>JAVXUP010000304.1:0-558155 GCA_033070095.1 Escallonia herrerae | reverse complement strand
TTTCGCTATTTCATGATGCATCCCTGCCACTCACAATGAGTAAAACCATTGAGACATCTTATGACCGATTTTGACACCATAAATGCTAAGTTATTACTACTTCGGGTGCATCTCTATTAAGGTGACAAGGTACAACCATGGGCAGGCATCTATGAAGCACGGACACAGGTACGGTTGCAGATACAACGATACGGCACTTTCGGAAAAAAACTGGATACGGGTGTGGCTAGGATATGGCAACTTTTTTACAATTTTAAAGAATTATTATTTGCTTTTAATATATATATATATATATATATATATAATGAACTCTTGTACAAATATATACAACTTAGTCATCTATGACTACTCATAAAGAACAAATCCAAAAGAATATACAGCTGCACGCGTGGAACGCGTGGACTACCAAAGGCCGCAAGTGACAAAGCAATAAAGTTGAGCCAAAAGGTTCCGTGAAGACAGAAATTCAGAGTCAAAAATAAAAAGTCTGGTGAAGGAAGACAGAGTCAGAGAAGCAGCCGTTGCCGCCGTCGCCGGAGTTCTCTCTTCTTCTTCTACTCTATTTTTTATTTTTTTTTCTTTTGGGTTATTCCGAAAAGATAGGAGCAGTTTGATGGCCATCTACAGCGCTGCCTCCAATCGATGCTGCTGCTTCCTCTTCTCCCTCCTCTCAAATTATTCGCCAGTGGTCACCGGTGGTAGCCAGAGTCCCGACTAGTCACGCGTGGTCGTCGACGGTTGCGGGTGGTCAATCATGGCTACTTCGCCACAGGCGCTCTCGCTCTCTCTCTCTCTTTCCCCCTTTAAACATCTGTTGATTTAGGGCTTTTTAAGTAAATGTTTCATTATCTATAATTTGAAACCCAAAACTCATTTTTCATGTTTTGACCCCTAAAACTTCTTTTACAATTTGTGTTTTCGTCCCATAAATATCAGACATGCCCCCAATCCGTGCCCGAGCCACACTAGAGCCGCACCCCGTATTTAGGAAATTAAAAAAATATATCATAAACATTGGACACGCACCCACGACGCACCCGACCCACACCCGCACCCTGACGCGCACCCGGTGCTGGTGCTTCACCCAAAGTGCCGCACCTGTGCCCAGAGGCAGGCAAAGACCGTCCACTGGGCGATGAAGCAAGTACTGCACAGTTTCACCCTGGAAATGCTACATATTAGGTTGCTAATTCCATTCCGGAATCACGAAAAAGGAGATGATAGCAATCAGATACGCTGATAAAGAGAACACTCTCAAAAATCCTTCCATTATTTATCAGCAAGATTAATGATGACATAAACTGAAACCCTTCGCATGAAAATAGTCAACTAAGGTGAAGGATACCTGAAATCCACTAAGTAGGGTTTCCATTTGAGAAAGAATGTGGTCACAATCACGAATTTGATCATGAAGTGAGACTAGATTATCACTTTCCTCTATATAATCCTGTCATCGGGACAATAAAGAATACTCGTGAGGATAATTTTCTAGTATAGTGAGATTGTGAGGATAATAAGAGAGAGTGAGAACACTAACCATCCAATTATAACATAGTACCAAAATGGATGACCAAACAAATGATTTGAATGAACATATTCTGTAATGACATTGATGAACGAATTCGCAGTATAAACTAGTCACCAACCTGAATCGAGTCCAATTCAACTTGCCGTAAGTTGTTCTCAACACCCTTCGTATACTCACGTAATTTTGTACCTTTAGACAGAATATTCGCAACTACCTACATCACCATCAGAGGGTATAGGCAACGAAGTTTGTAAAGTAAGGTCTTCAATACAAGTATAAATTCCAACCTCACACCCCCCAAAAAAGAACAAGAATTAGTGCCGACTAAAAGGACATGTAGCTAGATGATGCTGTAACTAGTCTGAGAAGATTAAACATATATGTCAATACTTTCCACAAAGTTATAGAACTATATGCTAAATGAACGTTAGAGGTCTAATCGAACAAATGCCACTCACATCATCATTTTTGCATTCTTCAAGCTCTTGTTGTAGTCCTTCCAGTGATATATCGTCACTGAGAAACAATACAATAAGAAACAACTCAAGATATCACAAGCTGGCAAGACAACAAAGTAGCAGAGACACAAACATGTAGGCAGGTATATTTAAATGCAATGAGTAGCACACATCATGCCAATTGCTGTTGTAAGAAGAGAATTAGAACATACATCGGATACACATAGTCATGAGATGACTAGCAAAACAGGGTGCAACGAGATATTTTACCTCATTATTGATTAAAATTCAAGTGAACCTGGAGGGCATATGTGGTCTGCTAAAAATTGCCTCAGGCAGAAGGAATCTTCTAACATTATACTTCTATTTAACATAACTTTGAAGCTTTTTTTTTTTAGGAGGAGGGTGTGGAGGGCACTAAATATTGTGGATGTATGTAAGCAAACTATATCTGTAAGAGGATAAATTCATAAATTTCTTGTTCAAATTCGACTTCTTCGCTTTTATGAGGGTGAAAGAGTCATTTAAACAAGTCTCAAGTCATCTTTTCAAAAGTCAGGGGAAGCACGTGATAATTGTAAAGGATTGACTAACTTTGAGGTCACTCAATTGTTTCAAGAAATGACGACAGTAATTTATGACAAAATGAAAGAGTTCAAATTTCCCACTACAGGAAGGCCAAAGAACGAATATACATACATAACATATATAGCTTAATAAGGACTAAACAGATCGAGTTTTCCTCAACTTGAAGTCTTCTGCAAGGAAGCAAGTAATGCCTCAAGATGATTCACGTGAACATGAACTAACAAGATCTGTAAGCTTGCAATTATGTATAAAATGTAAAACCTTTACCCATAGTCGTAGGACTTTAACAATTAATAATGACACCATCGTCTCCTGGTTGAAAACAACTAGCAAATGCGTTACCTACTCAACCATCAGGCAGACTTGACAATAGGAAATAGAAGGAGGAATAAGATAGTAACATGTGCTATAAGATCGCATTTAAACAGAAGGAATAACTTCAATATCAGCGAGAGTGTACCTGTTAGCATCCTCCTCAACAGTCAAATCCCCAACAAAGGCTCCCAAATCAAATACAGAGTTTGCATTGGCTTCGTCAAAAGACTGACCCTGCCACTCACACAAAAATAGAGAGTTAGACATGAGAGCGTGTGTTTGTAATATCTACTTTTAACATGAGGAAAGTACTGGCAAACTTTACCAGTTTGTTGGTTGCCACCTCGGTCATCTTTACAAATCCCACCAATTCTGTAACTGGTATTGCACAGATCTGCAAGGCAGAGAAGGTGGCGAGGATGATGATATTGGTACAAGCCCTGGATCTGCCACGGAGAAGGTGATTGTCGCGCCAAAATCACAGTAGAGGTGAATTGCAAAAGCTAATGAAATGACGAAAAAACTTGCAATTTAAGGTTCAAAATGTCAGTCGCAATCCGTTGATATCAGCATCTGCAAAAATGGAAATGTGAGTGTTCACCGGTGAAGGTGATCAGGAGCGCCAACACTTCAGTTTTTCAATTCCGGGGAAGTTAGAGCAGAACTTTGATATTTAAGCTCCAATTTTAGCTTGACCGATGGGTAGGGCTCGTGACCCGTGGTTCGGTGGCGGTGCACCTTTGCTCAGTGTATATCGTGTCGGGAAGGTGTGGGGTTTTGTGTGGGTGCGTGGGTGGATAAAGGCTGTATGTGTTTTAATTTCAGATCCTTGTGGTTTCTGGTGGGCTTTTGGTTGTGATTGGGGTGGCAGGTTCGACCGACAGTGATAGGTGCGGTGGCGCGGAGGATACGGTGGTTGTGTGTTGGAATCTGACGGCGGTGCGGTGGTACTGGTGGTGTAGAATTTAGTGACCGTAGTGTATGTAGAGAGTAATTTGTTGGGGGGGGGGGGGGGGGGGGGGCGGAAAATTGGTGCCACGTGGCGTTAAAAATTTTGGTTTACTTAGCCAGACGCAGAAGAGAAATCGTAGTCACCGGCTTTGCTAATAGAGTATTTGGAATTCTCATTGCGAAGGGAACAACATGTTGAATGGGTTGATCTAACCATGGTAGAGTACTATACTGGTAGTATAATCTATAATATCATCGGTAGAATAGAAGAGTCTATATGTACATGGGTAATAGATAGACCTATAAAGTGGGTGTAAAGAAAGAAGTCTTTTCTTTTGTTGCTGTAAAGGAGAAACGGTTGTTGGGTGCACAACACATGCCCAGCCTGTCAGCTTCCCTTCTTTTGGTACCTTCCCCCTTCCATTACCTTGTATTTTCTCTCTCACATCCCCACACTCCACCAATCACCTCCAGTCGCGCCAACAGCAGACCCACGGCCACCATCTCACAAACACAGTAGTCATCACACACACATTCAAATTCTACCCAGAACCATCGTCATACTATCATAACCACCACAACGCTGTTGTTACCACTCCGTCCACCACCGCCTACAACTTTCTCACAAAATCACAACTTTTTCCCAATCGACCACCCATAACACGGCCTCCATGGATCTGCCAACCCACAATGGCTGTCGCTTGAGTCCACCACCAGGCGTAACCTTACCGCGTCTCTTTGATGGTGATGCATACCGTTGTCACTATAGCCCACACTGTCGGCCACCGCGATCTTCCAGCACCACCATACTTTCATCAATCACCCAAATGCTAATTGCACAGAACCACGATTGCTATGTCTCTGTATTTGCTTGCGATTGAGATGAAATGTGAACGGAGTTGGTTTCTTTGGAGTCGTCATGGGAGTGGGGGAAATGCAGAGAAGAAAATAGCTTGATAAAGGAGGTGAGAGCAGTTATACAATACTTAAATCAGTTTGACTATATCAAAATGACCATAGATAACACTTAATAAATAAATTTTTGATATCCATTAAAAAGTGATGTTAAGATTATTTTCACTTGTATACTACACAAATAAGTTATCAAAATGTTATTTTTGTCCACCTACAAAAGTTGTTTATTTTTTACTTTAAATTAAAAACACTCATGATCTCACACCAGTGCTTATAATAAAATAACTTTAGCAAATTAGTTAAAGGGTACAAGATGTCCTTTTATGAGAAATACGAGGATAGTATGATAAATTAAAAGGTCAAACATGATTATGAGAAAAGTAATTATTTCATAATCTTCACTTTTCAGGATTCGAATTTAAAAATCAGTTTTGAGCTTTTTAAGGCAGATTAAATCTCTTAATGTGTTGCCAAACACACACAAACCTAAATTAAATCAGGCTTGACCATTCTAAAATTAATCACAAACACCCTATCATTTATGAATACTAGGACCAGTAAAGTTAAACAAAAGGCCTTATTATTTATTCATTTAAATGGAAGTTTTGTTGAGGGAATCAAATTTGTGCTACTGTTAATGCATATAAGCTAATGAGAAAGTTCAACATTCGTGGTGGAGACACAGCACTTTTGTCTTACTCAGTTTGTTGCGACGTAAATTGTAGTTTGAGAGTGGAGACAATTGTTGGGCTTTGTCCATATGTGGGATAAATGATACTGAGTGAAGGCGGAATCAAGGGTAAGGTGATGGTGAAGAAACGTTTCAGTTTATTGCTGGTGATTCTTGGAAAAATAAGTCGAGAAGTGGCATTCGCATTCCATTGTGCTTGTTGTCTAATTCTTTCTTTTCAACTCAGTTACGTCGATGTGCTCTTTCATTTGCCTCCCCAAATGGTTTTTTCTGGTCGTTAGTCGTACCAATGAAAAAGTCCACAATAACTAGATTATTTAGTTACCCTCTTGTAATTATATACATTGCCCCTCTTTCCAACGATTGCCACCCCCCACCCCTACCATGTCGCACCTATCTTCTTCATACACTGCCCCTCTTCCAGCAATCCCCCCTCTCTGTGTGTGTGTGTGTGCGCGCGTGTGTATGTTACCGTCCACTCTACAGTCCACACAACGAGTCGAGCAGCCACCGCAAATCTGTTGATTTACACGCTACTGATCCACTGCCCATACGCCATGGATCCATCGCCTGTTAGTTACCATTTACACGCCCTAGTCTACCGTCGATCCTTCCCTCATTTTAGAGATTAACCCACCGTCGATCCACTGTTCACATACGTCGATCCACTGCTGCATAATTACCTCGGAATGCCACAGTCCACCGTTGATTTTTCCCTGTCTCTGAGATCGATTCACGTCCACAAGCCGTTGATCCACCACCACTGATCTACCATCTACACATCACAGATCCACCGCAGAACTTTTCGCTATTTCAAAGATCTATTTGTTATTCGTTCTTGTTGTTTGTTATTTTAAGTGGTGGTTATTTATTATTTGTCAATAGTTTATAAGTGCTTGGAACTGATTTAATTAATTTATATTTAAAAACAAATTTTCTGTAACATAGCTTAATAGTAAAATAGTTGTAAAGCAGAAAGAACCAAACATTAGAAATTACGTTTTCTATCATAATCTGTTAATAAATAAAAACTGGTTAGAAAAATAAAATAAAATTCTAAAAATTGTGGGTTTACCTGGACCGCTGAGCAGGGTGTCAGATGCAAGGAAGGACTGACCAAAAAAATTCGAATAATCTCTACCTGGACCCGTTTTACCCGTAATCGGCCAGGTATTACTCGTAATCAGCAGATCGACCTATTTGTCAGGTCTAGCCTTAGCTTGCACTCTTCAAGTTCTCAAACTTAAAAGTTGTCAAGTGATAATAATTAAAACATAAAAAATTCTAAGAAATTAAATTATCTCTTCAGAAAAATTAAAAGACATAGATTTGTGAAGATAAAAGTTAGATTTTATCGATTTTTTTCATCACTTATTACAACAAAGTGAGTACATTTCAGAGATCTTCAGCCATCTGGTTTTGAACGGACTTTTGACATTGTGAGAGATCTTTTGCACGACATTTATCTTCAAGCCTTCCACGTCAAGAGAGAGCCTCAACCTTTAATTTTAAATTGTTCACTTACCAAAATTTCACAAGTTTGTAGTTTTACTTAGGATCAGGCTGCCAGGTCTTCGAATCGACATCAAAGTTCATCGTCTTTCTACATCAACTCAGAAGGATCTATTAGAATCATGCTGCTCTTCAGCCTGGCCCGTCGCCCTGTTCACATTCAGGGCACGCCAGCCCAGGCCATTTTAGGGTTGGGTTGGGCTGGCCCGCCGGCAGCCTGACCTTTTTGACATCTCTATGCTCAACTACATGTATAAGGATAACATCAACATTAGCTATTAAGAGGTCAGCTGTCTTATCCCTTCGGAATCTGGCTTGGACTTAACCCAGTTTTTTGAATATTCTATATTATCCTCCAAAGACCATATTTTTGTAACAGAAGGAGGGCATATGAACAATTTTATCTAAAAATTAATTTTTCCACAACATAAAACATGAATGAAAAGAATTGTTTTAAAAAAAAATTAATTCAGGCCTCAGTCTGGCCCTAGCCCAGCCCTACAGTTAGGGGCTTGGGCTTGGACATGGTCAAGATATCCACAAATGGGGCCCAACCCAGTCTGGCCCCTATTTTCTCCTCTGGCCCGCTGGGCCAGCCCAAGCCTGGCCCATTAATATCTCTAGTTTAGCATGCCTAGTGGTTCTTTATGTCTTTAGAGCAGACAAATTGACTTTTATAACTATTAATAGTATGTGATAACCTGTGTATGCCACTCATTCAACTTTACAATAAACCACTAAGAGGTATGGTTAAAATATCCTTGTATGTAGTACTTATATTTCACGATTTAGTTCCTTTCTATTAGCCATTTTGCAACAATTTATAGATTTTTGTTACTACACAGAACTTACTAGTAATTGTTATTTTGTGCATGTCGAGGTCAAATTGAGGATGCCTAAAACTAATTTGAAGCTTTGAAGGAAGCCGCACATGTCCATGCAATATTTTGGGAATACGTTGTCTGGTTGGCTGTTTATGTTGATGTTAATGAAGTTCATTTGTTGGGGAGAGAGCATCAAGAAACATGCATGGTCACTAGAGGATGTTAACAACTAAAATATATAACAACATGAAAAATTAGTAAGCGAACCCCTACGATAGTTCGAGATCTAGTAATTGCATCGAAAGATAAGTACATACATGTATTTCATAGTCTTTAATGTAAATTCAAGAGTCATATATTTTTGTGATGAAGTTTTTTTGCTAGACTTCTTTTCAATTATGTTTTTTAAAAAAGTGTAGGATTTATATGTTGTATCTTGATAAAGATTGGGAATAGGATGGGATGTTTGTACAAGAAGTGTTAAAAAAATTCCAACTAAGCCGTTTGTTTCTTTATGAAGCGGATGATCAAACAGAAGCAAAGAGCATGTTGCTCAACACTTACAAAAATTAAAGGTTATTGGCTTCTTTTCTGTTTGGTCGTCCGTCCCATTATGGAGTGTATGGCCAAGCAAAAGCAAAAGCCATACACCTTCAAGTTGGAGGGCCCAATACTTGAAAAAAAAGAGGTTGCTTCCGCTCTACCGCCCACTCTATAGTAGAATGAATTTCCACCCTTATATGAAGCCAATAGTCAAGAAAAAGCAAAAAGGCCATAAACTTCAAGTTCGAGGCCTTAACATAGGGGTAAAACATAAGATATCTGGCCATTTTGCTTCTTTTTGGTCGTTCGCTCCATAATAAGACTGATGTCTCTTCTAATTATGGAACGAACGGCCAAGCAAAAGGAAAAAGCCATTAACCTTCATGTTGGAGCCACCATTCTTTGTTTAAAGGTAACGAGTACCACATAAATACACATCATATGTCCAAGGGGTGCTAAAGTTAACATCAAACAACATAATAAATTTATTAAAAACTCAATAATTCAAATTTGGACTCAAATATGAAGAATTTACAATACATAAATCAAAGGGAAGTCCTTTTTCTTCTTCTTCTTCTTCCTCATCTTGTAAAGACGTTAGATTTATCCCGAATACTTTTGAGATGGTTCTGCTTGTCATGATTGGTGTATTTGTTGTACAATGTGCACTTTCTTAATCGTTTAGACGCGGTTGCTTCTTCGTAAAATATAATATGCTCGTCAAGAGGAAATAAATATGGATGTTTGGTTCTTTCTGGATCTTTTTCTACTTTATACAATATTTATAAGTTAAGTAAGAATAACTTGTATTGGTTGATACCTGTCACTATTCATTTTTTATCATTCAAATTTCTATCTCAGAGCTCTTCATCCACAAAGATAACTTTTGCACTTTTGTTGGTGGCATAAGTGCATCTAAAGATCGGATACTATTGTCATCTCCTCAATCACCTTCTTCTTCTTATGTAGGATGCTAGCATAGCCATCCACATTTGTAGTAGGTCGTACTTAAAACGTGTCGACAATGTGATCTTGCTCTATGGCTAGATCAAGGAGATATTTATATCCCTCCATTGTAGAAGCATATTTTTGAGACAAACACGTGAACATGGCCACAAGAAGATCATAATACAATGTCTCACATTCTCGGTATACGAATGATCTGGGAAGCCAACAATACTATGTGACTGGTTTATAACTTTAGTCCAACACGGCATGACAAATTCTTGGGATTTCCAAATTTGTTTTTGAGTGAAGAAACTTAGGATGTGTTGACAGAGCGTACCAAGAGTTCAAACTTCAATCAAACGTATGTTATCAAATTCATCTCATTCTCATGTCTAACAATGTTCGCTATGCACTTTCTTGGGGTCTTGGGGACCAAGGTGTTTGTCGAACAATATGATTTATGTGAACTAGTTTTCTCCATAGCCAACTTCTTTATGCTATATCGACCCAATTTCCGTAGCTCTATTTGGTATTGTTTGTACATCTCCTTCGTACAGTTTTTTGCACCATTTATTTTCAATGAAGTATCAAGCACCAATTTTCTTTGTTTGCATATGTTGGTAGTATTGGTACCCTTTCTCTCACAAATGTCTGCGCAGCTGCTTTTTAAGCTTTTATTACAAAAACTCATTACGCTCGTAATAGTGGTTGAGCATGGCATTTATACCCTCACTTTTGCCCGTTGTTTTCATGCACATACAAAAATACCTTATAATATAAATGACAGTCCATTTATGTTTGAATCATTAAGGATCAGAGCCAATCATTTTTTGTCCACCTCTCTGCGCATTCTTCAATTGCCAATGGCTTCTTAACATGCTTGTCAAAATCTTTCTTGAAGTTGGGGTACTTTGCAGACACATGATGAAGACGTCCGAGGTATTTTTTACTTATGTGTCAAGTGTATAAATTGTGTCAAGTCTTTGAGAACATAGTAGCAATAGCCACCCTCATAGGCTAATCTTGATCAGTGATGATGTCTTTGGGTGATTTATAGTTCATTGCAACCAGCCACCTATGAAACAACCAAACAAAGCTTTTTTGCTCTCATCACTTAACAATGCAAGCCCAAATAACCTAGAACGAGTGATGGTCGAATCATTGTGAATTAAGCAAAAAGGCATTGAGTACTTGTTTGTACGGTAGGCGTAAAAGTCACAACATTTTTATTTTGATAAGGATGTCAGAAATGCTCGTGAACCCAAAATTTTGTAGATACATAGTGCTCCTCGTCTAGACTTATGCTATGTATAAGTTTTGAGTCTTCCATTTACATTCACTTTAATAAATTGTTATGGCTTGAGCATTATTGAGATCAAATGTTTCTCATCCTTGGCATCAGTCCTCTTTTTTGTCAAATCATAAGTCAATTTTTCTGCTCCGCTAGCTTGTTCAACAAGAACATTCATGGTGTCATTAGCTCATATTTGTGCTCTTTGCATATAATCAACAAGAACATTTGTGTTGTCATTAGCTCTTATTTGTGCTCTTTGCATATAATCCTCTTGTGACATGGCATTGAACCCACTTTTGAAGGTGTTAATATAATGGGTGATTGTGTTTCAAATCCAAGATAGTTATAACCCAACAATCCTCTTTCTTTTTGTAGCTTACAAACATATTAGCCTTGCACCCCGTACTCACAAGGAGTCCCTCCTTCTCTTAGTCGTTCCCTCATCATCATTATCATCATCATCATCATCACCACCACCACCACCATTATCATCAACAACATTCTCGTTTGATGGGATTGTATTGTCCCCCTATGAAATTTGAGCATACTTTCTTTGTTATTGTACTTGTTCTACTTGTCTTAATTCTAATGAAAATAAGGAGCATAGTTACTATCATGAACAATAAGCCAGCTCTATTCGAATACAATTAAAATGATTCTTTGGCTTGTTCTAATGTTGTACAACACCCCTAAATAAGAATCTAGTTCGTAATTTGTGCTCACTCCAAATCAGACATTATGAAATAAAATCTAGAGACAAGAAATCATATATTTAAAGGTTAATTGCATAAATATACCCCAACATATGACACATTTGCAAGTACTATTTGAACCTACAAAAATAGCATTTTTTTACGCCAATCTACGGCAAACGTTGCAAATGTTCACCTTCCGTTCAAGTTATTGGAAAAAATCTAGGCCTTGCATAGTAAAATTCTTGCTAAAAGAGAAGACTCTGACTAACTGTCTCCTTTCTTGATCATGCAACCGGACGGTTAGTAACTAATTGTTATCCTTGCAAATTCGAACTAACTGGTTTATACCATAGACCCCCCAACCAACTGACTAAGCGGCTAGTTTACCCACAAGGTTCGGTTAGTTATGAGCCTGTCCTCCCCAAAATTTTTCAAGTCCAAAACTTTCAACCAACTGACCAATTGGCCAGTTAACCAACAAGGTTACCGGATGGTTAGTCAAAACCCTTCCTTCCCACAATTTTCTCATAACCCTAATTTAACCCACTAATCAACTGGCCGGTTTACTCTCAAGGTTATCGGACAGTTAGTCAGCACCTTGTCTCTTCCATAATTTGGTCCGCATCATTGGCGAAGTAGAGAAGAATTTCCAAACCAGTTTCGTAGCACTGGCAGATCAATGGGTAAAGACCTCCAAAGATATCAAAACCTTAGGAAGAAGGGCAAAAAAGAGTAGCAGGATGAGTTTAAAACATAAAAGAGAGAGAAGCCGAGTTTGAGTTGCAGTATAAGTCAATGGACGAAGAGGGAAAACCTGCCACCCTAGAGTGGAAAAATAAGCTGGCTACACTCGAGTCCCAGATTCCCCAGATGAGAAGGGCAAATGACCCGCTGGACCTCAGTGCACTCACCCTGAACCCTAAAGACCGATTATCACCTAAGTCTAAGATGCCCAATAATGGACAAGTTCAATGGAACCACTGACCCTAAGATCCATGTTAAAATGTACATGCGTGTGTTGGCCCCTTATGAAGTCACCCAAAACCAGCTAATCCAAAATTTTCATTGTACCCTAATAGGAGCCACCTCTTGGCAATTCCTCACCCTAGATGAAGTCCGAGTACGAACATGGGAGGATGTAGTACCGGAGTGCATGAACTAATATCAATACAATGCAGCTTTAGATATCACCTAGACAAATTTAGAGACCACTAAGTAGGAGTTGAAGGAGTCAGCATCTGCATTCATAATAAGATTGAGAAACAAGGCCATACAAAATGGTAAACTGCCTTACAGAAGAAGAGCAAGTCAACATAGTGAGGAATAATTTATTGCCAGTATACCACGAGTATATCTTTGGACATTACCATACATCGTTCAAGGCTTTGAAAGTGCAAATTGAAGATATAACCAACAAATAAACAATATCCCGAGAGACAAAGTCTGGAGTTTATCGAGCCAGGACCCAGAATCTCAATGCCCAACCTAAGCCTGCCAGTACCAATAATGTCAACAATGTCCAAGCGTATCAAGTTGTTTCCTGGGAAGCCAGTACTAAACTAATGCAAAAGTTTACTCCATTGAATGCTCAATTTTCCAAGGTGTTCAAGCAATTGCTTCGGAAGGGTATGTTCTTCAAATTACCCCTTTTCCTACACTAACGGTGATACCTAAGAGAATGATGCCCATGCTTTTTGTGTGTACCATTAGGGAAAATGCCACCCTATAGAGAGATGTATCACCCTTCGACATACTATTCAAGACCTTATCGATATGGTGAAGTCTTCCCTCCTGCCAAGCCCAACATAAGAAAGGAACCCTTGCCAGCTCACAGGGTTAATGCCATTGCTAATATTCTATGATTGCTAGATCCTTCCTTCTGCACTTATAACACCTTTAGCATGTGAATGTTTCTACTTATGATCCATTACCATAATTTGTGATGTAATCTCGTGGAAAGCGTTGATGAAATGTGAAGCTTTCTACGTAGAAGAGGAATAAAATATGAAATTTTCTCCGTGGAAGAGGAAGACTATAATATGGACATAGGTTTTGTGTTTAGACCCAATACTGTTGTGTCATATTTGACAAGGTCTAGTTGAGCTTACCAAATGACCCTCCAACCAGCTGCGTCAAACTTGTTCTCCTCCCAAAGCCCAGCAGGTGATGAATTGTTAAAACAACTAAAGAAGACCCAAGTCAACATCTCTATGTGGGGGTCGCTGTTTTCCCCCTACTCAAATAGACGAGTCCAAATTAAATTGCTCAGCAAGGCTCAAGTACCCATATAGACCCAATCAGAAGAGCCATCCCATGTGCTCTTAACTACTCATTATGGAAATGTTCTTACATTTCACAAATCTGATTTGCCGAAGTCATGACCAAGCCATAATGCCTTGTTCCTCATCACCATACAAGCTCTCGATAAGAGGGTTCTTTTAATTGATAATGGTTTTGCCCTCAATCTCTATTCCTTACAGATTGTTCAAGCCCTTGGTATAGATCCCTCAGAGTGTACTTCTTCCAGTCAAGCAGTGAGAGCCTATGATAACCGCACACGAGAGCTCCTTGCACAGTCAAGCTTCTTATGGCAGTCGGAACCACTAATTATGAAGTGGAGTTCATGTACTATATATTCCTGTCGCCTTCAACCTCCTGCTTGGAAGGCCACTGAACCATTAGGTTGGAGTGATCCCCTCTACGCTGCATGAGAAGGTCAATTGTGTACTTGACAAAGCCATTTTTACAATTATAAGAGATTCTCAGCTACTCCATATAGAACAAATGGAAAATAAAAAGGACGGTGTCGTAATCTCACATGACTCTCTAGACATGTTTCTTAATAGGTTTAAGATCGACCACCCTAATACAATTTTGGAGTTTGAGGAAGTTTATCTCATTGAAAAATTTCTCAATTTCCACCTTATAGCAACACCACGGCGCTCCCCATCATGAAGAAACTCCATTATTCCTGGGAAGGGTTTAAGTCATACTTGATGAGGCTTCCTAGTTTCCTCTTTTTGGAGAACAAGAAAGATCAATTTGTTTTGTGACATAAGCTCATAAAGAAAGAGAGGAAAGAAGCCCTCAAGAAGATAGCTTATATCAAGAAAGCTCAAGGAGGAAGTACAGCTCGTAGACTTTCATGTCATGTCTAAGGTCTCTATGCAGAATAGATATTTTCTCAAGAAAAAAGAGAAAGGACCTTATTACGGATTCCCTGAGCCAGTCTACAATGTGGAGACTGAAAGCTAACGAGTGGATGAGAGAATTTCTATGACTATGAGTTGGTAGAAAACGAGGAACTGCCAAGTCCGATGGAGCCAAGCAAAGATAGTGCCTTTCATTGGATGGATTTTATGGAACCGAAAAGAATGACGGCATGTATTGATGTTATGCACATCATAGTGCTTATCTGTGAGATGGACGACCAGACTCTCGACCCGACAAGCTTGATCAACTTAGCCCAGAACGGCATGCAAGAATTGGAAGATCGAGCATAAACCACTTGCTGGGTCATATTGTGACATGCTCCCTATCGACCCGTTGATTGTCGAGCACCGCTTGCCCACTCCATCATATGTTAAACCTGTTAAGCAAAACCTTCGTAAGTTGAGACCTGAATGGTCTCTTAAGGTCAAGGAAGAAGTTATGAAACTCCTCCACATAGTTTTTATAAAGGTTTGCGAGTACCGTACCGAATACTTGTCCCTAAACCGACCTGCCAAGTTTGAATATGCATTGACTATCGAAACCTTATTCGAGCCTCTCTCAAGGATAACTTCCCTCTTCCCATCATCCATGTGATTACAGACAATACCTCAGAGTACGAGTTAGTCTCCTTTTGGGGATTGTTTCGCAAGATAAAAGCAGATAAAAATGGCTTCTAAGGATCAAAAGAGTCTTTACTATACCTGGGGCACATTCTGCTGCACGGTGATGCCTTTTGGACTGAAAATGCTGGGATTACATGTCAAAGTACCGCTATTACCCTCTTTCACGACATGATCCATAAAGAAGTAGTGGTTTACGTAGGTGATATGATCATTAATTTGAAGAAACGGGAGGATCACTCTACAATTTTGAGGAAATACTTTAAGAGGTTTAGGCAGTATAATGTGAGGCACAATCAGTGTTTTAAAAGCACGCCTAGGCGTAAGGCTCACCACATGCACCTCGCCTAGTCCTAGGCTCAGCGCGTTCGATTTGGGCTCTAAGGCGCAAGGCGCTATGCGGTGCGGGAGGCGCACACTAAGGTGCACGGACATCCAGCCGTTGGATGGGTTGTCATGGTTTTATGAGGACCATCCATTTTCTTTCATTTTTTTTCTTTCGGTAAACCTACTTCTAAAATCCCCAAATCAAAAACCCAATTTCATGACTCAGTCTCAATCTCAATCTCAACAACTCAACCCATCATTCTCGACTCTCGATCGTGTGCCTTGCTTCGGTCGCCGCCTGCCACTCCAGTCGTTGTTGCCGCTGCTCCAGTTGCCGACGCCAACGTCGTCTTTGTCGCTACTCTACTCAGCTGCTCTATGCCTCCACTCCACGTCTTCATCCCACCTGTTTCTCTATTTCTCTTACTCACAAGTGCATATCTAAATGGATCATTTACACATAAAACCTTATACTATAAGGGCGGGTGCGCATTTCACCTTACTGTTTTAATTTTGGTGCAATTCACCTTACCGTTCACCAATTGGTGATCAATTCACCAATTGACAGTCTGAAGTCCAATTTTTGGACGTCCGTCAATCTTTTAGGGGTTAAATTGTAACTTTATTCCTTTTTTCACATGGCAGCCAAGTTATCTCCGTTTCTCAACCAATGACCACAACTAAGCATAAAACCTCACTACCGCCCCACCGTCAATCACAGCCAAGCATGAAACCCCACCACCACTATAACAACCAAATCCCCACCACTACAACAACCAAATTGCTAACATCTGACCCAGATCCCCTCTCTCTACCCTTACTTTCTTTGGGCCAGATTTTCATGCCAAAATTAGAAATGCAGCGAAGTATTGGGCTCCACCATCGACTCTGATACAACACCAGCATGCTAAAATTAGGGGTTCAAGCTTCTAAAGCAGAGGCTATTATGCTTTGATGATGGTGAAAATCTGCGCATTTGTCTATGGATTTGTAATCGTGGCGGCGGAAGTAGGTTTAGGGGTCTTCGTGGCTGTTGCAGCAGAATTGGGTTATGGTTATTGGTGGTTAAGGCAGAAGTGTGATAGGTGTGTTGGTTAGTGGTTGCGGGATAAGTGGGTAAAGGTGTGTTGGTGGTGGTTATGACAGAAATGGGTTAAAGGTGTTAGGTGGTGGTTGCGGCACAAGTGGGATATGGGTGTTGGGTGGTGGTTACGGTAGAAGTGGGTATATGGGTGTTGGTGGTGGTTGCGGAAGAAAAGGGTGAGGGGTGTTGGTGGTGGTTGCAGCAAAAATGGTATATGGGTGTTGTGTGGTGGTTGCGCAAAAATGGGTTGAGGGTGGGTGTTGTGGTCGATCAATTGATCATGTAGGGGAAGATGAAGGTGGATAATATATTTGCACATGTCAGTCTCTTATTGGCTAATGGTGATGACTTGGCTGCAATGGTGGTAATTAGCGCGAAGTGACAATTTTACTCTTAAAAGGTTGACGGGTGTCTAAGAAATTGGACTTTAGCTCGTTAATGGGTCAATTGCACTCAAATTGGGGAACAGTGAGGTGAATTGAGCCAAAATTGAAACAGTGGGGTGATATGCGCACTAGCTCCCACAGTATAGGGTTTTATGTGCAAATGGTCCTATCTAAATCCACCAAAGTCCCCACATTGAAGTTTATTATGTTTGCTGAATTATGAGGCTGAGTAGTAAGTTTATTATGTTTCCTCCAATTTATTATGTCAACCTCCTCGTAGGAATCCAAAGGCTAAGGGCCCAATTGAAGTGTACTTCACCCCGGACCCAGAATAGGTAGTGTGAAAGAGAAAGATGAAGCAATCGACGGTGTTTGAAAATAAAGAAGCAAAAAAGGAGATGAGAAATCGGGCTTTATGGTGCAATAGCAAGATTTTTTTATGATGTGGGGATTGCATTCAATGCCGTGAACTTTGACAGCTTTTTGGCTATGGTTGAGGTTATTGGGCAATATGGTCCGGGTTTAAAGCCACCAAGTGATCATGAGATTAGGGTTACCTTACTGCAAAAAGAGGTGGATAATACACGTAAGTTGATGAAGGATCATGAAGAAGAGTTGGAGAAAACCGGTTGTTCGATTATGTGTGATGGATGGAAGGACAAGAAAGAAATGACTTTAATTAACTTCCTAGAAGAAGTTTGTTTCTTGATTCCGTTGATGCTTCTGAATATTCGAAGACCGGAGACTTGATGTATGACTTGATTAAGAAGACTGTTGAGAAGGTCGGGCAAAATAATGTGGTTCAAGTTGTCACTGACAGTGCCTCAAACAACGTAAAGGCATGTTAGTATATTTTCACATATAGTATGGCTCAAGTAACTTAAGTTTTAATATATACAATATTATTAGCTAATAGATGCTTTAACATTTAATTTTTCAATTTATTTGCAATTTTGTATGATAGGCAAGTTATTGGAGCGTGATTATCCACACCTGTTTTGGACACCATGTGCTGTGCATTGCATTGACTTGATCTTAGAGGACATATTTAGGTTACCTAAGATGAAGTCAACATTTCAAAAGGCCCTTGCTTTGAACGGTTACATATATAATCGTTCGGGTGTTGTAAACTTGTTAAGGAAATTTGCAAAAAAGAGAGTTGGTTAGGCCTGACAAAACGAGATTTGCTATTGCCACAATCACTTTGTCAAGGATTCATGAAGAGCAAAATAACTTGAAAAAAAAGTTTACATCGGAAGAGTGGGGAAATAATGGTCAAAGGAGCTACAAGACAAAAGAGTGGCAAAAATAGTATTAATGCCTTCGTTTGGGAGTAATGTTGTGTATACATTAAATGTAGCATGCCTTCTTATTCCGATACTTAGATTGGTTCATGGTGAGAAAAAACCTCCAATGGGTTTCATTTACAAGGCTATGGATAAAGCTAAAGATGCTATTGCAAGTGCTTTCCAAGGAAACGACTTGAAATACAAAGAGGTTTTTGAGATTATTGACAGTGGATGGAGTATTCAACTCCATCGTCCTTTACGTGCAGCTGGTTATTTCTTGAATGCTGAGTATTACTACTCAACCCCAGACATTGAGAGTGATGAAACTGTTAGACGGGTTTGTATGATTGCATTCAAAGGTTGAACCCTGATATGGCGGTACAAGATGCCATTGACAATGGTTGAGTAAGTAAAAGAGAACAAAGGGTCTATTGGGGAATCCCATGTCAAAGAGGATGAGAGATAGAAAAGTATCAGGTACTATTTTTTTGTTTTATAGCACTCATTATAATGTGTAAATTAATGAATAGTTACGTTACATCACTTATTAGTTTTGCAATTTTCATGCATTGAACAGCAGAATGGTGGGCTTCATTGGGTCATCAACGCCTCACTTGCAAAAGTTTGCAATAAAGGTATTGAGTCTCACTTGTAGTGCTTCTGGCTGTGAACGTAACTGGAACGTTTTTGAGCATGTAAGTCTAAATCTAGTAGTAAAATTTTACGCTAACATTCATATTTATTTTTTATACAATGACTACTAATCAATTTGTTTACTATACTTTACAGAACAAAGTCATTTGAATGATTTGGTGTTTGTGAAATACAATGGAGTATTAAAGCGACGATACAATTCGCACGACATGATTGATCCTATTCTATTGGATAATATCGATGAAAGTAACGAGTGGCTGCTTGAGAGGCCTGATGAAGATACAGATGAAGATGGTGACAACGTGTTTCAAAGTGAACCTTTAGGTGGCACGGAGCCGAACTACCATTCAAGGTCAACAGCAAGAAGTGCAAGGTCGTCATCAGATAGGGCTGCAACGTCAAGTATATCTAGTTCTTCAGTTCACTTGGTAAACGAAGAAGATGAAGTTGAAGAGGAGCCTCTACCAGACTTAGAGCCTATGATTCCGTTTGAAGAATGCGTTACTGCCTTGGCCCTTAGCGATGATGAGAACGATGGTGTTATGTTCACTTAAAATTTAGTGATTTGCTATTCTTCAGTAGATTTAAGAATTTTCTAATGTTTGAAGCTTGTTAAATTATGATGTTATGGTATTTGAAACTTCTTCTAGTGTTTGGAAGTTTGTTAATTATCATGTTTTGAATTTTTACGTAATTTTATTGTTTTAATGCATTATTATTTATTTATTTTAATATTGATTCTGCTTCGAAAAGGTGCGCGCCTGTGCCTTGCTCTTAGGCTCCAGGGACCTTTGCTCCTTAGGTACGTCTGCGCCTTTAATAACACTGGGCACAACCCCAAAAGTGTGTGTTTAGGGTTACGGCTGGTAAGATATTAGGATTTTATGGTCAGTGAGCAGAGCATTGAAGTTGATCCCGCTGGAATCAAAGCCATAGTGGAGTTGCCGCCGCTAAGGAATGAGGAAGAAATCCATGGGCTTCTAGGTAGGATCCATTACATCAGTCGTTTCATATCTCAGGTCCCATGATCTGTGTGACAATCTTAAGATTGTTAAAGAAAGATTCAAACTTGGAATATAATCCCCTCTGCCAGGAAGCTTTTGATAATTTTAAAAAGAATTTGAGTAACCCTCAAGTCTTAAGCCCACACATACCCAGTAATCCTCTATCACTCTACCTACATGTGACTGATACAGCAGCCCCAGTGATGTTGGCAACATTTCGAGAATTTATTGATAGAAAGAGTCATCTCCTATGTTTATAAGAAGCTAACACAAGGAAAGATGAACTATTCAGCTTTGGAGAAGACATGCGTATTACTAGTATGGGTGATGCAAAGATTACAACACGATGTGTTAGCTTATTCCATTAGGTTATTGGCTAGAGTGGATTCGATAAAATACCTGTTCAAAAAGCTGATCTTATTCAGTCGCACGGGAAAGTGGCTCCTGCTAGTTTCCAAGTTTGACATCACATATATCACTCAGAAGTCTGTAAAAGGAAAGGCCATGGCAATGTTAACAGATTGTCCGGCATAAGATACTAGTGAATGGGAGGCAAAGTTCCCAAACGAAGACCTTTACATCTTAGAATCTGAGACTAGATGGTAGTTATATTTTGATGGAGCCGTGAATAACAAAGGATTTGGGGTTAAATTACTGTTAATCTCACCGGATGGGGTGGTATAGCCTTTGATCCTCCATTACTGTCGGATTTTTACATCGATTGGTTGTGGCCTCCCGTTCGAGAGACGATCTTGTCTACCAACAAGGGTTTGCGAGCTAAATTGAACTGGGACTTCCTAAGTAGCAAGGGAATCAAGTTTCTCAAAAAGGCTAAAGAAAAAGCTCGTATGCAAGAAGGTTTAGGGCCTGATTCCCTAGACTTTTGCAAATCATTGTAAAGTACAATTCAGGACTTCATTGAAATCAGACAAAAGAGGAAACCAAAGTTATATGGATTCAACAATCTTGGGTCTGCTCTCAAATATTTAAAGAGAAGTTCAATGCTGACCGAAATCCAATAAGGGCCTTACACTCTATGGACATCAAATCAGACAGTCTCTGCCAGTTAGGGAAGATAAACACTAAAGGAAATACTTGAATGCCGAGCGGTTCTGTGACTAAGGCGGGGAATCAAAAGGAGAGGATTCTTGCACTTGAGAGGCTAACTTTTGGAAGAAAAGATAAGCAAAAATTTGACTCGACTGTATTCCTGGATGAGGATAACTAGTTTCCCTTGAGAAAAAAAAGAGGGACATGACAACGTAATGATTGGTTGCTGATAAGACTTAGAACTATTTTTCTTTTTTCTTTTGTCCTAACTTTTGCCTATAACGAGCTTTTTGTTTTTATTTTTTTTTGTTTTGCCCTAACTTTTGCCTGGGCCGTCCTTTATAGGTTTTTGACCAAGCGGGCTGTTTATTTTTTCTTTTACCAAGAATGTAGTCAAAATCATAATTAATGAATAAAGATCTTTTTATTAAAATTTGACTGCACTCGAAGCATCTTTACGGGCTACCTATGTATAAAATTTTACTGCGCTCTAAACATCTTTATGGGCTGCCTATGTACCTTCATCTGAAGTTTTAAATCAAAACGTGTTTGCAAATTACTGTTCTTAAAGCAGGATCATGTCATTCTTACTTCATTTAGAATTCATATACATGCATGATATTCTTTGACAAGTTATGACAATTCAATCCCATCTAAATTGACTAATTGAGCTGCACCTACCGTCATGACTTGCTTGATCATATAGGGGTCCTAACCAGTTAGGCCAAATTTCCCACGTGGTGTTCACACTTGTCCTATATTATATTTTAGAACCAAGTATCCTACTTTCAAGCCACGTCCTCGCTTATTGAATGCTCGGGCAATTCGCTTCTGGTTATCCTAGATATGGTAAAAAGCCTTTAATCTTTTCTCGTCTGCTAATGCTAACTCTTTGCAACAATGTCGTTCTTGATCTTCTTCCACTATTTGTTTTTCGAACAATACCTCGAGAGAGGCTATTTCTAAATCTATTGGGAGGACTGTTTCCATAAACCAATGAGTATGGGGTTGCTCCAATAGATGTTCCTACTGATGTCCAATAACCCCAGAGGGCATAGGGAAGTTTGTCTGGCCAATTCTGACAAGAATCTGCCATCTTACTCAGTATGCTCTTAATATTTTTGTTAGCAGCTTTTACAACCCTATTAGTCTATGGATGGTACAGTAAAGATTGGTGCCGGACTACGCCATATTCTTCGATGAAATGTGTCACCTCCCCCTTTGAAATGCAATCCATTTTCAGAGATTAACTCTTATGGAACATCATATTGACATATAGTACTAGTTCAAATAAACTGAGATACATTTTTAGCGTTCCACCCAACATATGATGCAGCCTCTACCCATTTCGCAAAGTAATCTATGGCCATGAATATGAACTCATGTCCATTGGAATATTTCGGGCTGATCTTACCTATCATATTTATTTCCTATACTGAGAAGGGCAAAGGGGATGTCATGTTGTATAAATCTCGAGGGGGACATGTTGCAAGTTAGCGTATACTCACACTTATGGCATTTTTCGCACGTTCTCAATGCAATCTTGTTCCTACTCCAATCATATCCTTGCCGAAGTTGCCTGAGTGAATATCCTCCATGATCTGATAACCTTCTCTCTATGTGACACACATCAAGTGTTTCTTATCATAGTGCCTCTTATACAAATTTCTATTGCACATGATGGATTGCGCTGCCCATCTTCTCAAAGATACGGTCTTTCACAGAAGCTCCTTTGGGGCATTTACTATCCGAATCAGATTTTGGATATTCGTATACCATGGTTCTTCGGTCCTAATTTCCTCTATCGGTGCAATCATGGAACAATATGCTAGTCAATCCCTTTTCCTAATGACAAATGGCTCCATTTCTTGTTCCCTCGAATTTGTCAACAATTTTTTTCTAAATGGGTGTGGTAGGCCTGTAGACATTCGTCTCCAATTCTTTGCATCCTCTGTATCTGATAAATGATCAGGGCTGAATCCCTGTATAGTATATAACTTCTTTCACACCTAGGATTAAGGCTAATTCCAATTCGATAATGCATGCTTCATACTTAGCAGTATTATGACAATTGAACTGTTATACAAATTGTTTTTCCTTTAACTTAACTTTGAATTCATGTCATTGCCATGTAATTTCCACCTTGTAACCACTACAAGACTTTGTATGACTTTTAAGTTACATTCATATGTGTGGCAACCCCCAGCCTTAGTGACAGAACCGAAGCTAAGATGTCAATCTTGTTTACATCATACCCTTGATGCAAAATACAGAACAACTATAACACCAACATCATTAATGGACTTCACAAAATGAGACCTCACAAAAATTTTCTTGAGAGTACACCACGTACTACAACAGAAAACTGTACAACTTAATACAACTTAATATTTACACAATAATTCGCACCATCACGGTGGCACTTCTTCACTGTGCTACAGTTCAGCTTCTCTTTAGCTTTACTTAAGGGTTTAACCCATTCAAACCTAATACGAGAAACACATCAGGTAAGAAATAAGCGTAAATCGACTAGTAAGAATAATACGGGGAGTACAACGAACAATTTGTTAGGAATTTTTAGAGAACCAATTATGAGTTCTCAAGAGGGCGATAAATTTAGAAGGCTAAAGAACAACATCTGCTATCATCATGCACTACAAGAAAAAAAGGCTTTTACGACGGGATAATCTGTCGCTAAAAGCCCAAAATCCGTCGCTAATAGTTTTGCGACGGATTTACTGTCGCTAAAAGTCCCTCGTGTAAAAGCCCGTGACTAAAAGTTTGGCGACGGAGTTTTCAAATCCGTCGTCTAATACTGCATTTTTAGCGACAAAGTTATTTACTAATTAGCGACGTAATATCCGTCGCTAATTATGTTTAACGTATTTTAACTTATTTTCTGTTTTGTGAATAACGACGGAATATCCGTCGCTAATTATTTTTAGAGACGGAATTTTCCTTCGCTAAAAAGCTGGTAGTAGGACGCTTTTAGCTACGGAATTAATCCGTCGCCAAAAGTCAATTTTTTTAAATTTTCTATTACCCAAACCTATAATAAATATTTCAATTCTCAACAACAACGAACAATAATCAATACACAAAGAAATATATATAATCAATCTTAAAAAATATTTATTATAAAAAAAACTCATGATAAACAAGTCGGGAACCGTATACAACCGGTTAGGGGAGGGGAGAAGAATACAAGCCGGCGGGGGGCGGGGGGCAGGGGGGACAAGCTGGGGCAGGGCACGAGAAGGGGCTCATCAGGGGTTGCCAAGTCTCGGATCTAGATCCTGCTGATTCGAGGCCGGCTCGGCATGTCCAGTAGGGGTACCCTGCTGATCATGCTCCCTAATCATCCTCAACACCACCGTAGCAATGCGCTAGATCTCCTCCTCGTCCAACAGATGTCGAGGAGCCGGTGTCTCTAGAGGGGCAGCGGGGGTGAAGACGCTCCTATCATGGCACGAATAGTCGTGCTAGGCAGACCACGGATGCTGCCTTTCGGCCGATTGACGACCTCTGACGTATCCAGCCATAACTTTAACGCCCCAGTACTCTCACCAGTACTAGTGGATGCTACTCACTGTCCAAACTGCTGCTCGGACCCCCTAAGCTGTTCATACGAGGCCTGCAAAAATAATGATTTAAATATATGTTAGGGCATTAATTAACGCAACAGACATTGAGGATAGAAAGACAAAAAATTAACAACTTAAACAAATTGACTCATATCAATCTGCCGGGCAATATTCGAAACATAATTGCCAACCTGGTGCGCCTCGTCCTTGTCCTTCTTCCGCACGTGCGTCTGATCATACGTCAGAGCTACGACCTCATCCTCCTCCAGATCTGGGTTCTGGACCGTATTCATGTGTTGGATGATGTCGCGTGGCACCGACCCCCCCGTGAGCGTCGGATCTTTGTTCTGTCTGTTCAAGGCCCCGCTCTTACTCTTGGCGTCCCAGCCTGGATCTACAGCCCACCAATCTATCATCTCCCCCCATACAGTCGGAGATATCCAATGTGGGGGATATATCTTCATCTCCATCATTGGGGCACCCTCGGCCAGCATCTTCTTAGCCCGGTTTTATGCAAGCATACGTTCAAAAATTGATAATATATGCAAGAATCTTTCCGAAATATCAAAACTACAAAAAGATCGTTGCATATGTTACCAATTCCACTTTAAATAGAATTCGTTGGTAACGAGTTGAACCATCTCGTTGCCAATGGACTTCGCAAAACAACAACGAATATAAAGAATGCAGGTTTTATAAGCAACGAGTAATTAAATCATCTCTGGGCTAATTAGTGTTAATAAGGATTACCTTGGGCTAATTATAGCTAATTAGTGATGATTACGAGTAATTAGGGTTATTTTGAGCTAATAGCCGGGTTTTATTGTGCGGAGTCGTGTTGATTAGTCATAATTAGGGCTAATATGGTTATGTTAGGGCTAACTAATTATAGCTAATTAGGGTCCCTTAGAGTAATTAGTAGACTTGGCAAATGGGTAAATCCGGCGGGTACAGGTAATACCAAATCGGGTCTGTAAAAATTACCCTGCTTTTCACGGGTAGTTATTTCTTGTATCCGTACCCTACCCGGATAGTTCGGCTAAATCCGCGGGTAATCGGGCAGGATCCCAAATTTGTTCTATCTATTTTCATAACCTGTTTTTATTTACCAAAAATAGAATCTATAAACAACATCACCTTACACTTTATCAATAACCCAACACAAGCATATGAAAACACATCGAAGCAAAATACAGGGATGATTCTCCCGTTGATTCTACGAATCAACCACAAGTACCAGATAAATATCAAAACTCACAGGAAATATTCCACGAACCAACCACTTCAATAATAATAATAATAACAAGCAAAAAGTAATAAATTTAAAACAAAACACAGTAACAGCAGATCTGTGATGATGAAAGAGGCCGGCGGAGGTGGTCACGGCTTGATGGCGATATCAATGGAGATGTAGATGTCGATGTCGGCGATGTCAATCTACGGCAGATGTGGGCTTCTCGATCGGCTGTGGATGTACCCTAGATCGGCCTTGAAGAGCGAGGGAGCTGAATGACCTTAAATAAAGTGAGGGCTGAGCGACTGACGGAGTGACGGTCGCCGGTCGGTGGTGGATCTCGACTCTCAAGATCGGTGGTCGATCTCGCTGGTCAAGGAAGGCCTTGAAGAGTGAAGGGAGCAAGGGGCCGACTTGATAGAGTGAAGAACAATAGGGCTAACGGAAGGAAGGTCGCCGATCGACGGTGGATCTCCAGTGAGAGGGGCTGCAGCGACTTGAGGCGGCGTGAGATTTGGGAGAGAAAAGATGAAAATGAAGGGTAGGGATAGGGGAAAGAAGAAAATGTCATTATATATGCACTAAAATTCGGGTAGTCTGGGTACCCGGTAACCGACCCGAACTTACCCAAATTTTACGGGTCGGTTCGGGTACGGGTCTATTTTCGACTGGTATTCAAAACATGTACCCGTACCATGGGTTTTTGGGCCGGGTACAGGTAGACCCAGGGGTCCGGATCAATTTTTGCCAGGTTTAGTAATTAGGGTTTTTTTGAGCTAATTAGGGTTTAATTGTGCAGAATAGTGTTGATTAGTCCTAATTAGGGCTAATTGGGTTATTAGGCTTAATTACGACTACTTAGGCGCGTAATCAAAGTTTAGTTTGGTTTTAGGGTTTAGGGTTTAATTAATCTAATAATGGGTCTACAAGATATGAGTAATATATTAGGGTTTAATTTGGACTGATTGGTGTTAATTAGGATGAATTTAGAGTAATTACAGTTAATTGGGTCCCATCCTCCGTCAACAATCTCAATTCTCAATTCTCAAATGCTCAATGCAATAAAAATTACATAATCAATTTAATTGGGTCCCATCTTCCGTCAACAATCTCAATTCTCAAATGTTCAATGCAATAAAAATCACACATTCAATCTAATTGGGTCCCATCCTCCGTTAACAATCTCAATTCTCAAATACTCAATGCAATAAAAATCACACATTCAATCTAATTGGGTCCCATCCTCCGTCAACGATCTCAATATCTCAAATGCTCAATGCACAATTAACAATATAAAATCATCAATGAACAACCTAAAATCATTAATTAATAATCTCAACGAATTAGGATTAATTATTGTTAATAAGGATTACTTTGGTCTAATTACAACTAATTAGGGTTGATTAGGAGTAATCAATGTTATTTTGAGCTCATAGCCGAGTTTAATTGTGTGGAGTAGTGTTGATTAGTCATAATTACGGCTAATTAGGCTTAATTGGGTTATTTTAGGCTAATTAGTGTTAATGAGGATTACCTTGGACTAATTACAACTAATTAAGCTTGATTAGGAATAATTAGGATTATTTTGAGCTAATAGCCGGGTTTAATTGTACAGACTAGTGTTGATTAGTCCTAATTAGGACTAATTAGGATTAATTGGGTTGTTAGGCTTAATTGTGCTGAGTGGTGTCCGACACGTGTCTGAGTCCTCCGAACACGTATCCAACACGTCCGAAGACATTGATTTATTTTTTAAATGCCGGACACCGTGTCCTCACCCCTTGAAGAGGTGTCCACAAGTATAAAGCCAAAATGTGACATTTTTCTGTGTTGGTGTAGATCGGACGCTGTGTCTGTGACCTACCGACACCTCGATACCTCATCGACACATCTAGACACGTGTCGGACACCTGTTCGACACCTCCGGGCAACAATCCAATTGGGTCCCATCCTTCGTCAACAATCTCAATTCTCAAATGCTCAGTATAATAAAAATTAATAAAAAATCACGCATTCAATCCAATTGAGCCCCTCCTCCTTCAACATTCTTAATTCTCAAATGCTTCCAATCATATCTAAAGTCTCAATTCTCCATATTTTGTAATATACAAATGTAGGCATCAATTCCATCAGCAATTAAACAAACTAATCAATCAATTACAAAATCAATTTCATCGATTCCATCTGCAATTAAAAATAATTGAAATTATAAGAAACATATCGACATTCCAGAAACAAATGAGGGCAAATTATGACATAAATCAGAGCATCTGAAAATTAGGGTACATGGCGCTTAAACATGCATTAAAGCAAATTAGGGCAAATAGACATACAAAGAGGTGGTGTGGCGGCGGGGGTGTTGGTGGAGCGGCGGAAATGGAGAGCCTCGGTGGCGAGCAGTGGAGGGAATTGCTGGCACGCGGATATGGAGGGGCACGACGTGGGGGGGGAGGGGGTGATGTTGCCGGAGGTGGGTGGCCAGAGGGGGAGACCGCCAGTAAAAAAATTGCCAGTGAGTAGGTGAGAGTGAGAGACAAAAAGAAATGAGGAAGGAGAGAGAGAGAGAAAGACGAACCTGTTATATGTAAGGACTTTTAGCGACGGAAAAATACCGTCGCTAAAAGTCCGTCGCAGAAAGTGCTATTTTAAAAACATTCACCGACGGATATTTTAGCGGCGGTATTTTTTCGTCGCTAAATTATTTTAAAAAACTTCTTGAATATTAGATATTTTCTAAAAAAATTCTAATGACGCTGACACCGTCGCTAATATTATGTCGGTAAACGTCCGTCAGCAAAAACTATTACCGACAGTATATTTCGTTGGTAAAGGTTGCCGATGGACTTTTACAGACGGTGTTTTCCGTCGCTGAAAGGTCTTTTAGCGACGGATTCTCCTCCATCGCTAAAAGTCCGTCTTAAAAAACAGTTTTTCTTGTAATGATGAGACATTACCTTTGTTCAGACTAAGCAACTCAAGCCCAAGAGAAGATTTTTCCCACTTGTATAAGGATTTAACATACACAGTTAATGCATATATGACACAAGAGAAAACAATAAAGTAAATGATAATCATAAATTGTAAAAATTAGCAATATGAATCAAAATCAATAGCAAATGCAAACTCGACTTGACTCGACAAAATTTGTGTTGTTCCTCCTCTTGCCAGTGACTCAACTTTCACCGGCCATCCTCATTTCACGTGGTATTCATCTCGGTCTTGCATACTAAAATCAGTAACATCAATTAAAATAAATTGAAATACATTCTCAACTTGACACGACATGACAGATTCAAGCACGCTAATCTTTTTTGCCAGTTAACTAATTTTTCATTGACCAGCAGTTACTTCACTTCACTGGCCTTCCACTTATTGATGTCCCATGACACAGAGTGTTCATCTTGGTCCCGCATACTCAAATAAGCAACATCAATTAAAATCAATTGACATACATACTCAACTTGACACGACAAGACAGAATCTAGCTTGCTTCATCCATTTTGCTAGTTACTTTATTTTCTCTGACCACCAGTTACTTCACTTCAATGGCCTTCCACTTATTAATGCCCCGTCGCACGGGGTGTTCATCTTAGTCTTCCACAAATTAAAAGAGACAGTTTTTCGTCAACGGAACGGATTTAGACAGTATTACGATCATAAGTCATCATCAACTTATCAAGCTTTATCAAGGGGGTGTTCATCTCAGTCCCGCATACTAAAATCAGCAACATCAATTAATATTAATTGAAATACATACTCGACTTGACACGACACGACAAATTCTTGCGCGCTTCCTCCTTTTTTGCCAGTTACTTTATTTTCACTGATCACCAATTATTGATGCCCCATGACACGGGATGTTCATCTCGGTCCCGCATACTAACATCAACAACATCAATTGAAATACATGCTTTACTTGACACGACAAACTTTATCGCGCTTCATCCTCTTTGCTAGTTACTTTATTTTCATTGATCACTAGTTACTTCACTTCAATGGCCTTTAACTTATCGATGCCCCGTTACATGGAATGTTCATCTTAGTCTTGCATGAATTAAAAGAGACAGCTTTCATCGATAGAACGACTTAGAGAGTACTATGATCATAAGTCCTCATCAATTTATCAAGCTTTATCAAGGGGTGTTCATCTCAGTCTCGTATACTAAAATTAGCAACATCAATTAAAATCAATTGAAATACGTACTCGACTTGACACGACATGACAAATTCTAGTGTGCTTCATCCTTTTTGCCAGTTACTTTATTTTCACTGACCACCAATTACTTCACTTCACTGGCCTTTCACTCATTGATGCCCCATGACATGGGGTGTTCATCTCTGTCCGCATACTAAAATCAACAACATCAATTAAAATGAATTAAAATATGCTTGACTTGACACGACAGACTCTAGTGCGCTTCATCCTCTTTATTAGTTACTTTATTTTCATTGATCACCAGTTACTTCACTTCTGTGGTCTTCAACTTATTGATGCCCCGTTGCACGGGGTGTTCATCTTAGTCTTGCACGAATTAAAAGAGACAGTTTTCATCAACTGGATGGACTTTGAGAGTATTTCAATCATAAGTCCTCATCAACTTATAAAGCTTCATCAACGGGGGGACTAAAAGAAAATTATTCTACCTTAGTTTTCAACAATATTACTCAACAAGAAGTATTAGGTCATAAGATTAATTGGTGTTCAAGCGTAACAACAATAGTTGAATATAAGCATCATACACATGGTATACTAAACGGAATAATGAATAATATATTGGAACCGCACTATCCTTACTTGTTTGACTTTTTAATCAAAGCACTCCTCACTTTTGGTTTTCAATAAACATAATTACTTATCCAAATAAAATCTTTCTTGTTAGACAGCCTTAAGATACAAACACATACTGAACTTTATCCCTTCCCGCTTATCTACTCATAACTTATTACAGCTAGTCCATTATTTGGATCTGCCCTAGCCCATTAAGTGCAGTAACAACACCAATCTCCTTCTTGAACCTATTTTAACTAAAATTTCTCATTTCTTATGCTTCTTGCTACTTAAAATGATGAGTTTTGCTAAACTCGTCATTGGTGTGAAAAATTATCATAGCACCTCTGAGTATAGGTAAAATTACTGAAACACCGGCTGACGACTCTTGCATCAACCAACACCCAAATATAGCTCAAAACATCCTTTTTAAGCAATATATACTGGTTTTTGGACTAAGAAGCCCTTTAGACAATTTTTGCTAGAAAACCGCATCCAAATATCCAAATAGGTCAATTGCACTAGGCACCCCGAAGTTTTCATGTGGTACCGTTCTGCACCACAAAGTTTTTTTTAGCTATCTGCCACCCTAAAATTGCATAAGTGTGGCGCCCAACACCTTCCGTCCAAATTCTGGCAAAAAAAAATTAATAAGCTGAACTTAGGAGGGCATTTTTGGAACATCACAGAAACCCTAATCTCTATCAGCCATTTGCACTGCCAACCCCCTTGCGCCGGCATCTCACGCCTGTGTCCCCCCTCCGCCGGCAGCGTCCCGCCCGTCGACAACGCCGATCTCGTCCCCTGCCTTCCTTCCTTTTCTCTCCCCTCTCCTCGCGCCCCTCCTTCGGCATCTCACGCTGGCAGAGTCTCTTCCCACCCCACGGTCGCAACAGCCCTGTGCCGCTGTCCCTTGCGTTTCTTTCGCATCTTAGGCCGCACTCTCCGCCAACAGTCCCTCCTTCGTCAGCGACGTTGACCCCCCAACCAGTCCCTCCCTCGTCACGGAGTAATGCATATCAACAGCTAAGAATTCACAGCTGCAACAGCCGCACTCTCCGTCGACAACATCCCTCCCCTTGTCGGTGATGCTGAGCCCCTCTCTTTCTCCCTCTTCTCTCCCCCGCTCTCCACAGCGGCAACTGCCCCGCGCCGCCGCCTAACAAACCCATTGCAATCTTCCTTCCCTTTTTTTAATCTTTCAGACCAAAATGCCCCATGTTTAAGTTAAAATTACTTATCCGGTGAGGCTGTTAGCCAGAATTTGGACGGAGGGTGTTGGGTGCCACACATATGCAATTTTGGGGTGACAGATAGCTAAAAAAAAAGTTGTGGTGCAGCACGCTACCGCGTGAAAACTTTGGGGTGCCTAGTGCAATTGACCCTATCCAAATTGAATGCCAGGAGACCAATATTGTTGAAAATAACAATCATCGTCGAAATGCCTTACAATTTTAGACATTGAAATGTCTCAACTACATAAGGTTTTTAGATAAAAATAACCTGATTTGGTACATTTCAAAATTCAAGAACCCCAATTCACGGATAAAATAATTTGACATCCTTCGCGGACTCAGAAAAATCTTAAAAATATCAGATTGTCTATCTTTTAAAAACAACAGGGGCTTCTCTTATGTGTTTGGTCAAAATCTGATTCAAAACTATTTAAAAAAAATAAAGTTTGAAAAGGTTCAATGGTCCATGACCTTTACTGACAAATAACAGTCATTATTAACCAACTTATGAATCAAACTCACACACTTCCTCACCTCTCACACATACACCTACATTTTTTTCTTGATTCTTGCACAGCCGGAATTATACCCGCACCACCTTAAACACTACACATTTCACATCCCACTCTTCACACACTCCACACCTTACATAGTACACTCGAATTCACCTCACACCACACACTCACTCACTCATACCACACACTCACTCACTCATTCACTCACTCACACACACACACACACACACACACACACACACACACACACACACACTACACACATACACTACATGCACGCGCGCGCGCGTACACATACACAGAGCCTCGACACATACACAACCACTGCACATACCACATACACACATTTTCTTTTACCTCACACACAAAATTCACCATTTAATCTCATTCAATGCCCCTTTAATCCACTGTGCCCCCTTACACACCTTAACTCTCTCTCTTGCTCTCTCTCTTCACACACACACACACACACACACACACACATATTGGCACACACAAACACATTGCACACATGCACCCACGTAAACACACACAATTCCACCCCTACACACAATGTTTTCACATCCTCACACACTCTAATTCCTCTCCATTTCCACCTATTCTATCCCACAACTGAGTTTAACGTGGAACTAAACCAAAATAATAGCCAATTCAACCTTAGATTCCCTCATATACATACTAACACACCAAGAAAACACAACTAAAAGCTGATTTATACCTGACTTTGAAGGCCTATAACTCCTTCAGTAAATCACCCTCTGTTTCTTGCATATTTTTCCTCTATCTCTCTTTTGTAACTTTTAAGTTGAAGCCCTCGCAAAATTCTCTCTGGATTCTCCTGAATTCTCCCTCAAACATTTGCCCTTAAATGCTTCTTTAAGCCAACTTATCTTTCACTTAGTTTCACATGCACACACTTCACCTTTTGAGAATTTGAGGTGTCATTCCCTCATGTTGGTGGCTGTCTTTGGCACCACGTAACCATGTAATTTTTTTAAATAATAATAAAATTAATTTCTAATTTTTTTAAACAAGAATATTACATCCTTTCCCCCAAGAAGAATTTTGTCCCCGAAATTTAGGGTACCATACCTCAGTCTGCAAATAAGTGAGGGTATCTCTGCCACATCAAGGCTTTAGGGTTCTCAGGTGGCCTTTTCTCCAAATCACTTTGACCACCAATACCACTTTAGAGCGAAGAACTAGTTCTTTTCTATCGACTACTTCCACAAGTACCTCTTGATATGAGAGATTGTCATGAATCTCTACTGATTCCAATTGTATTATGTGTGACGGATTTAAGACACACTTTCTTAACATGGACACATGGAACACATTGTGTAATTGATCAAATTCCAGGGATAGTTTAAGTTCGTATGCTACCTCTTTGATTCTTGACAAGACCTTGAATGGTCCGATGAATCCAGGACTTAACTTTCTTTTTCTGCTGAATCGCATAATTCCCTTGCACGATGACACTTTAAAAAATACGAGGTCGCCTACCTGTAATTCCAACGCTCTCTGTCTTTTATCAACATGCCTACTCGCCCATCTTGTATAATTCTAACCTTATCTTCTGTCTCTTTGTTTAACTCAGTACGAGATAATCTTCTCTCTCCAACTACATCTCAGCAAATTGGAGTACGACACCTTCGATCATACAATGCTTCATAGAGGGCCATAGCAATGCTTGTCTGGTAACTATGATTATACAAAAACTCAATTAAGAGTAATTGTTCACCCAGTTTCCTCCAAAGTCTACCACATTAACATAGCTTCCAGAATATGGATAATCTGTACCCTCCTGCCTCAATCCGCACCATCTACACTCTCTATTACCTCATCCTTGTCCTAAACCTTGTCCAGACTGTTCTTTGTCTATTCCCTTCTTGAATTGCTTTCCACTTTTCCAATTTTGATCCTGGATTCTATCTCTTTCCCGTTCCTTTCCTTCCATACCTCTTTGTGCTCTGCCTATATCACTCTGTTTTTTTCATACTACTTCCGTAACAATTTTCAATTGAAACCTACTTACTTGTCTTTTTCAGGATTTGTTCAAACCCTCAATTTATTTCACCTTACGATTTTCTGTCACCATTTGAATAAGGGGCGAAAAAGGCCAGCTTACCAAATTCCTTGATATATTTTCCACCTTTCTCTCCTTCTACTTTAGCATAAGAAAAATGTGTCTCCAACTTACTCTGTAATTTAAGCAGAAAATATTTATCATCAACATGTTACCTAAACTAATTCCAAATAATGTAGGCTCAATAGGTCCTCCTACTCTCCTCAACTAGTTTATACTTGTTCATCTTATGACTTGTAACTCTGTTTTTCATATGGTTAGCGAAAATAATTTTCTGACGTTTTTTCACATCTTGTTACCTCGAATGCCTTCTCCGTCTCTCAAATCCACGTTGTTGTCCATACAAGATCGTTTCCTTCCCGTAGGATTTCACTCGGGCGGGCATCCTGAAATTCTTGAGATCTACATTCCTTTCTTTCGTCTATCGGGACTATCGTAGCAACATATACTGGTTGTACTGTTGGAGCTCCTACGACATTTAGTAAAAGTCCCACCAACTCTTTCTTAAAATCTTCTTGACTTCATGTAGCTCCAATATTATTCCTTCTACTTACGTCCTTGACATTCATCAAAATCACTTTTATTAAGGTCCCTCTCGATTGGAAACCCTCTCTTTTCTTTTCGAGGAAAGAGTAAAATAATTTTTTAATAAAAATTGTGCATCATAATAACAACTTTTGCACTAAAACAACTAATGGTCTTCCTAATTAAACGACATTTTTTTACGGTAGTATTTAAACAATACTTGTTCCGCATCACCATTCTCCTTCTCAATAACAACTTTAGGTTTGATTACAAAAGCGGACTCCACTCCACTGGTACAACCGTTAATCTAGGAGAATCCATAATGCTCCTTCAACAATTCCAAGCTTCAATACTCTTATTTAAATTCAATTGTTGCTCGTCTTCAGGTATAGTCCTATCAGAAGGGAAATTAAGAACAATCTGCCATGTTTTTATATTCTTTTAAGCCAAGTCACAATGTATGTGACTTTTTTTTTTTGTTTGACTTATCCAGGTTGATTGGAAAGTGGGGTAACTCAGTGTGATGAGCTAGTGATCATGATCTTAATTTTGAATATTTTGTCTCACATGTCATTAATATCACGTGACTTTTTTCTGGATGATTCCTCTGGCGTCTGACTCCATATCTAATTTATTTTATAACTCTGTTGTATATTCGTTTATGTTAAAATTCACTGTTTGTCACTTTAATTACTCTGGTATTTTGTATTTATTTTATTTAGTTTCTTTGAGCGACATTACTAGGCATTTGGCTCACCTTGTTATAAACTTCCATTTTCAGTAATCAGTAGAGGGGACTTGGTATAGGGCATAGTTATGTGACTGAGAGAGCTAGTTGTTCCCGTTCAGAGACATTTGACTTTGAGTTAATTACGCCATTGACCATTGAACTATTAGGCATATTTTATTTTGACCACTGGACTTACAATTGTGTCAAAGTGACCACTGATTTTTAAATTTTGTTCAAATAAGTCCATCTGTTAGGTTCCGTCAAGAACAAATCCGTTAAGTTTCAATTTTGAAGGGTAAAGTCGTCACTCTACCTGTCCGTCGTTTCTTTAGAGAGACATATCGTCTCCTCTTTCTCTGTCCTTCCATCTTCTTCGATTTTCAGAGGGAGATCGTTATTCCTTTACTCGAATAACGATCAATTCGTCACTCTACCAGTTGTTCGTTTTTACAGAGACACACATCGTCTCTTCTTTCTATGTCCTTCCATCTTCTTTGATTTTCAGAGGGAGATCGTCGTTTCCTTTACTCGAATCAAGTAAAGTCCTCGGAGATAAAAGATTGCAATGACGTGGGTTCTTAGAGAAGAGGGTACCCATCTTGAAACACACGATCTTTACGGTAAGTTTTTCTATACATTCTTTAGATTTAGTGATATGTTTTTTAAATCGACAAGAATCCTGATGTAGCCACCCACACAATCATGATCCATGAAATAATGTTGTTTACACAGATTCCCAAATAATATTGTTTATACAGATTCACAAATAATGTTGTTTACACATACTTAGAAGTAATTTTTATATAGAATGCATGCATGTTGTTATGTTATGGGCTTGGGAATAGCAATTTGCTGTTCGAAATTACTATAATATGCACTTTATAACGTGAAATTAGAGTATTAATTAGTAAATATCTTATAATAGGAACGTCAGTAGACTTCTTTACAGTTGAGTTGCACAGTGGTGGAGAGTTTGTTTACATGCCAAAGAGGCACTACATTGATGGCCTTGTTAATTATTTTGATTACTGTGAGTGTGATAAGATGTCAATGCATGAAGTGGATGAAATGTTAAAGGAGTTCGGTTATGGGCATGAAGTGATGTTTTTTTTATTACAGGGTTCCTGGGATGAGCCTTGACAATGGGTTGAGGGGTCTAGGGGGTGATGATGATATCAGGGAACTAATAAGAGTTATAACTGAGAAAAAGGTTAATGTTGTAGAAATCTATGTTGAGCATGGAAGTGCATCAGTGGAGGAGTATTTTGTACCTCCATCTGTAACTGGTTCATCAGTTGTAATTGAGGAGATTGATTTAGGTGATGAACATCCATTAGGTACTCAGGATGACCTGGATGCATCATACTATGAGAACAATAAGTTTACCCAGCTTCTTCTTCCCCCATGTGAAAATGAACATCCCAATGAGCAAGAGTTACACACTGTTAACAACAACTCAGAGCATGAGCATGTAAACACTGATCATAATGAAAGTGGGCATGGGAATGAGAGTGAGCATGTGAACACTGATCAGAATGAGAGTGGGCATGTAAACACTGATCAGATTGGGAGTGGGCATGGGAATGAGAGTGAGCATGTGAACACTGATCAGATTGAGAGTGGGCATGGGAATGAGAGTGAGCATGTGAACACTGATCAGATTGAGAGTGGGCATGAGAATAAGAGTGAGCATGATAGTGACTTAGATGACTCACAGTACTGCCCTCCTAATGATCTATATGATAGTAAGTATGAGGTTGAGGAAGATATAGATCTTTACCATGCAAATGTAGATGTAGGTGAAGATTAGAATGACATGGCCATCAAGGATCAAGCAGTACTACAATTTGAGGAACAAGAAAGGACATCAGATTATGATGACTCTGATGAACTAAGGAGTTTGACAAGTATGTCTGAGGATGAAGTTGACAAAGAAAAGAGGAGTTGTGTTCAGTTTAACCCTGAAGTAGACATGAGGAGGCCCAAATTTAGTGTAGGTCAGTTGTTTGCTAATGCAGGTGTCTTGAAGCAAGCTATCAGAGAACATGCAATCCTGATTAGAAGAAACATAAAATTGTACACAAATGAAAAAGAAAGGGTTAGAGCAAAGTGTTATGGGAGTCCACAGTGTGAGTGGGTTTTATATGCTTCCAAGCTTGCTGAGAAAGATAGCTTAATTGTTAAGACATATCATAAAGAGCACATTTGCCCACAGGTATACTATAACCAACATATCAAAGCTGATTGGATAACCCAAAAATACCTGGAAAAGTTCAAATCAAACCCCACATGGCCACTTGAGTCAATAAGAGAAACTATTAGGACAGATTTGGAAGCTGGTGTTTCTAGAAGTAAAGCTTACAGAGCAAAAAGGAAGGCAGTAGAAATGATTGATGGCAGTTATAGGGAGCAATTTAAGGGTTTATGGGACTATTGTAATGAGGTGACCAAGTGCAATCCAGGGACCACTGCACTTATGAAGCTGTGTGAGCCAATAGTTGGAGAAGAATTCCCTAGGTTTTTAAGGTTGTACATGTGTTTGGGCCCTCTGAAGAATGGGTTCAAGACAGGGTGTAAGAAAATTGTGGGGCTTGATGGGTGCTTTTTAAAAGGTCCTTTCCCAGGACAACTGTTGACAGCAGTGGGTATTGACCCTGATAATGGCATGTACCCCTTTGCATGGGCAGTGGTTGAGGCAGAAAACATGCTCTCTTGGGAATGGTTCATCAACCTTTTAAAAGAAGACTTACAGATTGAGGACCAAAGTGAATGGACTTTCATTTTAGACCAACAAAAGGTAATAATCAACCATTAACTATCTTTCTCAACTTATTTGCTATTTAATATTTTCCACTAACTTGTTTACTTTATTTAATCATTTTTTAGGGTTTGCTGGCAGCACTAGAATCAGTTCTACCTCTGTGTGAACAGAGGTATTGTGTCATGCACATGTACAAAAATTTTAAGAAGCAGTTTAGGAGTTTAGATCTTAAGAATGCCATGTGGAATGCTGCAAAGGCTCCCAATGCCATATACTTTGGCAGATGCATGCAACAGATAAAAGAAGACTGTGTAGGTGCTTATGAATACTTAGCTAAGATCCCACCCTCTTATTGGGCTAGATCTCACTTCTCACTGAAGACCAGGTGTGATCTATTGCTAAATAACTACTGTGAGGTGTTTAATGGGGCCATTGTCAATGCTAGGAATAAACCTATAATTACATGCCTTGAGAACATTAGAAATCAAGTAATGCAAAGGATTGTGAAAAAGAGAAAAGAGATGGAAAAGTGGGATGGTTTGTTGTGTCCCAAGATTCAGGCTAAGTTAGAGAAGTTAAAGTTGAAGTCCTGCCACTATAATTGTGCTTGGAATGGTGGCAGTCTATATAGTGTGAGGGCAGCAAGTGGGGAAGGTTATGTGGTTGACCTGCACAACAAGACTTGCAATTGCAGAAAATGGGATTTATGTGGAATTCTATGTGCACATGCAATTTCAGCCATTTACAATGACATGGCTAATGGAGGGAATGAGGGTGAACCTGAGCAGTGGGTTGATGAGTGTTTTAGGGTTGAGACTTTTAAGAAAGTCTATGACTACTTAGTGAACCCCCTTAGTGGTCCCAACCTTTGGGAACCAACAAACAGAGGGACCATTCTTCCACCTATATATCATAAGCAACCTGGTAGGCCTAAGAAGCTAAGAAGGAAGGATTGGGATGAGGTCACACAGTCTAAGAGGGGTCTACTTGATGGGGCTGGAACATTAGGAAGAAAGGGAATGGTTATCACCTGTAGCAAATGTGGCAATGCTGGGCACAACAGTAGGGAATGTAGGGGGCAATGGTGTCAACCACAGACAAGAGAACCTAAGAAGGGGAATTGAGGTCGGGGCAAGGTCATGGGGAAGGTGACAGCTACAGGTGGTCATAACACTGGGAAGGCAGGATGCACTACACAAGGCAGTGAAAAGAGAATGCAGCCTAAGAAGAAGAAGGTGACAGATCCAAACCCCAAAGGTTGGCTACAACCTGAAGCTGGAAGGAAGAAATATCCAGTGAGTTTGAACCTATTTCTTATTAGCCATCTACATTTTGTATGTGAATTACTTATTCCTTAGTTATTTTATGATTTACAGGTGAGGAGAAACAATGCAACTTCTGGCCAACAATGTGCAACAGGAGGTGCAAGTACAGTAACTTCAAGCCAAGGAGGAAGACCTACAACAAGACAATCAGTTAGGAGATAACTTGTGTACATGGGAAGACTTATGTTGATACAAACAGCCTGTTGCTTTAGCTGTAGCTTTTTGATTTAGGAAGCATGTTGGGATAGATGGAGTCTTCTGTGGATAACTTATAGCTTTTATGGACATAGTATACTACAGCCTTTTGTTTTATAGCTGTAGGTAGGCAGATTTGTCCTTAGAATAATATTGATGTTATGTTGGTAAAGAAGCATTGACAAATGCCATTTTGAAACAGAAGCTATTATAGTCAACAATGTTCATACATTACAGCTGCTTCCATTATATTCTTTCCATTACAGCTGCTTCCATTATATTCTTTCCATTACAGCTGCTTCCATTACATGTTTTTCATTACATCCCAATCAAGCACAAACAAACTCTTAAGCAGATCACACTCTAACATCCATTACATGTACAGCCCTTTCCATTACATTACATTAAAAACACTAACATTACAAAGAACACAAGTCCCCAAACACAAATTGTTACCCAGATCACAACTCTCCAATCTCCAAAAGCAAACTGTTGTTTGCGGTTCTTTTTGACTTAAAGTTCATTACAAAGAACACCCATGAGCACAACAAGACAAACCACAATATCTTTTCCTTCCATTGATAGCTTCTCAATTTCTTCTCATATGTCACCAATTGTTCCTGTTTCCCTTCAATTTGCACCATAAGCCTTCGAACCTCCTCAGCATTTCCATTGATCCTTCGTAGCAGTTCAGGTATGACTTGCACAGCCCTTTCACACATGGGTGGATCAATCCAAATGAAATACTCACATGGATCTTCATTTTCAGCTCCGCAAGCCATGAATTTTCTTCCTGGATTTTTTGGGGTCCATGATGTCTTAATTATTGGACTCTTTCGACAGTAGCAACCCATGGAAGGAGGAGGGGCTTGGGTTTTTTTTTCTTTTTGTTTGCTGTGGAAGAAGAAGTAGAATGCCTTGTGATGTGGAAGAAGAGGAAGGAAAAGGAGATGAGATGCTGGGCGGGAAAGAATTATGGAGGGAAAGAAGAGAAGAAGAGGGGAAGATAATAGGCAAAATGACGTGGTTACCCCTCACTAAAGGGAGTTAACAGAACACCGGTAAGCTCTATTGAACGGAATGACCTTATTTGGACAAAGTTTAAAAATTAGTGGTCACTTTGACATAATTGTAAGTCCAGTGGTCAAAATGAAATATGTCTAATAGTTCAATGGTCAATGGCGTAATTAACTCTTTGACTTTTAGTTCTTATAAAAAAACTATGGCAACTTGGGTTTATATTTTCTACAGGATAGTTTCCTTGGGTAAAATGCACCAATGGACACTGAATTATGACCCATTTTTCTTAATGCCCACTGAACTTAAATTTGTGTCATTATGGTAACTGAACTCAAAATTTTGTCCCATTTGACCATTCTATTAGTCGATATTATTTTTCTCCCTTTCAGTGAGCATGTGACCTGCACAAGGGGCCTCAAAACAGGGGCAAAACCATATTTCCTTTAAAAAAATTTCATTCTTCTTATATGGCCTCTCATGTTTTTACCTAATGGTTCCTTTAACTCTCATTAGTCTATGTCACCAATGACATAGTATATTTCTTTTTCTTTTCTCTCTCTCTCTTGACCTAGACCATCACCACCTAGTCACCACCATCCAAACCATCGCTAACCACCATCCATACTTTCATTATCTCTGTAAATGAGTGCAACATCATACCTGACTCCTACTGATTTGACTTTTTCACCTCCATCGTCCCTAGGTATAGTGCCTCTAATCAAGACCACCACCACCACCTCTTTGTAGTAATCGATGCCATGTAACAAGAATCTTAAAACTAACACCTCCCTGAATAACCATCGCCTAGTTCTATGCCTTCTCTTTACACCACTTCTCATCCAAAACCCAACTTGTCCTACCACGGTTTGAGAGAAAAGAATTGATTCATGTGTTCATGTATGTATGGGTGTTTATGTGCAAGTGCAAGATATTCGAATTGCATTACAACACCACCCCTACCACCATCACCTAATCACAACCACCCAAACCCCATCATCACCATCACCCACTCAATCTAACCCCAACATTAACCTAGTTTGCTATAACCTAAAGCCGCATCCACATCCATCCATCACCCTTCTTATGTTAAAACTAAAAGAAAGAGAGAGAATGGTGGGCATGATGGTGGTAGATCTCAGTGTGTGTGTGTGTGTGAGAGAGAGAGAGAGAGAGAGTGAATGAGAAAGAATGGCTATCACCCTTGGTCTTCTCTCCTCCCCTCCCCCCTCATTCCTTTCCTCCCTAAGACCGCCACCACCGAGCGCAGCCATCACCCTCGGCCAACACAAATCTCCCCTCCCCCGGCTTCCTTCTTCTTTACCCCACAACATCAATGAATCCATCCCCCAAGCCCGCACCAACCATCTCTACTAAGCTCGCACCGACTTCCTTCTACTGCTAATGAAGTGAAGAAAAAAGGAAAGGAAAAAGCAAAGAGAGAGAGATAGAGAGAATGAATAGGAGAGACACATTTGCCCCTATTACAATTCCCCACGTGCACATAAGGTGACCACTTAATAGGAAAAGGGTAACCCCGGCTAACAGATTGGCCTAATTGGACAAATTTATGAGTCTAATGACCATAATGACACAAATTGAAGTTCAATGGGCTTTAAGGAAAATAGGTCATAGTTCATTGGCCATTAATGCATTTTACTCTTCCTTGTTTGAATAGATTCATTGAAGACTATATACGTCTATAGAGTCGGTAAGGCATTTACTTATGTTTAGAGCTTATGGGTATGGCGATTTGTAATAGATACAGTGGTGGTTGGATGTGGTTTTAGTGATAAATGGCTGTGGCTTTGGCGATGATCAGTTGATGGTGGTTGGGTGTAAGTACAAGTACGGTTTTAGTTGGATATGAAGACGACAACAATAGGCTATGGGACGGTGCCGGTGGTCACTTGTTTGCATGGTGGTGAATTGTTGTTCATACGATGGTGGTTGGTTGTGGCTATTGTAGTGGTTGGGTCTGTATACCGAGGTTGATGTTGTTAGCAGCACCGGCGACAGAAATCTGGGCGTTGTTGTTTCAGATTCACAAGTGGAGAGAGAATTAGTCCTTACAACAAGAACAAGGGCATTTCTAGTACATTTTTGCATCAAATGCTCGCCGCCTCTTAGTTTAAAAGAAACAATAATTAGGCCATCTGCTAGATGGCATGAACGACCTAGATTAGCTTGAAATTTAGGGGTCTTTACAGTGCTAGTGCTACATAATTGACATTTTATCTAACCGATCTCTAGTTGTTTGTGTCACAAGTGAACAACTGAGGATTTCGACAAACTGCCCCTATGAGGTGCGATCCCTCAAATGGCCTAAAAATATCCCTAAAAAAATCTATATTCTTCTTGTAAGCGCCCCCCACCCCTCGCCTTTCTTTCCCCACCCTCACCCACACCAACATCCTTGCCATACGACCACCACCAACCTCCATCAACCATCGCATGAAAACCCGTCGATGTAGCACTCCGCTCCACTCTATCCACCCAACTCCCTGCTCGCGCATGCACACACATCCCGCCCCCCAATCCCTTAGTCACCAACCCACCACACACCTCAACAAACACCTATAGAAAAACACACCACCCACCCACCCTTATACATAAATCGTCACCCCCCCTTCCGTGACCCACTCACCATGACACAGCTTGCCCTACAAGCACAATTTCATTCACCCTTGATCCTCCCACCATATCCACCCAATCCACACCCATTTTCTTCCTCTATTAATTGCCAATTTTTTTTCTTTTGTAATGTGAGTATATAGGTAAATTTGTACATACTACTTGTTGTTGGGGAGGTTTGACAAAGAAAAAAAAAGTTGATCTGAACCACAATGGCCAACTAGATAAAATATCTTTTTGCTAGCACTTGATTTGTATCGACCTATGTATGCTTGTAACTAGGTACCAGCTTGTTGACCACATAGAATATCTTTTTACTAGCACTTGATTTGTATCGGCCTATGCATACTTTTTGACCACAATAAGATTATGTATCAAATTCTCACATTTGGGTACTGATGTGAGACAAGAGTACTAATGTGAAGCGTATTCAACTTAAACAACTTTTATGCTCCATTTCGTCACCATTTCTTTCGATTCAATTTAATGTTTGGGGAATTTGAAAATTTTTTTTTTCAAAAAATACAAATAAAAGGATAGTATTAGTCAGTTTTGTTATAAATTTATAAATTACAGGATCATGACATCTATCGAAGGCTTGATTACACTTCAAATCTTATAATTTACAAAAAAATGCACCTAAGTTTCTGGCGTTTACACAATAGCTCTCGAAAATCTCATAATTTTTATTGCGTTGCAATGGATGAGAAATGAAGGATAAGATTGTCAATTAAAGTCCAATAAGCGATGTCCAGTCACTGCCATCGCACCTCCTCCCTTGGACCACTACTGTCACCACCGTATGTGAAATATTCTTGTTCAACTCCTCCTCGTAAGAAGTTGATTGAAAAAAAAGAATTTTTTTTTTTTGATAACTTCGCTGGATTTCCGATCTAGACAAGCTTTCCCACCAAAAGGCTACGCTAACATCCCCAACCCACGAAGACAACCCAGACACGTCTCATCTCGCTACGCGGGTGCACCTTCATTACGTACACCAACACCTCTTTATGCAACACCGCCAGATTATTCGTCTCCCACTGGACCATCTCTTCCACACACACAGGCACACGCACACTGATGAACTTTGGAGGGATGTTGAAGCTTTCGAAGCTCGTCAAGTCCAGGTAAAAGAAACCCTAAACCCTAGCTTCGCCAAAGCCCTGGTTACCTTGTTTTCCTTGAGGACTGAACTCTCTAAAATGGAAAGAAGATGCTCATTTGCACGTTTAGTCTGAATTCCGTTGTTGTTTTGCTCGATTGTTGCGGCTATTTTTTGTGTTTGTGGTTTGAAATTTGTGTTATTCTCTTGTTAGAAGTGGTTTTTTTCCGGAGACCTCACGTAACAGCTGGTTAGGGTTTATGCCTTTATGGACATGAGCAAGTTTTGGCACGTAGTCCCTCCGTGCCATTGATTTTTCCCGTAGCTTGATAACCAAAACTTATTTACGCTATAATTGTTATTTGAGTTTAATTCATTATTTATGTCTACTAAACTATATCATAGGAATTCGAGAAAAGTCAAAGGAAAAAATCTGACGTAATGGAGGGAGTAGTATAGGTCATCACAATCCTTTTAAATTGAGAAATGGTATAGGAAAAGCAGTGTACCAGAAATCTCTAAAACTCGTAATTGTGGATGGAACCGGTGGTCATTCTGTTCAAAGTGAGAGGTAAGAGTGGCTGCTTGTCTGCTTGGGGCTTGTTTGTAAAGCGTATGTTGAAAGTGTCCTAGGTTTTTGCTGTCTAACTACAATGTCTGTGTGCTTTTGTTTCCTCAACAACCCTTTGCTTGGTTGTTGCCTTAGGGCACGAGTGCTTCAATCTGTAGAAGAAGCAGAAGCATAGAATATTACCACTTCTCATGTTATCTTACTAAAGCTACATACAGGCCTAAGATTTCTTTATGATGCTAAAACTATGGGGGTCTGAAGCCATAAACTTCTACGAAGATGGCTTTTGAATTGTTTAATTATTTTTTATACATGGAAACAGGAACCAGCTGTATTGGAAAGGGTTGTTTGGGGATGATGTGAGAGATTCTTTGCATGGCATTACGTCCCAGGCTGGCATCTCTACTGCTACAAAAAACATCGCTGCTGATGGTATCAATTGATGTCAGCCGATTAAATTTCTTCTTCTTTTTTTTGTGCTATATGTACATTATGTTTATTTATTTATCTATGCGTATCTGGTGTTCTTGTATTCTGAGTCTTCAGGCAAATTTGAGAATCGAATATATGCTGACTATTCCATTTATAAAGGCAAAGCTGCACTTTCTGCTGGCCCTGCCCCCCCAAAATTTAGTAAATTAGATGTATGATGGTGTTTCTTCTTTTGTGTTTCTTCTTTTATGTTTCTTAATAGAAAAATACTTGTTTTAAGGAGTTTGCATAATGGCTTTTCCTCCTCTCTCCTTCATAGTCTGGAGGCCTTAAAGTTGATCGTTGTGGCACCATTATGCTGACATTCACCCCTGCTAGTGGTGAGCGCAAGTATGATTGGGAAAAGAAGCAGGTAAAACACTATTATATTTCTTTAGTACATTCGAGGACGTTGGTGTATCACCTTGGCCGCCGTTACTTTTACTTTGACATGCACAGGAAAATTTCAGATCGAGGTTGGGTTTAAATTCTTTTGAGGCTATGAAGACATGTGAAATGACAACTTATAATCTAGGGCCCTTTTAGATCTTAGTATATCTCTGTTACTTGAAGATTGTAGGTGCCTCGAAGGTATGAATTCTCATAAAGTAGTAGCCACGGCTATCTAAATAATTTAAATGGGGACTCTAGTGATTTGCGCTCAATTCATGTTTAGATCCTTGCACGGTAAAGGAAACAAGATGTAACTTTTCCTGTCATTAGAGACCTGAGAAAACTTGTTTGGTTAGCAATCAGCATTAACTCTGTGTTGCCAGAGCCAGCCATAGATAATCTTCTTATTTTCAGTAGGACTCTCTTTCCCTTAAAATCCTTAACAGCGTGACATTGTTGCCCAGCCACTTGCTTTTCTCTGTCTCAGATTCCTGGCAAGATTTTCACTCCATATCACTTGGAGAATGGACAGAGAAAGAAGAGGTGATCTGTATGCTCATCGTCGTGGCCACATAAAACATGAACGTCGTCCTGGAGAATGATTCATCTTTGAAGCCTAAACCTGGAGAATGATTCATCTTTGAAGCCTAACTTAAACCTCAATTTGTTCTCGTGTGTTAGCCAGAGGATGAAGGAACACTTTTTGATGTCTTCACTACTCCAAACCAGATGATACAGACTTGCATACAAGTTATAATATCTTAGGAAGTCCCATGCTGACTTAACATTCACAATAATATCTTGAAGATCAGAGGAAATAGGAGGAGGATAAAACCCTTGCTTACCTGCAATACCTGTGGATGCTTAAAGCCCATAAATATTTGAGAATCCAAGCTTTGGTCCAAGTATGCAAATCCCTTATTCCTGGGCCTTTTATTTCCTAGGATGGCGTAGATCATCTCATGAGATCCTTAGCCTTATGATGATTCATATGTTCAGAACTAGATATAGGAATGCTTTGATTTTGTGACTTTAACTCACTAGTTTGACGTTGTGTAGAGATTTGCTTTGTCGCCTACGGAGGTTGGGTCTTTGATAAGTTTAAAAGCCCTTGAATCTTGTGAATTCTTCCATGATCCTGCAATGAAGTCAAGGTTAGCCCCTTTATATTCTCATAGTGAAATAAGTTTTTGGTCCTTTGAAATATCATATATATTTTTTTTCTCTTCTATTTTGGTTCCTCGTATCTTTGTTGGATTATAGATGCCTATTTCCATGGCAGTCTTTTAACAAACGTATACATTCAGTACAATTTTCTTCATGGATTTTTCTTATTCTTTTCTCCCAAAGACTTCCGGAAGATGCTTCTGAAATGCTTTAATGGCATCATTTGATCATTTAAGCTTTCCTCCACCCTCCTCTACCTTGGGAGATTAACTGGAGACTGATTGTTACAGTAACGCTGGTCAAGTGAGGAAGAGTTTATCAGTTAAGCCACATGCTGATGGGAGTGGCTATTTTATTTCTTTGAGTAAGTTCTACATCATCAATGGCTATTTATTTCTTTGCGTAAGTTCTACTTCATCACATTTGGCATTCTTATGATTGTGAAAGAACTCCCAATCATTTAATTCGAATTTAGTTTCTGAATTTTATTAGAAGTTTGTCATGCTGTTCCGCTAAAATTGATGCTTTGAATGATCCCGAATTTTTTCCCCTGTACTCCCTTTTGCAGCCCAGTCTGGTTTTTGATACTGTGGTCTTTTAATATGCTATGGGAATTTATTATCTGCTTTGGGGTCCAGGTTTCTTTTCTTTCATCCGTCCCTTCTACCAGCACCAACATGATACCATATCCTTATTACGTTATCGCTTTTACGACTAACTGTATAGTCACCATCACCTAGACATGTAACCATGCCACCCCCATCTAGATTGGACCTTGGAGTGTGCTTGGAACCATGGAATTAATGATATTTCATTTCAAATACTCAATTTTTTTGTTTGGAACATTAAAAGAAAGGAATTAGAATTGGATTCCATGGGATTTGAGTGGATTTGTTTCCATAGTGTGAAGTCTGATGAAAAATAGTTGGATTTCATGAGTTTTGGATTTGCTTGAATTAAAAGTAATTATTTACCTATCTTACCCTTTTCTGGATCTCTCCAACAATGAAACCACCATCACCGTCTTCATTGCTGCTACCGCCACACCACTTTTACTACCACCACTGCCACCAGTAATGCCACCGCCACCACTACTGCCGCCGCCGCCACTACCACTGCTGCCACAAATACTACCACCGCCGCCGCCACCATTGCCACTACCACCAGCACCATCGCCAGCACCAGCACCACTGCCACCACTATTGCCACCACCACCACCTCTGCCACCACTATCTAGCCACCAGCACTACCATCACTATTGCCACCACTACTGCCATCACTACCATGCTGCCGCCGCCGCCACCACTACCACCACAATCGCCACCACTACCACAACACCGCCACGACTATTACCACCGGCGTCACTATTGGTGTCACTTGACCACCACCAGTTACACCTCGTTTCACCTCAATACCATCACCACCACCACCACCACCACCACCATCATTACCATCACTTGACCACCCCACCACTTCCACTGTAGATGTCGGTACCCCGTGTGGTGCCGCCACCTCCACTACCATGTGGTGGCGCTAGCACTTTTGTGTATGATTAATTTATTTTCATCTAAATAGAAAACTTGAGTGTTGTTTTCTGAGAGTTGTATGGGGTTGACTGGATGGCAATGTCTCAAAATTTTTTCATGCAAGGGAAAAGTTTAAGGTATAATGCTGTTGATGTAGATACGAATGAAAGGAACCTCAATGAAGAAAATAAAGAGAGAAAGAGAGGAGACTAAGGCAGGTTAAAATTGCATGCTGTATAGTTTCTGCCCTAATTTAGTCCAATGGTCTTCCTCCAGCATTGGCTGATCAATGCGGCTTAGTTTTACTTTGTTCTGAGAGGGTGAACGAAGTAAAAGATTTCTTACATGAGATGGTTGTATTGTAGAGAACTTGTGTAGCCTTCATTTACTTGTATAGACGGAACAGGCGTTACCGTTAACCTGCTGAAGCCCATTTAACTACATTCAAGAGCTGTCTAAAAGACGGGTTTGTAGGTTTTAATTGCAAAACTCATATATTTCTATTAAAGAGAGAAAGAATGCTATATCCATTACGGGTTTAAAACCATGCCCATAATCATGCTGGGCTGTTTTTTTTTGTTGGGGGGGGTGGAAGGGTAAAGCTCTGTACTTCTAGAAATGGTTTCACTTTTTAAGTTTTACCGAAATCCTTAATAAGTAGATGTGTATGCATATTAATTTTGCTTCCCTGTTGTTTGAATGATGTGCCTGGAAACCAGTCTTATGCTCGTGGAAATGCCTAACTAGATTTCTACTTTTGTTGTATGATTCTTTTGCAGGTGTTGTCAACAATATCCAGAAAACCAATGAGCGCTTAACAGTTCCTGTAACTACAGCTGAGTTTGCAGTGATGCGCACGGCTTTCAGTGTATGACCTTATAGGACATTTTTTTGATACACCTCACTTAGTTATTGTTAAGCTAGACTCTAAAAGCGTAGGGTATTAGACGATTAGAGAATGGAACCAGCAATGTTTATCATGCTTAACACTCCCCCTCATGTGCATATGTCCAATTGCACGTGGAGAGACAAATCAAGGTGCACTATCACCAATACAGATACAAAGAGTGCATACAGCACTAACATAATTCAGAACCAAATGCAACCGGAAGAATCCAACCCAAAGACCTTATCAAATCAGGGCTCTGATATCATATTAAGTTACGATCTGCTCTAAAAGTTTAAGTTTGGAGAAATACTGATTTTGGTCTTACGTGAAAGTTGAATAAGGATGAGCAACCCAAATAAGGATATTAATTCATCTTTTTGTAAGACCAAAGCTTGCTTGTTCATGGCCTGTGATAAGATTGTTTTACAAAAAGTGAACACAGAAAATATGTGTTCCTGAGGACTTTCTAGCAGTGACGATGCTCTTGTTAGGCTTGGCATTAAGCGGTATTGCTTTTTTTCTCTTCGGATCATCATTTACTTTTGCTTCCTCCGGCCTTTGCCTGTAAATTCTGTTGTTTTGATAAATGTACAAAATCACAGAAAATGCAAATAAAAAGTTAAACATGAAAAAGAAGAAGACGAGACCTTGATAGTGGAATTCTCTTTTCAAGATTTTGGTGGTGTATAAGGTTACATCGTCCCAATCTAGTTGGGGTTCAGATACATGGATCCCTTTCTTCCATTTCCCTTCGTCAAAGCACATGTCAATCAAGTCTTCACATATTTCGACCCCAGTTATCCTCAGTCTTCCCTTACCTCATCTTACCGCATCAACTTGCCACGTATTGCTGCTTCTTACAAGGGCATCTAAATGCCTACCTTGGGCATGACTGCACCATCTCAAGCGGTTTTCCCTCATCGTTTTCTCAATTGGTGCCATCCCCGCTTCGTTGTGGATATCCCTTTTATTCTACCTTCTTGTCTGCCCGCACATCCACTTAAGCATTTGCATTACGCCTACAGTTATATTATGTGTATAGTGCTTCTCAGTTGCCCAACATTCTAACCTTATACCACGCTGGCCTCACTGCTTTCAATAAAATTTTCCTTCAACTTAGAGAGGAATTTTACAATCACACAACACCCTAGAAGCAGGACTCCATTTTAACCAACCTGCTCTTGGGGTAACATCTGTGTCACTCTCCCTTTCGGTGCATTGTTGATCTAAGATACCTAAAGATATCTTTCTTAGGTACTTATTGACCATCCATGTATATATGTATTTTTTTTTCTAAAATCGCATTTCAAGTACTCCATCTTAGTACTAAATCTATTGGAGTCCAAAATACTTCTCTATAACTCGGTAACTTCTAGCCCCACTTCAGTCTCATTAACCAAAACCGTGTCAGCTGCAAATCATGTATGCGACTGGCCTCTTCCTGATTGTTTTAAATAAGCTGGTCAATCACCAATGTGAAGAGAAATAGGCTTGAAGCTGACCTTTAGTGAAGTCCAATCATAAGGGCAATTGTTCTCACTAGCTATGTTACATGGGCCTGGTGCGAGTGTTTGGGTCGGATATGTATCCGAGTGTCTGATTTGTCTAATTTTTTAAACTTAAGACAGTGGGTCACGACAAATTGTTCACCTCAATTCTTATTCTTTTTCTATGTGACTCGCATGATTTTAATTGAGAACTTGTTTCATCTGAAAGTAATAACAGATTAAAAGAAACATTAAGATAGCGTTTATAATGGCATATCCTTCAAGATGTATTGGACACATATCCCATACTCATATTCGAGTGTCAACTATCCAACACGGGTACTTTAGACATTATGAAGAGTCCATGTAACATAGCTCACTAATAGTCGTTCTTTGTACATATCCTTAATAACTAAATCAACGTACCTGGTAGGCTCTGTGGTTATTATTTATGCTTTTTCCAAAAATATAAAATCCATTTGAAGATCCTTTCTCTGCTCTCTAAATCTTTCCATCACTTGCCTAATCAAGAAAGTAACTTCCATAGTGATTATTTGATATTTTAGTCTCCCTGCTTAGTCCATGTTCAAGTATTCTCTCCCTTAGCTTCATGAGTAACATGTTGATCCTTCTAGTTGTTGTTGCAACTTTGGATAGCTCCTTCATTCTTACATATATAGGTAACTCCTTGGGCATTTTCTTAGAATTTAAGATCTTGTTGAACAGCTTGGTCGGTCAATCTATGTCCACATTGCCCAACATCCTCCACCACCCAAATACTCCAACCACCACCACTGTTGCAGCACTAACGCTGCAATTAACCCTTGAACTGCTGTTAGAAACAAATTGAACCGAAGACCACCTCTTGCCACAGGTCAAACTCAAAAGCATGAGATCTGTGAGTATCACTGTCTTCGGAACTTCGATCCATATGTAGAAGTTTTGCTTCAGACTAGGCCGCACTGTAGATTTTCACTTTGTCCGGTAAATTGGGGGAAAGTTCACTGGTATATTACTGTTGTGGGTCCATATAATTCCAATGGTGGTGGTGGTTGGTGGTGGGTGAAGTAGGGTGGTGGTGGTGCTGTTTCGTGGCATTGGGCTGGGAGACTGTGATGAATGAAGAAGAAGAGATTGAAAAGAAAATAACATTTGAAAAAGAAATAAAAAACTTGAAAAAAGAACATCCTGCAGCTTTTTTCTAAAATGTAAAATAAATTTGCTTTCTCGGAACTGAAACCGGAAACTGATGAGGGTACCAAATGGCCCCACGTGCTGAGGCCTTACTAAGTCATGTTGTATTTGTATATTTAGGATATTATTCTCCTGTACATATTCTTGGACTCTTAAGCTTCAAGTGAGGTGTGAGGCAAGTCACTTATCTTCCCCTTTCTTACTTGGCATGCTCTTATCTGTTGTACTTTCTGATTCTGCATCAACCTCTGTGTCTGTTTGGAAATTATTGCCTAGCAATTCATTGCAGTCCTCAAGTTCTATCCTCTGCTTTGCACCACTCGAGTCATTGTGTCAGGTCTGATCTGCCTATGACGGGATGCGAAACTTAGCTTCTCGACACATCAACTCACCGCTAGGTCACCTTAAGTTCTTGGCGGATCTGCAAGTTCTTGGTGTATCTGTCGCCCACAAAGTTCCCATCGTTCTTTGTCGGAGCCATGATCTCCAGACCTTTCCCTTGCCTGCCTTTGGCAGCTGACTTCTCGTTGTCGAAAATTTTGTCATGGCTTGGCATCCAGGTGCAAAAAAATCTTGCTGGACCATACTTGTATTGGGTTCTTTCTGAAGTTCAAGTCCCATATTGGGTTCTTTCTGAAGTTCAAGTCCCATATGATCTTAGCTGATATTTATTCTGACCCACCCCACTTGTCTGTAACTTCAGCTTACTTTCTTCAAGTTAAGAGACTGTACTTTAATCCAGCCACCCTTGCCTTATGTCCCAACTTCACTTTTATATCCGTCCACCCAGACCTACAGCATGCAGTCTATCCATCTTGTTCACTTGCTTGACATGCCCAGCAGCAGGCATAGAACTCTTATTCTTTATTTTCTCTTTTCATTACCACCCCATTCCCTTGTTCCTAACAAAAAGTATGACGAGGAATTCACCCTGATCATGGACCCTCGAGACCAAAGTACGAGCAAAGCAGGACAGCTTCCTGGATATACATACATATTTGAGGTTATCCTCTGAAAGACATGACTGAACACAAAGTTAAACATCTTTGTATTACCATTTGAAATTTTGTTCTACAATAATACCGACATGTGAATTTCTAAGATTTAAGTGGACTGTGGAACATATATTTTTTTTCTCACATTTAGGATTTGAGGCTGTAGATAATTACTTTTATCTGCCAGCCGGTACAATGTGTATGTTCGTGAGTTCGCTTGGCCCTTGCTCAGTTGCACTTGTTTGCATCAAAATTCTTTCCTTGATGCAGTTTGCTTTGCCTCACATCATGGGCTGGGACCGGTACACTAATCAGCTTCCAAAGAGTGCAGGGGAGAATCCATCAAAGGGGGTTTCGCAACTTGATCTGGAATGGGATAGATGAAGCTGTGCATCTCTGTCAATATGTTGTAGACCTTCCCTGCCCATTAGGTAGTTTTGCATTTTACGATGGAGGACATCTGCTTTTTGCATCCTCTTTTACTTGAAAAAGAGATGCAAGAATTTGGTTGTCCCTTGTAGTTCCCTTGTTTTGTGGATCTCTATTGTCTTACGGGGGCCCTGTTGTGCTTTTGCTTGCCTGTTGCACATGAAATCTAGCATTAGTTGTATGGGTAACCTGTTCGCACTCTTACATGACAAATGACACTTCGGTACTGCTCATTTGTGCACGTAGATAACACAGTGCACAACCGTTAAATTGTTGGGGATTGCCATTAGTGTGTGTTATTACTATTCCTAATTTTTGGTGCCTGTGACTTGCCAACCATCTCCTGGAGTTCGAATTCGTGCAGTGTTACGCACTGGAGAGGCTGAAAAGCTGCCGTAGATGATGTCTGCACATTTAGTAAAAGCAGCGAGTGTACTTGGTTTTTTTTTTTTTTCCTTCTTCTCAAAAGGTTAAGAATTCTACCATTAAGATGAACAACGTAAGAGTTATGTCATGTCCTGAAAGGCAAGTGACGGCGCACAGATGACATCTCCATCCAATAGGCATAATAATATAACAAAAGTGATAAAAGGAAAAACTATAACAGCTATGAATTCCTAAAAGCAATGCGTGCAGGCACGTGAACACGCACTTTTTAGCAAAAAGAATTAACTCCCGCTCCTCTCTTGTACCTGTGTCTCTGTGGCCAACGTTGGTTCTCCCGGCGGGTGATGACGTGGTAGTTTAGGTGATGTTAGTTAGGGTCTTGTGTGGGATCTGGGGGGCGTAGGTGAGTTGGACGACGTCTCTGTTATGATGGAGCGTTTCGATCGGCCAAGGTTTCTCTTTTTCTTTTTCCCGGCACCGGAGATGGGTTGGGAATGGTTGATGAATAAGTTGTCAGGTCCTGGGTCACTATGGTGTTACACTCGGGTTCTAGTGGCTTTGCGTGACTTTTGATTTCATCGTCGGAGTCTGAGTTTGCCATTCAGGTTCGTCAGGCTGTCTTAGGGTGGAGATGAGTTTGTGAGTTTAGATCTAAGTTTTTCTTCTAGGGTTTAATTTTTTCCCTTTTCCTACCCCCCCACCCTCACCCCACCATGACAGTTGACCTTGCCCCCCTGGATCTAGAAAGATTGGTGTTCTACAATTACCGGTGGAGAGGTTCTTTGCTTTGCTTGTAGGTTGTTTGCGTTAGGTGAGGTTGGCAACTGCTAGATGACGACAGTATGGTTGGCGACGTTTGTTTGTGAGTCTACGTTTTGGTCCAATGGTATTTTGCCGCCCGTGCTCTAATCGTGAGGGGAGTTAGCCTATTGGGTGTATGTGTTTTTGTTGGTGTTTGTCTTTTATCTACTTTCAATCTTGGCAATAGTGAGTTGGCCAGAAGAGGTGGCTGTTCCGGTGACACAATGGAAGCACGGCGATCGAGGCAATGGTGCATGACGGGGCCACGTGTTTGGAATATGGGTTGGGGTTGATAGAGTGCTAGTGTATTTTGATTGGTTGCTTTTTGAGTATTTATCTTGTTTTAGTTCTTACTTATCCTGTTTGTAGGTTTGTATCTGTTTGTCAGTTTATTTGCTTGTCGGTTTAGTTGTTTATTATATGTCTATAAAAAAAAAAAGCAAAACAAAATAGTTGTTCTTTATCTTTTGTCTAGTTTAATTTTGTGGTTTATTTTTTTATTATATTTTTTTGGATACTACCTATGAGATGAGGTTGTCATTCTTTATTAGCATTGTATGGATATGTAATCCTAGAGACTACTAACAAGGGATTTTAGTTTCGTTTATTTTTTGATGGTATATATATATCTGATCGTTCTCTCTCTCTCCCTCCCCCCATACACAACAACAGCAACAACACACACTCACTCACTCATTACTTATTACTCCCTCCGTTCTTAAAATATTGATCACTTTTACATTACACGCATATTAAGAATTTATGTTATATATTGTGTATTTTTTCCTTTTGACCCTTTAGAGAGAGGGAAGAGAGTGGGCCATAAAAGAGAAAATTGGTTGGCAGAGTGTTAAATGTAGAGAGAGAAATAAAATACAACAGTGTAAAGTGGTGGGCAGGAGAGAGAAAATGAGTTGGTAGAAAGTTAAATGTGAAGAGAGAAATATAATAAAAAAAGTATAAAAAGAGTAAATATGTAAACATACCTATAAAATCTTTCTTAATTTGGAAGTGATTAATTTTTGTGGAACGACTCAAACAGGAAAGATGATCAATTATTAAGGGACGGAGGGAGTATTATTTATTTTATGAACACAGCTTACTTAGCTGAAAAATACAAAAATAAAACCACGTAAAACAGGATAAAGTTTAAACTAAATCTAGATAAAGTTAAAAGCACAACTAGTCAAACACCACCAGCTTTGCCAACCAGCAACCAAATTCCAGACACCTGTCCCCATTGCTGTCACGTGCCTTGATTCACGTCGGTGTCGAAAAACCCACTGTCTCCGACCAACCGTCTGCAAGCAGCTCAAACGAAGCCACCTAAGTGGCTTTGTAGCAGAAGTCCTATTGGAATTAGTAATCCAAAGCCTTAACAGAAGCCCCTCATAGCCATCACAACGCTGAACAAAGACCCAACACCCTAGACGACCACCAACAGCCACCAACAAAACTTACTTCAATTGCACACTACACATCCTTTCTAGATCAAAGAGGAAGGGGGATCAACTTGGGGGGGGGGGGGGGGGGGGAAATAAGCCCTAGTAGAGAAAATAACTTGACCTAGACTCACCAAACCCTCTCAAACCCACAGTCGAATCGCATCGCACCTACAACCCCTTTGGCAAAAATACCTTTACTAGATAACCACCACATTACAAACATGGATCCACCAAGGACCCTGCCTGTTTACCCCTCAAACTAATACCAATCAATAACTGGTGCCGAAAACTGTGGTAAACACAGCAGACTAGAGGCAGAACCGATGATCGATGCAACGCCAAAGGCCGTCTAGCTGTCTGAAGTAACCCAAATCCCCAACCAAAAACCCTAATAACCAGAGATCCGTCAGCGGTGGTGAAGATGAAATTTGGGTTTTGGGGGGGGGGGGGGGGGGGTTATAGTAGGAATCACAAAAGGCGCCTCTCAGAGGCGCTCGGTAGGGGATTTAGTTGTACATGTGGGGTTACAGTAAAAGAGAGTGCATGCGCGATTCGTGCATTGAGAGAACTTACCCTCAAATGCTTGAAATATGTTTAGTTTTACTGCGGCATTCCAAGGACTGGACAATGTCCTCATGGCTAAAGAAAACATCATCTGACTCATTGAGGCCTAGATCTGGAAAGTGAGACCTAGATCGATCAAGGTCAATTTCACGTACAGAAAAGTAATGTGATTTGTTGTTAAGAGTAAAGGAGAAGGAGAAGAAAAGAAATAGAAGAGGAAGTAGACTGAGGTAGTTACGATAACACCCCATCCCACCCCACCCCATTGGTAGGTTTTAGTGATCAAAACGAGAGAAAAATGAGTGAACTAGCTCATATTAAGCATGTAAATAGCTCATATTAACCCTTATGGAAATAGCTCATATTAAGCATGTTTCCCTTTTGCCAATTCATTTGAGTATCTACTAAAGTCTTGCTTCCTAATAAAACTTGATTCTATGCCTCGGCCAACCCTTTACTTTCCTAGATCTCGTTGGGATGATCTACGGTGAAGGGGAATCTGATTTAAGGTCATGGACGAATGGGTGAGGAGGGCTGATAAGTAGACTTGCTGATAAGTAGTACAGTATTGGGTACCATAAGTCTTGCTTAATTTTGAAGGAGAAGTTGATTGGTAGTTTCATTAGGCTCCGTTCCCTTGTTAATAAATTGTCATGTGAAGAAGTGTTTATGGAGAAACACTAGATAAAGTGAAGTGAAAGAAAGTTGTTCTTTTGTTAATAGTAGAGAATTGCATTGATATGGAAAAGTATATAATGTATCCAAGCAAGTGGCCTTATGGCCTTACCAGTTATATGTACAGCCAATAGATAACAAAAGACGGTAAATAGTATAGATAACAAACAGTAAGTACAAGTACTATCTATGTAATCCCATGACATGACTACAACGCCTTGGTTAAGGAGGTTGTCAAGCACCCAGCAGTCTTAGTAGACAGTTGTTCGAGCCTAACATGTAAATTGAGCAAGAGATCTTGCTTCCTTCAAAAGTGGTGGAGCCATCCTCTATCAATACTATAATGATGGAAGTCATATACTATATGACAAAAGTCATAGATAGTAGGTGTTACTGTATCAAAGATATCCTTAGTTTCCCACATCTGGTTAATGAGAAAAGAAAATGCAGTACGAAAGAAAGTTAAATCTCATTTTTGTTCATTTTACAAAAGATGTTTTCTCGACAATGAATATTTGCTTGATATATTTCTGTTTAAATATCAAGAAATGTGAATGATTAGGTATTACGAAAGTTGGTACGAGTATAAAAAGAAACTTTTCACAATTTTTTTTAAGCAAAATAAACTATAGTATATGTCTTTCTTTTCTTTTTCTTTTTCTTTTTTGGTTAAGAATATGGTAGAAATGATGATTAATATGTACAATTGAAGAAGAAGAAGAAGAAGAAGAAGAAGAAGAAGGAATGACTTTGATATATAACATATAAAATATGATAAATCAGATTATACGTCATAACAAAAGGGTTCCAAGGTTTAAGTTGATGATGACAAATCCAAAAATCTTCTTCTAAGAAGCAGCTTTCCCCTTTCTCTGAACCTCTTCTTTCCTCCAACTTCCATGCATCTCCCATGCTTTACACCTGCTGATACTCCATCACCAATCCAACTAAACCTTATACTGCCATGCCTACAACTCCCTTCCCTTTACAGACCCATGTTCAAGTAAATACCCGTCTGAACAGCAGCTCCCCCCATCCATCTCTTCCCACACCTAAAGCTCCTCTTACCTTTAACTTCCAAATGCCTTCCCCAGGCTATACACCTACTCCCCCCCAACCAACTAAACCTTGCCCAGCCATGTTTCTAGTTCCCTTCCTGTCATCAAACCCACTTTTGAAAACATGACAGAAACCAGAGAAATCCTCTCATGCTTTACACCTGCTGATACTCCATCACCAATCCAACTAAACCTTATACTGCCATGCCTACAACTCCCTTCCCTTTACAGACCCATGTTCAAGTAAATACCCGTCTGAACAGCAGCTCCCCCCATCCATCTCTTCCCACACCTAAAGCTCCTCTTACCTTTAACTTCCAAATGCCTTCCCCAGGCTATACACCTACTCCCCCCAACCAACTAAACCTTGCCCAGCCATGTTTCTAGTTCCCTTCCTGTCATCAAACCCACTTTTGAAAACATGACAGAAACCAGAGAAATCCTCTCATGTTTTCTGGTTGGTAAAATCTTTGACAAGAAAACATTCACTGAAGCTGAACTTCGATCTTTCGTTAACAACCACTGACTTTGCAGAGGCCGAACTCAGGTAATGCTACTCAAAGAAATCATTATTTTCCGCTTTGTGTCTCATGAAGTCGCATATCTTGTATACTGCAATAGTCATTGGAATATCATGGGTACTCTTCTGGTCTTCAAGCCATGGAACCATGGAATGATTTTTAGCGAAGTCTCCATATAATATGCTAATTTATGAGTTCGCACGAGGCCGGTACCAAGTGACTACAAAAGCCCTCTGTTGGCTGAATCTCTCGCAAAAGCCATAGGTCAACTGTTCTGTCTACCTTGGATTGATCGTATCAAGCACAAATCAGATGTTTTCCGAATGCTCATTCGCATAAATTTGGGTCTACCTCTCATCCCTAGCATATACCTTAAGCTCACATCAGGTAAGATAGTCTAGATTAAGTTTCAATATGAAAAAATCTTTCGCGTTTCTTATTGCTGTGGAATAATGGGTCATTCATACCATCATCGTCGACATGATCCTAAGTTAGTTGTCAAACACCTCCAACGTAGAACCTCAGATTTCTGTTGTTCTAAATTGTACAACCATTTTATTGAAGATAGAATCCCTCTTTACAATGGAGATATTAGAGGGCTAGCAAATATTCTCCACTACCGTTGTTCTCGTTCTGAGATTTAACATTCTCCTTTTGGCCCCCGTTTCCACCAAGAAAAACCTCCATCACCTAATTTTGATTCTCCGGCTAGTTCTTTCCACTCAAACGGTGACCATCAAAATTTCAAAAGGCCCAATCCACAATCTGAATATAGTGATAACGCCTCTGTCAGTGGCCCTAGAGGATCTTTTTTTGATGATGAAGCTACCTCAAAACTTAAACCCAAACGCAAGCGTCGCCACAAAAAAGGGAAACTGCAAGCCTGGTTCCTATTGAGTATACCCCCAGAGGCGTGCCCCTGCATGGTGATAACTTGGCACTCAAGACAAGCTTCAGTGAACACATGTGCAAAGAGAATTATTTTTTCAACTAGAACAAAAGTTTGACGTCATCACTATCATGCCCTTTGACTCGTGTGAAGTATCCAAGCTGAAAATTCTGCACCTGAGCTCTAGGAAGTCTTTCACATCCAAAGAAGATAAAAGGAAAGCTTCTTTTGTCACTGGGCCTACCGCACATAGCTTCAAAACAACAGGCACTTCACAGGGACTCAATTCAAAGGTTGCATTCTCCTACCACATGAGCTAATCAACCCTATAGCATCAAGAGCTCCCTACCACAACTTGCACTCTGAAACGCCGACATCCAGTAAAGGAAAAGGGAAGTCCCTTTAAGCATTAACTCTCATTTCCTCTTATCTGCCTTTCTCACTAGGTACCCATCTACCTAGACTTTACTTCAACTCCTACCATTTAATGCTAGCCCACTCTCTTACCCCACGTGATCCTTCTCTTTTCAAAAGCTATGATTACTTTGTACCTTATCTTCCATGTAATAACCTTTCCCTGTGTTCACGTTCTGCTCTCCATCCCCTTACCCCACACTTGCTTTTGTTTTTTCTTCAATGCATCACCCATTCCCCCTGCCCCTAGAGTTGTCAAATGGGCCGGGCAGCCCGCGGGTTGGCCCGACTCGGCCCCTTTCTGGCTCGGGCTGGCCTGGCCCCCTTCATGAACAGTAGAGGCCCGGCCTTTTAAGGCTTAGGGCCTGGATCAGGCCTGCATTTCCGAGAAAAAAGCCCGGGTCAGGTCCGGTCTAAAAAAGTCCGGTTTTGACCCGGCCCGAACCGTGGCCCGGAAAATGCCCGGGTTTGACCCAATTCTGGCCCGAATCTGGTCCCCCTCTTTACTTTTCAAATTCAGATTTCCCCCCTTTCCCCTAACGGATTTATTCTATTTTTTCCTAAATTTCACTTTTATCCCCCAACAGCAAAATAACGGCTAGTTTGGGGGGTATTTTGGTCCAAGTTAATTTTTCAACTCTTTTAAGGTTTTTACACTCTTACCCTCCCCAACAACTATAAACGGATAGTTTTTAGGGGTATTTTGGTCTTTTGTGAAGTTTCAAAAATCTATAAATTCACACCATTTCTCTCTAATTTTTCACACCAATCTTCTTACTCTCTCTTATATAAACATTCTACATTTCTACAAGCTTTGCTACTCTTGCTAATTACTACTCTTATTTACTAATTAGTACTCTTGCTATTATTACTCTTGTTTACTAATTACTACTTTTGCTAAATTTTAATTACTAACCACTCCTCTTATTAATTTGTTACTCTCTAATTCTTTTGTCTAGTAATTAGTAATTAGTGAATTTTTATATTTATCAATTACTATTACTAATTTTTTTAATTACTAACTCTCTCCAATTTCGAATTACCCTCAGTGATTCATTTGTTACTCTTTAATTCTTTTAATTGTTATTTCTAATTACTAATTACTGCTCTTATACTTGTGTATTTAGTTACTCTTACTAATTTTATTTTTCAATCTAGTAAAAAAGTTTAGCGTCAAATATGGCTGGATTACTGAAGAAACTGAAGCGTGGATCATCATCACGAAAAACATCATCATCATCACAAGCACCACCACCAGCACGAGCGCCAGCACCACGGCCATCACAAACACCAATCCAAGCACCACCACAACCATTCGTTCCTGGACGAATGAGTACAGGCTGTATGATAGATACCCAAGCCAATTGGGAGTTCAATCAAAACATTCCAGATTTTGAATACACGCCTGATCAAGACCCCCCGCATTATAGTCAAGGACGCAGCTCGGTTGGCGAAGCTACTACTCCGTGGCATAATCTTAACCCTATGCCTGGTCATGATGAAGAAGGGCCGAGCAATGCCTCCGGTAATGAGCCAGAAGTCCAAAAGGGGAAAAAAAAGAAAGCCGAGTGTTGGAATCATTTTGATGAAGTTATGGTGGACGGCATCCGAAAAGCTCGATGTAAGTACTGTGCTAAATTATTTTCGTCTGGTAGTGGTAATGGACATCTTAACAGGCATTACCCTCAGTGTGCACCTCGACAAGGCCACGTCGAACCTACCCAAACGCAGTTATCTTTTGACGGTAAGTTATTTGTTTATAATCAGCGAGAGCAAAGAGACGGTCTCGCTGAATTTGTTATTCACGATGAACAAGCCTTTTCTTTTGCCGATAATGCTAAGCACTCTAGATATATGAACACATACGTTCAACCTTTGTACAAAAAGGTTCATAGAAACACAACTAGATCCGATGCACTCCGACAGTATAATGCTGCTAAAGCACGCCTGATCGATTATTTCGATAAATTTGACGGTAAAGTTAGTCTTACTTCTGATATTTGGCAATCTCCGTTTACTTTTGTTAGTTATACTTGTGTGACGGCCCATTGGATTGATGCAGATTGGATTATGCACAAGAGAATCATCGCTTTCGAGCTCTTTCCTTTTCCGCATGATGGAATGAACATTGCTAGTATTATATTAAAAGCATGTACCACGTTTAAATTAAAGGATAAGATTATGAGTATTAGTTTTGATAATGCTTCTAACAATACAACTGCTGTTGATGCTTTACAGGAGAGCCTTAAACCTGTACTTTCTGGTAAATTATTTCATGTTCGTTGTGTTTGTCATATAATTAATTTAATTGTTCAAGATGGTTTAGCTGCTGCAGGAGATATTCTTGTCAAAATGAGGGGTATGACAGCGTATGTTAATAGTTCGAGTCCGAGAACACAACAATTTAAAACGTTGTGTGTTGAATATAATATGCCTCGCAGGAGAGCAGTTACAGATGTGGTCCACAGGTGGAACTCTACATACCATATGCTTTTACACATTCTGGCATACAGAGAAGTCTATACGCATTTTCTACTAACCATGTTCCCAGCCGGCTTGCCAACTCAAGAGGAATGGCAGATGGCCACATACCTAGCTGAATTTTTGGAGGTATTTTACACGTCTACCAATTTATTGTCTGGTACGTACTATCCCACCTCTCCTCTCGCTGTAATAGAAATTCTCAAGATGGCTACAATGTTAACAAAATGGAGATATATAGGACCCTTTAAGGAAATAGTAAAAGTGATGGATAAAAAGTTTAATAAATATTGGAGTGAACTGCCTGTTGTTTTTGCTGTGGCTACTTGTTTAGATCCTAGGTTAAAGTTGCATGGCGTGAACGTCTCGATACAAGAGATATCGAAATTAATGTGCTACCAGTAGAGGACACAACCGCACTCACAGCGAAAGTGAGCAAGATATTTGAGGAACTGTTCAACCTCTATCGTAATTCTGCTGACGTGCGCGGGCGAGCTTCATCATCGACTGCTGAGAGGTATTATGCGCCATACCTTAAGGGCTTTGAACATCTAGTAGCAAGACAACTACCAGGTGAAGGTACTTCTAATTCGGCAGGTTCGTCTACTTTTTCCTCTTTTAATGAGATTGGTGTATATTCAAATACTGATCATTATTCTGATTTATCAATGCAAGAACAGGTTAATTTTAATTTGTTAAATTTTTGAAAACAAAATCAAAACATGTATAAAACTTTAGCCCAAATTGCACGGGATGTACTGCCAGTGCAAGCCTCCACGGTTGCTTCAGAGTCGGCATTTTCAGCCAGCGGGAGGGTTTTGGATGACAGGAGGAGTCGTCTTAACCCCGAGTCGCTCGAGCTATGTGTATGTTGGAAGGATTATCTTGATGCGAAATACCGCGAGCAAGATAAACCGATTGATGATAGGAAGAGCAGTGACTCGGATGTTGAAGTACTTCCGGATGATTAGGTAATTTCTTTTTATTTTCCTTCTCTTGAGTTTTAAGAATAAAATTTCTCACAAAATATAATTTTTTTTCATATATATATATATATATAATATAATATAATAAGTTTTTACAAGCAAGATAGATATTTTTTCATATATATATAAAAAAATAGGTAACTTCGCCTGTTTGTTTACAAGCAGCCGGTCCCAAGCCCGGATAAAAGGAGGAGGGCCTATGAATACATTTATCTTCTATGTATATGATTTATAATTAAATAAAATGATAAAGATTAGGTTCATTAAATTGTGAATATTGGAAATGCCTAGAGTACAATTTGCTTAAACAATAACAAATTACCATAATTAAAATCCTTACCTTGAATAACAAGAAAATGCAAAAAAAAAAAAAATTTGGGCCTGGCCCAAGCCTGACCCTAAATGTTGGGCATAGAGCCTGGGCTTGGACTGGGTCCAGATATCCCCAGAATCTGGCCTGGCCCGGCCCGGTTGGCGGCTCCCTTGGCCCGGCCCCGGTCCGTTTTGGTGGAGGCCCGATGGGCTTGGGCTGGGCCGGCCCAAGCCCGGCCCATTTGACACCTCTACCTACCCCTTTATTATTGCTCGCTTTTTGGATGCATACTCGGCGCCTTTTTCATGCAATATGAAAACCCCCTACACTTTAGAAAGATACATTCACGATCAAGCTTTGTGCATTAGTCTGGATAAATTCAACTACAACTTCGGTTATATAGTCCATAATATTAAGCCCTCTCATTCCCCCTCTTACCTACATCATCTTCTTTATCTTGACTCTTTTCGTTCAGTAACTAACTACCTTAACATCGACCCCCCGCCATTCCTTTCCACCGCAACACTATGATTCCAGTTTTCACTTGTAAAGCCCCGAATTTTGAGGATGATGGTGTATGCACGAATTTTGAGCCTAAAGATAAGACAAGAAAATGAGCAATAAATGAAGTTTTTATTGATTTAAAAAGCGAGTATAATTCTCTGAATAAATCTTTATACAAAGAAAATGTCCTCTGATTCTTCTCATGACCAATTTTTGACCGAAGGCTTGATAGCTTGTTTTTGGATCAAACAAAGAATTTGATTGAGTTCGTTCAAAAACTTGATGAATTCCACAATGAACGGCTTGAATGTCTAACATGATTGACAACTTGAATGTCTGACGTGACAGAGGACTTAGATGTCTGGCGCGACGGACGATTTGAATGTCCGGCGCGGCGATGTCTGGTGTGACGGACGACTTGAATGTTTGACGCGGCAAACAATTTGAATGTCTGGCGCGGCGAACGACTTGTATGTCCTGACACGGCGGACGACTTGAATGTCTGACGTGGCGGACGACTTGAATGTCTGACGTGGTGAACGACTTGGAAGAATTCTGTCTGGCTGACTTGGAAGACTTCTTGCTTCTGGACTTGGGAAGAATTCTGTCTGACTGACTTGGAAGACTTCTGGTCCCTTTTTTTCTTCTGCACCGCCTCGAGGTCATCCCATATATATAGAGGTGGACGGAAGTGTTCTTGTTAAACTGTACTTCTTTTGATGATTATCTCTTAATTTTGTAAAAAGATAAATACCATTTTACACGTGGTAAAATTTTATTCGATCACGTAATGATACACGTGTCAGCTTCCGATTTGTCATTCACCATTTAATTTAATGACAAATAAATGACACGTGTCAGTTTACAATTGGCATAAAATTTACCCTTCTACAGATGGATCTGATTACTCTGGACCTAAGTCTCACCCTCATCTTAAATCTTCCTATCCAAGCAACTGTTATTCCCAGTCATGTGACAGCGAGAAGACAATTTTTATGACTCCGATTCTAAAAAAGCACAAATCCCGTTCTCTTAAAGACTTAGATCTTTCCCGTTCTCCTTCAAAGAAAATCTCTATTTTCTCTAAGTCTAGCTCCTTCATCACGGTTCCATCTGACTTCCACTCTGAATTCTCGGGTGCCACTACAGGTTTTCCGTCTCTCCTTTCCCTATTCTTGCTTTTACTTACTTGTCTGTCTTACTTTTATGCTTCTCCCCCTCCCCCCAGTTTTACTTATAATATCCGTAAATGAAAAAACTTTTTTAATCTCTGCCTTCCTCCTTCTAAAAAATGTGTCGTCTTTTCCTTAGATTCCCCTTCCCATTTTCCTCTTTTCTCCTGCGTTTCGGGGTGTTGTCCCCCTACAACCCCTTCACCCTAAATGAAACTCATTAGCTGGAACCCTAGGGGCTTTGGTCATCCCCGAAAGGTTCGCACAGTAAAAAATTTGATTAAAAAATATAACATGGACTTAATTTATTTCCAAGAAACTTTACTTGCTAGTTCTGATGTAAATTACCTCTTCTCTTGCTTTGGTCTTTCCGCCTCCTCTGGTGCTGAGCCGCTAACCTCCTCTGGTATGAGAAATGGCTCTAACGGTGGTCTCTGGATTGGCTATCGCTCTAACTGGTCTATTTCTTTTGTTCACTCTGATAGCCATCTTTTATTGCTCAAAATCTCTCCTCCTTCTGGTCTTGAATGGCGGGGAGCTTTTATTTATGGCCACCCTCATCTCTCGGTTCGCAAGGACACTTTGTCTCACATCTCTTCCATTTTAAAGTCCAACCCTAGCCCTCTTCTAATTTTCGGTGACTTCAATAAAGTAAAGGATTCATCTGAAAAGATTGGGCCCCATGCTTATGTCATTCCTAGCAGACCTGCCTTTCTTGACTTCATTTTCCTTTTAGGATTGATTGACATTCCTAGTATAGGACCAACCTTCACTTGGTCTAGCAATAGGTCCGGCGAATCTTGTACCCTTGAAAAATTGGACAAAGGTATGGTCAATGCTGACTGGTTCAATCTTTTTCCTCAAGCTACCATCCAAAATCTTAGCATCCAAGTCTCAGATCATGCCTCTATCCTTTTAGACCTTTTACAACCATGAGCTTGTTCATAAAAGGAAAAATCTTATGTCGTCGATGAATCTTAGAGTTCTTCCTCTTTCGGCCACATTCCAGCTAGAATCGAAGAAACACAGAGAAAACTTATATAAGCTCAGTCTAACCTTCCTTGCTTAACTACTCAAACTCTCTGTAATCATCTACACCACCAACTTGACTGGCTCCTTGATTGTGAAGAGCTTTTTTAGGCTCAAAAAATGAAATCGCGGTGGATCAAAGAAGGTGATCGCAACATCAAACTTTCCCGGTCTATGTTTGCACCAAACTTAGTTCCATACTCAGTACCTCTTTCTGGTCTGGTGATTTCTCTAAACGAAGCTTCCACCATGTGAGCTGGTTCTCCTTCTTTGCTAACAAATCTCTTGGGGGCCTTAGTTTTAATGAGGCCCAACTTTTCAACCTTGCACTTTTTGCCAAATCAAGCTGGAAAATTATTTCTCAACCTAATTGCCTTTTAGCTAGAATTTTTCAATCTAAATATTGTAAAAAATTTGGCCCTCTTTATTCCTCTCACTCCCATACCTCTTCTTGGCCAAAGGTCTCCAAGCAGGCTTCAAAGTCCTTTTACAAAACATTTTCTGGGAAATCGGTGACGGTCAATTTGTTAACATTTGGAAAGACTTTTGGATCCCAGATCATCCTCTTGAATCTACTTCTCTTTACTTTCCTAGAGCCCCTGACCTTTCTAACGTCTCTGACCTTATCTTAGATGGTACCTAGAATTACTCTCTTATCCTCAATATTTTCCCGCGTCAGATTGCCAACAGAATTGTGGGAATTCACCTACCTTTCTCAGTATCTCATGACCTTCCCTTATGGCATATCAACCCTTCTGCTTTCTTCTCTGTCTCATCAGCCTATAATTTCTTATACACCAATAAAGCTTCATGTCTTGGAGAGCATCATTCAACCTTGACTATATTCCAAGACAAAACTTGGAAAGCCATTTGGTCCTTAAATCTCCCATCCAAAATCTCCTTTTTTTTCTCTGGCAACTTTTGCTTGACAGGCTCCCAACCAAAAAATTCTTCCATCATTTAGGTATCACCCAAACTCCTTTATGCCCTATCTGCCTTGCCTCCGAGGAATCAACAGTCCACCTCTTTCTCAACTGCACAGTAATTACTCCAGTCGGAGCTCGATTCATATGACTATCCCAGAAAATTCTGATCACACCACTTTTTGAGCATGACTCATTGCTTGGCTCTCCATTTCAAAGTCTTCTAGCTTATCTCGACTACGTAATATAATTTTTATTTCTCTTTGGCTAATCTGCACTTCTAGAAATTTGGTGATTTTTCAAAACATAGACTGGTCTATTGAAGGTATTATAAACGAGAGACGTACTGTCAGCCACCTAAACTGGCTTGCTTTTGGAAAACCTTCTTCCCCTACTCACAAACCCTCTCAATCCTTGCTTCCCACCTCCTAGATCACCCTTCTCCCTTCAAACCTCTCCTTTCAACTTAACAAAATTTGCCATTGCCCCTCTTTCAACACCTTATCAGCCTTTCTAGGTTTCCGCTTTGATGCTGCCACTCACCAATTTAGCCTTTACATCTTTGTAAATAATGCTGCTTTATTGCCCCCCCTCCCCGTCATTCTTTTCAAAGAATTTTTTATGCTAATTCTCATAAAAAAAGCGGGCCTCAAAAGCCTACTTATATGCCTTATTTGGCTTACCAGATTATCTCCTTTTCACATATCTATCTTTACTCATGATAAATTTATTATTTCTGTCATTTAGACATCTAGAGCAGCTGATGCTCGTTATTCTGGATTTTTGAAGGATATTCTTTTTGCTCTCAATAAAAATATCACTTTATTCAGGTTTGCTACTGTAAAAATGACCTGATCCAGATTGCTAAAGAATTAGATCAGCTTTTGCCATCACCTATAGGCAAAGTCAACAACAGCACGACTACAACTTGACTTTTGGATCTCTTTGCTGCTCTGTTGCACTCTTTAAACTCGAACTTTATTTCGATTTGGTTGTATATTGTAACTGACCATGGAAAGTAGCTTGTCTACTCCTACATCCATGGAAACGATCTACCCCCCTCCTTATATATATCATCATTCTCATGTTTAACTTTAAAAAAAAAAGTTGATGATGACTATTATTATCTTTGTTATGACATTTAGCAGGACAACTTTTTTTTGTTGTTGAGAAATTGATCTTTTTGAGAAAATTAGGGAAGACAAGTTCACAACTTTCTTGCTAATCGAATGCTTAAAAAGTGTAAGAGCATTGACTTCCTTTATTTTTTTTTTTTCCTTTTTTTCCCTTTTACAGTTAACCAAACAGGACCTTAATTACTCCATGGGTAACATGTGTTAGGAGAAGAATTACATAGAAGGAAGGATGGTTAAGTTAATGTATGATCATGTGGTAAGGAAAGAGTTAGGGATTATCAGTAGTAACTTGAGGGATCTCAAGTTCATCAGTGGACTCAAGCCTGAGATGAAGAACATGGAATGTATGGTCAAACCCCCAGACCTCACTGAAGCTAAGGCTTTCCTTAACATCAAGTTGCAGCAATGCAAAAACTGAGGTCTAGCAAGAAACCATTCAACACATTTACAACCATAAGACACTAAGTTCCAGTTCCACCAGAAACCTCAAACACATATCACTTAGCTTCCTCGGTCTGAATTAGGAAGGAGGGACATAGGGCAGTGTTACACATATAATGTGATGGCCAGGTCACAAATGTAACAACAAACAAATCTAAGTGATAATTCCCGATGAGGAGCCAAAAGACTGTGAGACAGAAAAAGAGGAGGATTATGCAGCAACAGAATAGGGTAGTACAGAATCTGTAACTGTAGGTCAAATCACCCAAAATGCAAATTGCCCCGCAGAGCTTCTCCATTTTCTCCCATAGTGCGTGCCGGCACAAAATCTTCATCCATCTCATCGCTGTTAATATTGTGGGCAAGATAGAGTCCGACAAGTCAACGTAAGGTGATTTCTAGTGTTTAAACAACTTCTTTTGTGCTGACTCATAACTTTTAAACTAAATTTCTATAGAAATAGATGGATTCTTATAAAACTTAAAACTAAGAATTTAAAGAGGGTTCTTTTGAGATTTTAGAATGTCTAGAAGCATCAAAAGCCAATGAGAACAAAGGAGATAGATCAAATCGAAGTGGGCAGATTTACAGTGTCAAAACTGAAAAGTATGTATTGATGAATAACTTTCAAACTCAATTTTGATCAAGAACCAAAATGATTCTGATAAAACCTTAAACTAAAAATTGAAGAAGACTCTTCAAGGATTTCAAAATGTCTAAGATCATCAAAAACTGATGAGAAATAAAGAAGATAGAGCAAATCGAATTTGGCTAACATGAATTACTATAAACATAAGCATAAAATTTTCAGGTCTATTTTTGAATATTGATCACTTGGGTTTTCAGAAAATCCAAAATTACAAAGTTGTAGTAGACTGTTTGAGATTTTGAAAAAGTGTAAAAACATTGAAATTGGACAAGGAACAAAAAAGATATGGACTCTTGAAGTTATTATAAAAATTCACAACAAAAGGATTATGAACCAAAGTCAATAATTTAATGTACAAAGAAGTATTTATCGTAATGATCGATAATGTAATTATAGTTCTAGAGAATCAATGAATCCCTTTAAACAATAAATAAATTAACGAACAGATCCATAATAAGAATTCAGATAGGGTAAATGCGTGAGAAAACCCTAGCCTCTAATTGCCCAATTAACTAAGCTTTGATCTTCTGAATCCAATTATATCGAAAGCCCTAAAAATCAACATACCCAAGGTTCCAATTAGGGTTCTAACAATAACGAATATTCATAGGATTTTTACTACGAACCTCAATTCAATAATCGAAATAAATTTTTACCTTAAACCAATGTGCAAAATCTCAAGAGGTCTCTTCCTAAGAATTCTTTGGAGGCTCTTTTGAAATTTGTCATCCTCTTGGGAATGTATATTGTACGTAAACTATCAAAAATCTAAAAGAAATATAATTATATTCCTAAAACATTTAGAATTGCAAAATATCCATTATGTCCTAAAATTCTCTAATTTTACAAATGGGTCAAACTGAAGCCCATATTTAAATTAGGTCATCTAGATGTAACTATCAAAATGACTCTATATATATAATTAAACTCTCTGCCTTTCTCTAAAATGGTAGCTGATAAGTAACCCAGAGTACAAGATAATGTAAAAGATTAATCTAACTTATCATTATCTTTAACTTCCTAATCTTGATTGATAGCCTGCCAAGCATTATCCCACACGCTCAAATAAATGAAAACTAAATATGCGGTGAACCCAATCTTGTCAAATTAAAACCGGCTAAGATAAAAAGGGCTAACTATATGTGTCAGGCTTTAACAGGTTTAGTGTTTGTTACGACGGTTTGCATGAATTCGCTGAGGTGGTAGTGGGCTGCGGTGTCATCGTTCCCGGCTTTGTTGAGCAAACGGTGGCTTATTATTATATTGTACGAGTAGTGGCCGCGTAAGCTCTTCAAGCGATGGAAGCATTTTGGACGAGGAAGATTGAGACCACACCGAAAGGGTCATAGGTTGAAAAAATTAGAACGTAGGGTATTTGCATGTACGTTAGATGAAGGCAGGAATTGGATTCGTTTGCTACTCGCGGATCGGTTTGAAGGGTCGTGTTTTGGTTCTGGTGTGTGTAGGCTGCAGCAAGTGGAGGTCATGTTCTGGTTCTAGTTTGTGCACTGCTTTTGCACTTAATCTTTTCTTGTTCTTTAGGGCTTCCTGTAGCTCTTATTCCCCCCCAGAATGGGCCTTGGCTGAGCTTTCTCTTTCGGGTGGGTTTGCATCTATTAAGTACCATGTCGACATTATTTTCTTGGGGTCTTCAATGGCTTTATAATGAATGGGATATAACACTATTTGGATGTAATCTTTGCTCTCAAATCTATACTTTAGACCTTATTACGGGCATTAGTTATCAATTGCTTCAATGCTCAGGGTGACAAGGGAAATGCCCTCTCTTGCTTGGTTCAATTGTGCTTTTGTTCTCATTTTACTATTGAAGTTCTTGAACCAAATAAATAATCAGTTCACTGGCTTCTCTCTCGTTTTGATCACTAAAACCTACCAATGGGGGTGGGGTGGGATGGGGTGTTATCGTAGCTACCTCAGTCTACTTCCTCTTCTATTTCTTTTCTTCTCCTTCTCCCTTACTCTTAATTACAGATCACACTACTTTTCGGTACGTGAAATTGACCTTGATCGATCTAGTTCTCACTTTCTAGATCTGGGCCTCAATGAGTCAGATGATGTTTTCTTTAGTCGTGAGGACATTGTCCAGTCCTTGGAATGCCGCAGTAAAACTAAACATATTTCAAGCAGTTGAGGGTAAGTTCTCTCAATGCACGAATTGCGTATGCACTCTTTTTTACTGTAACCCCACATGTACAACTAAATCCCCTACTGACCCCCCCAAACCCAAATTTCGTCTTTATCACCACCACCGACGGATCTCTGGTTGTTAGTGTTTTCGGTTGGGGATTTGGGTTACTTCAGGCAGCTGGACGGCCTTTGGCGTTGCATCGATCATCGGTTCTGCCTCCAGTCTGCTGTGTTTACGACAATTTTCGGCACCGGTTATTGGATGTTATTAGTTTGAGGGGTAAGCAGGCAGGGTCCTTGGTGGATCCATGTTTGTAATGTGGTGGTTGTCGGGTAAAGGTATTTTTGCCAAAGGGGTTGTAGGTGCAATGAGACTCGACTGTGGGTTTGAGAGGGTTTGGTGAGTCTAGGTCAAGTTATTTTCTCTACTAGGCCTTATTTTCCTCCTGGGAAATGTATATTGTACGTAAACTATCAAAAATCTAAAAGAAATATAATTATATTCCTAAAACATTTAGAATTGCAAAATATCCATTATGTCCTAAAATTCTCTAATTTTACAAATGGGTCAAACTGAAGCCCATATTTAAATTAGGTCATCTAGATGTAACTATCAAAATGACTCTATATATATAATTAAACTCTCTGCCTTTCTCTAAAATGGTAGCTGATAAGTAACCCAGAGTACAAGATAATGTAAAAGATTAATCTAACTTATCATTATCTTTAACTTCCTAATCTTGATTGATAGCCTTGCCAAGCATTATCCCACACGCTCAAATAAATGAAAACTAAATATGCGGTGAACCCAATCTTGTCAAATTAAAACCGGCTAAGATAAAAAGGGCTAACTATATGTGTCAGGCTTTAACAGGTTTAGTGTTTGTTACGATGGTTTGCATGAATTCCCTGAGGTGGTAGTGGGCTGCGGTGTCATCATTCCCGGCTTTGTTGAGCAGACGGTGGCTTATTATTATATTGTACGAGTAGTGGCCGCGTAAGCTCTTCAAGCGATGGAAGCATTTTGGACGAGGAAGATTGAGACCACACCGGAAAGGGTCACAAGTTGAAAAAATTAGAACGTAGGGTATTTGCATGTACGTTAGATGAAGGCAGGAATTGGATTTGTTTGCTACTCGCGGATCGGTTTGAAGGGTTGTGTTTTGGTTCTGGTGTGTGTAGGTTGCAGCAAATGGAGGTCGTGTTCTGGTTCTAGTTTGTGCACTGCTTTTGCACTTATTCTTTTCTTGTTCTTTAGGGCTTCCTGTAGCTCTTATTCCCCCCAGAATGGGCCTTGGCTGAGCTTTCTCTTTCGGGTGCGTTTGATTCTATTAAGTACCATGTCGATATTATTTTCTTGGGGTCTTCAATGGCTTTATAATGAATGGGATAGAACACTATTTGGAGGTTTTCTTTGCTCTCAAATCTATACTTTAGACCTTATTATGGGCATTAGTTATCAATTGTTTCAATGCTCAGGGTGACAAGGGAAATGCCCTCTCTTGCTTGGTTCAATTGTGCTTTTGTTCTCGTTTTACTATTGAAGTTCCCACCCCACCCCCAATTGTGCTTGGTTCATGGGATTACATAGATAGTATTTGTACTTACTGTTATCTATACTATTTACCGTCTTTTATTATTTATTGGCTGTACATATAACTGGTAAGGCCATAAGGCCACTTGCTTGGATACATTATGTGCTTTTCCATATTAATGCAATTCTCTATTATTAACAAAAGAACAACTTTCTTTCACTTCACTTTACTTTATCTAGTGTTTCTCCATACACACTTCTTCGCATGACAAATTATTGACAAGGGAACAGAGCCTAATGAAACTACTAATCAGCTACTCTTTCAAAATTAAGCAAGACTTATGGTACCCAATACTGTACTACTTATCAGCAAATCTACTTATCAGCCCTCCTCACCCTTTCGTCCATGACCTTAAATCAGATTCCCCTCCACCGTAGATCATCCCAACAAGATCTAGGAAATGAAAGGGTTGGCCGAGGCATAGAATCAAGTTTTATTAGGCAGCAAGACTTTGTAGTAGATACTCAAATGAATTGGCAAAAAGGAAACATGCTTAATATGAGCTATTTCCATAAGGGTTAATGGTACCCAATACTATACTTTGAAGGAAACTCCATACAATCAACTTTTTTAATCCATGTTGCGGCTAATTTAGCCAGAAAATGCCAAATTGACCTTAAAGAGACTATGCAAAGCAAGGGTTTCTCAATATGACCTTGCCAACTCAACTATGACAGTGTGTACCCAAGTTATATTGCACTGAGAATAGAGTTGTCAAATGGGCCGGGCGGCCCGCAGGCTGGCCCTACCCAGCCCCTTTCTAGCCCGGGCTGGCCCGGCCCCTTTCATGAATAGTGCTGGCCCGGCCTTTTAGGGCCTAGGGCCTGGCCTACATTTCCCAGAAAAAGCCCGGCCCGGGTTTGGCTCGGTTCAGGCCCGGGTGTGGCCCGGCCAGGGTTTGGCCCCCCTCTTTACTTTTAAAATTTCACTTTTCCCCATTTTCCCCCCAACGGATTTATTCCCCTTTTCCCCCCTAAACAGTACTGAAGATTTAAATAATGCGAAGAATAATAACACATCTTAAAGTTTTTGATTTTTTTTCTTTATAAAGATAGTGGTCATGGGATCGAGTAGATTTCCAACATCTTTATGTATTGAAATTGCTGACCCCAATGCATCGTATACCCCACATTTGCTGTATTTTGTCAATTTATGTTACAATTTGAGTGGGCTGGAACTTGAAATCTGCTCTATTTCAGCACAGTTGTTCTGTGCCCAACCATGGGCTTCAGATAATCGAACCTAATTCCAGTTCTAGTGTTCGGATTGCCCAAAATTTGGTTTAAAAGAGAGATTGCATAGAGAAGATTCAAAATGTATTTCCTTTTAAGTGTAAATTTTACCAAGAAGAGTAGCTTTGTCCTCGACTTTTAAGCTCCATTAACGGATGTGCATTGCATAGCCTCACACAATGAACCTGAAGCCAGTGGCGAAGGGGAGGGTAGCACTGTCGCGTGCCCACCCCCATCTTTTGGCATGAAATTTTTCTTGACAATTTGGCTTTTATCTTTATGATGATGATAATTATTACTTCATGTCCCTTTGAGAATTTATCATTATTGAGAACCTTTTTGAAGCCAAACTTGTTGATTTAGTATATTGAATTAGTCTTACTATATACCGTAAAACATATTCTTACACATCAATCTTTTTAACTCTTGTCGCTATAGATTTGTAATAAAGCGTTGATTGCTATTAGGGACACTTTAATAAAGCGTCCCTAACAGCAAATTACCATAATTAAAAAAAATCCTTACCTTGAATAACAAGAAAATGCCAAAAAAAATAAAAAAAAAAGAAAATTAGGCCCGGCCCTAAATGTTGGGCCTAGGGCCTGGGCTTGGACCGGGCCCAAATATCCCCAGAATCAGGCCCGACCCGGCCCGTTTGGCAGCCCCTTGGCCCGGCCCCAGCCCTATTTGCTGGAGGCCCGATGGGCTTGGGCTTGGGCTGGCCCAAGCCCGGCCCATTTGACACCTCTGAGAAGAACAAATTTGTACACTCTTTGACTGCTTTTCTCCCTCAATTAACAAGAGTTTACCTCTAGCCGAGGATTTCCTACAGCAGCGTACAGCTCCTCGCTGATAATATGATGCCTCCATCCGTTTTGAAAATGTTATCCATTGTTTCAACATGTTTGCTGCACCTCTGCTTCTAAAGCTTGTCGAATTTTTTAGTTTGGCCCTTTCAACACACATATGATACGTCAAATAAAGCCATCAATCTTTTAGTTTCGATATGATTTGGACCGATGAAGCTATGTATACTTGCATACCATTGTCTCTGTGTATATAAGCTCAATTTACACCTTCATATGCTTGTCTAAACGCTCTTTTGCTAAAGGGTTTGCTAAAGGTACCTTGTAATAGAAAATCGGAGATCTAGCAGTACTTTTCCACATGGCCGATCCAATGGTCCTCCACACAATCAATCGAAGGCTGCTGCAGAGGCATCACACACAAGTTGTAATAGTACTGCTAAAGCAGATCTCACAGACAAAACAATGATCTTCTCACTCTCTTTTAACAAAACTGAACAATATGGAAACTTAAAATTAGATCAAAACAGCAAAATTCAACTCTACTTCCAGAGAAGCTTCTTTACCTTTTTCTCTACGGAAAGAGAAAAAATTGGGTTATAGCAGATAGTAATTATCTATCTGCGCTAGAGAGTTCTACAACAGAGAGACCTTGATGCACTAACAAGGGGTCCTTTATGTTTTGGAGTAAGCTCTTGTAAAGATGAATTCTTGCATACCTAACATTAGTAGGATGGTATCAGTCCATCCACGTACATACGATCACTGAGATCAAATTCTACCGCTAATTCACAATTCTAATCAGTTGAAGAAGTCCACATTTATAATACTTCTCTCTCAATTGGAGTCTCACAAACAAAATAAGATTCAACAAATCTATTGACATAGGTACAAACATACAAAAGAAAAGATATAGATCGTACTAACTAGGACTAATCAGTATCCACAATTTCGGATTTACCATAAACTATCATCATTATATTATGTATCCAATGCATGCCAGTATGAGAGCCTAAGATTAGGTGACAGAACCTGAATCTTGCACATGATTTTCAGCGTGTCCATCAACGATATCTAGTTTGATCTATCATTCAGTTTAAACGTGGGACTGAGTCAGGATCATGCAGGGTTTAAACATGGGAAGGCGCTAACACATACGCCACGGGGAGTTCAGAAGAAAAGATCGGAAAAAAATTTCATATAAGATTAGGGTTCCAGATCCAAATTACGGTAACAAAAGCACAATAAAAGTAGTGATGAGGCGGCAATCTCTGAAGCGCACGCTTCATCTATTATAAAGCCTACGCTTCATCAATAATGTACTAGATAGATTACTCAAGTACAAGAAATATAATAAGAAGCACACGAGTATATGTTTTTATATTGCAAAAAGGCACATATTCCCTTAAGTGTATATCCACAGGCTATTGAAAATGTATGTCAATACCTGAGTCTGTCATCAGGTCAGCATATTCTAGGTCTATAGCAGAAAATGTGCCAATGCCAGTTGTTTCTATCTTCGCTTGTATTTGAACATTTCTGACTGCCCACGGGTGTGTCTGTGACTCTGTGTGCGTCTGTAAGGTCCTTAGGTTGCCTGAGCGATCTGACAATCACCCAACCCATTTAATTGGGTCAGGTTGCCTGCACCCAAGCCCATTCATAATTTGGTTTGAGACTCCACCCAAAGTTCATTTCCACTTTTATTCCTCTATCTTCTCACTTACAGGAAAAAAACTCCATGTCTCTGTTAGTCTGTCCCTCTGAGTGTATATGCGCGCACGTGCCTAAGTTAAAACACCCACACACAGAGGCAAAGAACAATGAGTTGATTGCCTAATAGACAACACTAACATAATTCCACCGGCATAACTCCCACGCCCTAATAAAGACATGGTAAATGATATCTTATACAGTCAGGATAAAGTTGTCCATTGTGACCTGGAGTCGGGTTTGAAACAAACAAACAATCTCTCGACAGGGCGGGACTAAGGTCCATACATCAACCTTCCCCAGACCCATGAAAAGAGCCTTGGGCACTGGGGCTGCCCTTTTTCTTTTGGGCTCTATATAGGCTTCACCTGATAATGTAATCCCTTTTAACTTAATCGCCGTACTTCATACTGTACAATACATTGGTGTCAGCCTGAGACCATTCTCTCACTCTTGATGCTACCACTAAGTAAGCTCTCAGGAGCATGTTTATGAAAGTGAAAAAACACCATCCAACGTCCACATCCATGTCTAAACTCCAATACATACATCTTGCAGAGAGCATATTTCAACAGATTAGCATTGTTGACTTGTTCAATACCGTATGCTTAATTTGACCAAGTACAATGTAACGAAGCTTGAGGTGGTAACAGTAGAGTACAATCCCTGCAAGAACGTTTGTCAACTGTACCAAGCATACACTAGCCTAAAGTGCACAACATAACGAAACACCTAATGTAAATCAGGCGCCTGTTTTTTGTGGTCGGGATACTTATATTATAGAGCCAATCGGTTTGCAATAATGGGTCGAGTTGGTCGTGATAATTAGCATTTTACTTCTAGTTTCAGGCATAAAAAGTGGCAGAACTCTATTGCGCGCGGGGGCGGGGGGTGGTGGTGGTGGTGGTTATGTGTGGGAGATGGGGATGGAAGACCTTAGAGAGGAAAACCAAGAGTTGTCATCTCACGTTTCTGAAACAATAGAAACGACTTACCTCAAGAAGTCACGAGCGAATTGAAGGGTCATCTGAACAATGCCAAGGAAAATCGAGGGTCATGGACCACGGAGAGCTTCGGTTAGCTGCAGCATGAGCATTGCTGGTATAGAGCTGATGGGCGGTATCACAACGGATAAGCAAGCATGCTCCTTGCATGGGCGGCCTTTAATCTGCAATCAAAAATGCTATTTTTTTGTCTATTTTTTATTGATGGCAGCTATCACGGTTGCTTTAGACTGCATTCATAATGCTTCTTCCTCTTTGTTGGCCAATACAGACACATCAGAATTGCAGTAACCCCAAGATTTTGGCATGCCTTCATATGGTTACCGAAACTTTGGCAATATATCCAGGATTTGAGCTATATTCCAGCTGGAACAACCAACTTTTAAATGGTGCTCTTCAGACTAGTTCTAATGGCTGAACCACACTAGCCATATTACACAATTTGGTGTCTCCTCGCCACCAACAAAAGCTCCAATCAGCCATCAGATCTATTTGATAAAAGCACTAGGTTGATGGCACAAGGAACATGATACTCAAGTGTGCATAAGAGACAACAAATATGACAACAAAAATGCATCACGGATCTATGCATCCACTAAATGGAAGAAATTACGGCAATAAGATAGGTTCTCGTATTGTAACTAAAAGAACAAGTACTTGTATGTAACTTTCGCCATTGGACAGGACACACCAGCCACAGGACTTCCTTTCTCCTTCAGTATCGAAACATTTGTTCATAGTCATATATCAACAACTGTACAAAAAGTGCCTACATACACACTATAATCCGCAGCCTGTACCTTCAAGTAGATATTCAAGCGGAAGCAGTATCCATTTGAACTAAATTGAGTGTGTTACTGTGATTAGTTTCAACGACGGGTGGGAATAACCATCAACGAATGCACTCGATACCACCGCATATCACTAACCAAATCATAAGCAGTACCAGGCAAACAGCAGCATCAATGGCAAGAACAATGCGCACTTGATGGCAGCACTTCTTCCGGAGGTTTTGGGTACTCGACCTGATTCTCATTGAACCCAAATCCTTTTGTATTGCGATTGAAGACACTGGTACACCCTGGTTATTTGAATCCAGAGTTCCAGAATCAACCTTGACTCCCCTATCTGCAGACTTTCGGTGCTCCTCCAATTCAATGTCTCTCACTGCAATTACATGATCCATCATCTTCTTCTTCTTCTCATGCCTACTAGATTTGCTTGGCTTGCCTAGCAATGGGGCTTTTGTCGAGACACCGGCTTCAATCTGCCCATTAGCCCCATCGCAAGGCGAAAGAGAGAAGCCTACACCGTTTGTGGAGGGTACACCCGCAGGCCACTGAGTACTAGACTCAGTGACGTGTTCCAAAGAGGCAATCAAGTGTCGGATAACTGGCACAAGCTGTTCTTGCAAACATACTGAATCCAGGTTTGACATACTCCTACTCGAACCCCTTTTAGCAACCTTCTTAAATTCTTCTTTGACGCGTTCTAGAAACTGAAGAACTCCGGGTTTACCAAGACCCTTATCTGCGATAGCAAAATAGACGTACCCACTTTCCATCAAGAACCCGAAAGTCTTTTTACTCATGGTATGAAAATACCACTTGTGATAAGGAGGGGCTCTTTCTAAGCACAACGCAGCCAAGTTCTCAATCTCGGGGTCTCCATTGCTGAATACATACAAAATTCGACTGCCCTTTGACACGCAGCAATAATAAACATTGTCCTGGATCGAACCCATTCCTCTAGACGCCGAAGCTAGTAGACGGATATTAGCTCTAAGGACACCATCTATATTAAAGCTTGTTTTCCTGGAAGAGCAATGTCATTTTATTAGCTCTAAATAAAACTCCTGGTACAGTAGCAGCACAAGAACAGCATAGAGAATGGCAACAAATTGCCAAGTAAAACAAAAATTAGCACAAGAAAAGAGGCAACAAATTGTTCAACTAAAGACCCAAAAGCTCAACAACAAAGTAACAGAAAAACTCACCTAAGCAGATGGGATCGGGGATCGAGATTTCAGGTTAGTAGACGGATTTCAGAGGTAAAGGGGTTTGACGGAGCAAAGAGATTGATTGAGGGTGAGGGTGAGGGTGAGAGTGAGCAGAGGAGTCGATACAGATTACATCAACCGAAGTCAACTGGATCGTTGTGTTTGACTCATTCGTGATTTCAAAGAGAATCGCTCCGTCTTCTAGTTTTCCATCTTATTTTTGTTAGAACTGCCATAAAGGCTTTCGCTGTAATTTCAGACGTCACCACCTATACATTTATTTAGCCAAATGACAAAACAGATCTCATGAAGCTATAGATATTCTTTTTTTTTTTTCTGGGAGAAGATAAGATGTGTCAAGGTGTCATGCACGTTGCGATTATTTTTGTTTTCATTTAAATATTATTATCTTAAATTATAAACTGATGATATTATTAAAGATGAGAACTGATCCGTTGCTCGTAAATGTAACTTAAGGTAAGTTATCAGAACCATTTGACCTCCATAATGTCGCGGACAGTGAAATTTAGAATACCCCCCCCCCCCCCCCCCACGGCTCACCTGCGGATCCTCACGACTCATTAAATACCTTCAAGGTATTTTAATTAAAATCACCATCCGCTAGATAATGTAGTGGACATTGAGTTTTTTTTTTAAAAAAAGTTTGATCTAGTCCATCCATCGACCATGAACGGAAGGCCAGATCTCGGTAATAACTTATTTAAGTTACCAGCTATGACAAGGGATTACGTTCCATTACACATTGTTTTGAAAAATAAGAGAACAGATTGATATATGAATTTTAATTCCAAGGTAAAGTTGTAGTTAAAAGCTCTTTGGCTCCTCTTCAGAGTGCTCTGAGAGTAGCCGTACATTATCATGGGTTTTGGTTGTTTGGGTGACTGATGGGGTATTTTGTTAGTATTTGTTTATAAAATCAAACATAAACACTTATTTTGGAGTGAACATTTTATTGGATTTTTAAAATGTTCAGTTAGTAAGTCCAATAAGTGCTATGGGATTTTTTTGAATATCTTGTTCCTTCACCTTTTTATGGTTTGTTGTTCTCACGTCGTATTCGTTTTGTTTGTTCTTATTTATTTTTATGATACAATTAGGACATCGTCATTTCAAGCACGGTTGAGTCTTTTGAGTCTTACTTAAATCAATAAATTCTGAACTAGTTAATTTAGCGAATTGATGTTCACGGCATCTGGGGCAAGAATATTGCTCGAAATAGCTCATTGATGTTTGTCATAAAATTTAGCTTACACCCCTGGTTGGATACAGTAGTGGAGTCAGAAATCTTGTTAAGGTGGGGAAAAAGATTTTAAAGGTATCTTAACCTGTTCGGTTTGAATCTAATAGAGATAAAACTTAAATGTTTTTTTTTTGATAAATAAAATCCGCATTCTATTATTTGTACTTGCACTCTACAATTAAAATGAACAAAGTATTCCTTAAAGGAATAGACATATTACTATATATCTATAGCGAGAGAAGTGAAAATAAATCGAACTGTTAAGATTTCTTGATTGTTAAGTGGTAGGAATAAATTTGTGCATATTGAAAAAGATCAATGACTTCAAAAAGGTTTTTGAAAGTTATAAATTTTCGAGGGCACCAAAGTGAGAAAGCCATCTAATACAAGACTTATAGTAAAAAAAAACTACTTCATGCCAAAGGGTGGAGGTGGGTACATGCCGACTATGCCACCTCCTTCGCTCCGCCACTAGCTGGGCACCACTTTCGTCATTTTCATTTTTTATGTTTTGCAACAAGGTTATGTTTATCCACCAGTTTTAAATTCTGTTGGCAAAATACTAATAGAAATATTATATACCGATGCATTATTTGGGATTCATTCCATTTAGTTAAACATGTAAATATATTTTAAGTACGGAACTTATTATTGAAAATAAGTAAAAGTAGTTGTTTGTGATAATTTTATCCTCACAACCGGTTGCGGGATAGAAACAATAACTGGAAAGGGTTTGAAAGAAACGAGCATCGAGATATACCACCGTTGGCAATGGAGATAGAGTCGTGATATCGAGCGAATGCAAAATCCTTCATCAAGTTTGTGACTCTGGAGAGTGAGGGGCACAGGTCCAACTTTTGCACAATGATAAAGGACCCTTCCTTCCCTCATTGATGAAAATTAGGATTGTTCAACACTTTCTTCTTGTCTTGCACAGGTCTTTGATCTGTGTTTTTAGTATTTGCAGGGCAAAAGGGTTTTGGGTATGAAGCATTTAGGATGGCAAGGCTCATTACCATTGCCTGAGGCTCTTAGTCTTCTTTTATTTAAATAGAGTATTGGATTTAAATTTTCATAAATGAAAGTCGACAAGAACTTGTTTAAGGATGAAGTTATCTAGCACGATTGGTTTTGGCCACTTTTGTTATCAAATTCATTGGCTGTTTTCTTAAATGGACTCCTTGTATATGTATATTTTCTGATTTTTTGTGAGGAGATCAGCACGCTCGGCCAGTGACAAAGAGGACGGTTGAAGGCCCCGTCTCGATTTTCAGTGCCGTTTCTCCATGCCTATGTTCCGTATGCATCTCCAATCTTTCCGAATCTTGTTAGATCTGTGCAATCTACTAGATCTACTCGATCTCCAATCTACAATAATTTGTCCAAGAGTGTTTCGTTCTGACAAGTCGTGTGGAAGATGTGAAAAGGGCCTTGTCGACTTCGGGGGCCATATCTTTTGCTACTGATGGCAGGAATCCTTACCGGTGGTGGCCAGAATCCTTGCCGGCGATGGCCAAAATACTAGGAGTCTGGTTGAGTTATTGGCAGAGGTCTTTCTTTGCTGTGTTTCTTGTTACTGTTATGCCTTTCTTTGTAAACTAAGCCATAACCGCTCTTCACCCTTATTTTTACTGTTTGTCTTCGATGAGGGCTTTTGGCCTTTTAGTTAGATTTGTTGTAGTATGTTAGTGGTTGTGCCTTTGGGAGTAAGGGGATAGGACTTTGGTGGTTTTGAAATTAGGAGGTGAGGGGTGGTTTGGGGCTTTGCGGGGGGGGGGGGGGGGGAAGGGTGGGGACGAGGTGTTTGAAATCTTTGTTGTAGTGTTTCGTTCTTGTTGTTTGTTTGCTCGTAATTTTTTCTTTTTAGCGGCGGTTCACTGGAAGTGGCAGAAGCTGATTGTGGAAGTTGGAATTAGGAAGGACACGGGGAGTTTACTGTTATCTCATGCAGCGGCTAAAGGGTTATCGATGTCTCCTACTAATTGTAATAATTATTTTGTATCCATCATTATCCAGTTTTTTTTGCACCTTTATGCTCTGCTTTAACTTAATTATGATGTGTTTGAGACCTAATATGGTAGCTTGTTGTTAGTTTGATCTTTGTGGTCATTTCTTAAATAAAAGTCACAGAAATGTCGTGACCTACTGTTTAGTGTTTCGCCTTTGGACAATCATGTAAATTTTATTATGAACATAATTCTCTTGTTACCAAAAAAAAAGATTACAAACTTGATTTCATGAAGAAGCAAGGCAAAAGCTCCTTTTCAAGTGCAAACGACACACTTAGTAGTGGTCGCCCCATAGTGGGGTACTAGTCACTTAGTGACATGTTTGGAAAAGAATGAAAAAATATAATAGAGGCAAACACTGTAGGGAAGCTAGGTAAGTGGCGGATGAATGCTAATTTCTTAAAAAGTTTGATTTGAAATGATCTGTCTTACGTAACCAAGTACAAAAAACCACTGTGATAACCCCATGGTATTTTTTTTGGTCTAATCTCAAAACTGTACCCTCAAATTTATCTCAAATACAGCTTTAATACCTAAGTTTGAAGGTGTGCTAAAGAAGTACCCAACTTATAAAAAGCGTATCAAATCAGTACCTAACCTGACGGAGCACGAATGCCGTTAAAAAGTCAGAGGAGTAGGACTGTCATTATTAAAAAAAGTATTTTTACTTAAAAAGTTCAGGTACTTATTTGGTACAGTTTACTTTTCATAGGTACTCCATTGCTACAGTTTACTTTTACTACTTTTTTTTTCAGTCTTTCGATGTGGCACTAGCTTAACCGTTTGATTATTTTATCTTCCTTAATTAATCATTAAAAACTCTCTCTTTCTCTCTCTCTCTCTCTTCGCGTTCAAACATGGATTTCCTGAGTCGAATCAGTGATTTCAAAGTATTTTCAGGGTCAAAATTAGAAACTCGAGCACATTCCACTAGGGCCTTCAATAGTGGCCTTGTATAGTATATCTGGTGAGCGAGAGTTATCCACAGTTGTTTTTGACGGTGTGGATTGTGACGATGGGGCCCAAGCAAGGGAGTTTGGGTGGTTTATGAAAATATGACTCGGTTAAGATCGGACGACGGTGAGGACGCTATGCTGAGTCGACTCGGGTAGGAGGAAAATTGATCAGCGGCGTAGAGGCTGAAATCGGAGGCTGGGTGTCACGCGTCGCAGCCTGGTTGGAGACTGAAACTGCCCGTTGAATCTCCACCGCCGATTAAGGTCTCCATCCACTCATCCGAGTCGAAGTCACCACTAGAACCACCACCAAAGTTGGAAAATCTAAACCCAATGGTGGAATGGTGGTGCTCCAAGCTGGGAAACAACACATATCATCTTCTGCCTGAGTAAAGTGGGTCAACCACCTCGCTGGTCCTCTGGGAACATGGTAGACCTTGACGGCTCCCATCAAGATAACTTGTGTGGCCCAGATAGCCAAGATGCTCTGCACGTGGACCAAGCTTAGGTTGCCTAGGCCAGACGTTCGGGGAAGACACACCTGAGAGCTCCGAGCATTGCCCACCTAGAGTGGATCACCTTAAGCTCGTGGTTCTTGGCAAAAGTTTTTGGGTTAGTAGAAAGTGCAGCGGTGTCCTAGCCGTAGTCACCGGGGAATTCACCGGTGAGATAGGATGGAGCCTCACCGAAGAACGGTCCCAAGTACTTGACCTTGTTGTGGCCATACCACGGACGGTCCCAAATAAATATATTTGGAGGAGGGTTGGATAAATTCGCACCAACCCTTGTGGTAATTGGGTTAAGATAAATTTTGATGCTGCAATTTTTGGGAAGGAAAGAAATATGGGTTGTGGTATCATTGTGCGAGATTCGAAAGGGAGTGTCTTAGCTGCATTATCCAAAAAGATCTACGGAATAACCGACCCCGAACATGATGAAGCTATAGCAGCAGGAGAGGTAGCAAGGTTTGGATATGACTGTGGATTCAATTTCGTGCAAATGGAGGGGGATGCAAAATTGATCATTAATGCTCTAAATTCATCAGAGGAAAACTTGTCCGCAATAGGAGGAATAATTGATGATGTGAAACGAATTGCCCACTGCTCCGACTCATGTACTTTTCAACACATCAAAAGGCAAGGGAACGAAGCCGCTCATGGACTAGCTAAGTTTGCTTATTGTTTAACCGAGGCTCTAGTTTGGATGGGAGAAGTACCACCAGTTGTACTCCTTGCTAAAGGATTGTAACATTTTCAATCAATAATATCGCTATTATTCCAAAAAAAAAAAAAACCATGACGTTTCGATTATTGAAACATCCATAAAAGATCCAACAAGTTAAAATGTATGAAATTTGTGATCTACTGAAACATTTGTTTTGATCAACCAGAACATTGTAGCTTGGTGCATTTAATGCTTTTACTTCCTAAACATCCTTCTTTTTCTCTCACCGTACGTTAAAATCTAATTTGGCTTGCATTCTTCATCCCCCAAGCATGCATTGAATCCATTACTTATGGCAATCCAATTATCTCAAGTGTAATTACTTCCTCCCACTGGATTCTTCAAGCAAGCTTGCCTTACGAGATAATTTGTTGCAATTCAACATTATTTGAGAGAGTGTATGTAATTGTAATTAATACACTCACATTGAATTACTAAATATTTATTTGTGAAGACTTTCTATTATGGAAAGTTTCAATTATACAAGAACTTTCATCCTATCAATTTGACAAAGCTCGAGGTTGTCAACCTCTGAAGCTCTAGGATTTTCTAATTTTCATAATTGGAGTTTGGGTAGCGCCAATGATCGAATAGGCGACACCCAGTGTTGCCTAGGCAGTTGTAAATATCTCATTTTCTTTAATTGCTCTTAATATCGAGTTTACTCTTCTTGCCATTAAGAAGATGACCGCTACCATCAATGGTTATTGAGCTCTTGTCACGATAAAAGGATGTCTCAGAACCCACATCCTTCGTCTCAACCACCATAGGTTACCATTACCCAAAGATTAATGAAAAAACTATAAGCTACATCGAAAAGTGCCAAAATTAAATTGAAATTATTTCATCAACTTGAACTTCAATGATCTTTGCTGGGTTGTTCACATTTGTGGCTCTTTCTTGAAACACGAGGGACTTTTGCTCAATTCAATGCTATTCAATAACAAATTGTATAGTCAAAATCCATTGATTGGGGGTTGTGAATCTAGTTTTATTGAAATGTCATACTCCACCTTTGCGTCAAATAATTTGAAAATGATTATGTTGAGCACTTGGATTGTGGGAGGTTGTAAAAGATTGCATCTTCAGGGTCGTTTCATTTTTTTTTCTTGCTATTCATCTTTCCCTCTGTCTTGTTTTGAGCTTTGGGACTCTTCTAACTTTAAGGTACAATTATTAAAGGGCCCCACTAATTCGTTAAAATTAAGCGTACTATCGGAATATTTTGGGAGAAGTTAGTCTAAAAGGAAAAGTCATCAACTAATTTGAAATATCGAAGAGAATATAATGCGGTCATTTATTTCGGGAAGGAGAGAGTAATCAAATTATTTACTCATTCCTAAATACGAGAATTTACAAAAAGTCATAAAATGATGCCCACGTTGGGAAAGCATGGACCCATACATTCTAATTCAATAAAGAGAACAAGAAGGCCTAACACCAGTTCTTGTTTCCCTCTCCCCAACAATCCAAATAAGCACATTTTTTGAGAGATTAGGAGAAACAACGATGACGAGGATATGCAGCCAGTTTTTGTAATGGATCAATACAGTTCCTGATACAACACATACGTATCCATTGAGCTACACGAACCGAAGAAACGGTGATCACCATTTTAGGTCATCAAAGCTATAAGAAATCATGAGACTGGGCAGTTCACGGGAAATCATTTTGGTTCACTGATTTGGTTGTCTTGATCTTACTTTTCATTTGTTATCATAATCTAGCATAGTTTTTCAAGTAGTTTCGATTTAAGATGTTAATCGGCTCGTAGAGGTGCCTGGTGCGAACCAGGCACCTCTACGAGCCTGTCCAGTCAAAAATTTTGAATTATTGCTTGCATCTCTATTGCTAACACCGATTTAATTGAGGCTTTTCACATGGTCGAGGGTCTTTTAATGATCACCCACGATGTCTCGCTAACAAATGTTGCCTATATTGAATTTTTGAAATAGAAGAATGGCGTTTCAGTCTTCTAATTTTAGGGAAAAATGGTTTCAATTTACCAAAAGTTGAAGGAGGTGAATGGCTTTCATTTTTATTTTAGTTTTTTCCCTTTTCTACTATTAGCCCCAAAATATGTGAAATCTTCAAGTATGTTGAACTTCATTCTTAATGTACAGAATGTTTTTAAACATTTTGACATTAGGGCGGTTTACAATATATGCCAGTAACCTCAAACATTTAAGTAAATTGAAAAATGCTTACTAAATTTTAAAAGGCTTAATTACACTGAGCCTACACGAGGTTTTGACTTATTCAATTCAAGTACATCACGTATGGTAACGACATCTACTTAATCAGAAGGTAATTATGTGAAAGCTTAACAGAATTATGTCGAAGCTATGCGAGTAGAAATTGATCCATGTGAAGCTACATTCTCTATAAGATGCAACCAAGCCAATAAACTAATAAACAATTCAAAAGGGTAGGTCGTGATCCAGTTGTTGTGTAGAGTTTAACCATATACAAATCTTAACCAGCCTATTAATTAAGTGGAAGATTCATCAATTTACAAAAAGCTTACCATGACATTATGTGTTGTGCTTTTGGTGACAAAGTGATTCAAGTTATGTGTTGTGCTTCCAATGTCAACAAAAAACTGATCTAAAGGTTACAGTTTTCTGTACGATTACTCAAACCTTGAAAGGGATTATTCATACCAACTTCTTCTAAATGGCTTCCTCCCATGCCTTAAACTCTCCTACAAGTGAGGGATTGAAAAAACTCTTCCTTACTCTATGCATATGGTTTGACAACCATCCCACAATAGCTAGACTTGTAGTTGTCTACGCACAGACAAAAACAAACAGACGTGGAATTCATCAAAATCTTATCTTCTCCATGGGAATTGAGTGTCCTAAGTTAATGAAGCAAGGAGCAAAGTCGATCTAATGAAAAGGAGATAGAGGAGTTGCCAGCTAAACCCCATGATAGCATAAGGCTACTCACAAAGCACTCTAAAGGTGAAGAAAGACCAAAGAGCTTCCTAATATAAGTTTTGACTTAGATTAGCGGACCGCACTATGTATAAAAGGTAAATCAGTTTGTTGGGGTTATTTGATCTTGGCAAACTAATAGATAGTCACTTACACCAATTTCGTTTGTAAGAATATTTATGAAATACTCATGATGCAAACCAATCTGTGAGACATACTTTCTTTCCTTACAAAGATGGAGATGAGATTTGGTCTACAAATCATCTGTCATCAATACACTAACCTCTAATTACTAGAGCTTTATTTGTGCACATGTTCTTATTTAGAGAGATTCAGTCTACAAATCAAACCATAAAAGGGAACTCCTTGTATCGAGGCATGTCGGAAAAATATTGTATTGAGGCACTCCGATACCATAAGTGATACCTTAATATACCAAGCTCAAACTATCTAGGTAGTTGCACACATTAAGGTCATGAACTCAAAACATATAGCAGGTTGCAACAAATATTTAATGAATGCTTCTACAAATTTTAGATCTGATTAAAGGGCTAATCTAAACCCACAAGCATTTTACTATTTTAGTCTACATAATAACATTTGAACACTTCAAAATGAAATATACTTGAGTATATACTTTTTTTTAAAAGTATTATTAGTAATTAAATTGATCTCAACAGTTATTCTAGCAACTCTAGATGTTATACTTCATAGTAATTAATGCTTGAAAAGAAATGGAGACAATTCAATCATGTTCACAAAATGTCAAAATAATAAAAAAGATTAGTCCACAAACTTCCGAAAATGACAATGGATTAAAACATTGTTTTCGTACAAAATGTACATGATAATAATTCAAGCGTATAAAAAAATTTGAGAATCTATTTATCTTTGGAAGCACACGAGATATCGCACACGACTTTCACAGTGACAATCGATTAAAAGATCCATAGTATTAGTTAGAAAAAAAATTAAGGATCATTTGTGCATAAAATCCTATACTTTGGGAGCGATGCACAATTGACCTAAGGCTTTGATTTTTGGGTAATTCAAAGCCAAAACCTATGTTTTGATTTTTGGGTAATTCACCTAAGGCTTTTTAATTTGTGCGCAATTCACCTATTAGTGGGCTGAAGTCTAACTTTTTGGACGCATGTCAATTTCTTAGGGGCAAATTTGTAACATCCATTAACCAATCACCTTGACAACCACATCGCCACCTCACGAAACATTGATCCAATCAAAATGCTGCACTTGTCCAAACCACATTACCACTGCTCAACAGAGAATCATTCTTTGACCTACAAAATCCAAAGCCTAACAAAAGTGATGCAAAGTCATATAAATATGTATAGCTTCTAAGGAGTTTTTATTTCTACTATTTTCTATAGTACTTTTTGCCAGGGGTGGTATTGTCTTTTCAATTTGGTCTCTAATCTGAGTCAACTCTGAACTTTTGGGATCTTTTGTAAAAGTACTTGTATGCTTGGGGAGCTGTAAAAGTCTGAAATTAGTGGGAGGGGTTTGTGTGCAAAGTTCTAGCTTCTCTTAGAAGATTAGAGTTGGCTTCTTAGGGAAGCTTTGGGGTTGGTATAAAAGAAAGCAAGTCTGCCTTCTCTAGGAGACTTTTGAAGAAACAGAAAAGAAGACCATTAAGATTGAGCTTCAGCTCCACCCCAGCTAAGGTTTTCAAGAATTGAAGGCTTGGGTTTTGACGATTCAACCACGTGGCGCCTTCTGATCCCTTTGCTGCTGTTATATGCATGAAAGGCCAGCACAAAGCCACTGTTTCCTATGCTATTCTTTGCTGCTAAGATCTAAAGGGCATTGTTTGAAGGTACTTTCTCAAAATTTGTAAGAAGTTACGAGTTTCTTGATGCTAGACTGTAAAGTAGAGTACTGGTTTCAATTTCCTAGGAACTCAACTTATGTAATCTAAGTATGCGCATATCTTTGCATTCTTAACTGCATAAACTGGTATCTAGAGCAAGTTCTTTCTTTGGGGCTGCTTGTTTCCTTATTTGGGTGGTTTGAGCTGTGAAGAGCATGGCTGAAAGAGGTGGAGGTCATAGAGGTAGAAATATAACAATAGACATGTTTGAATAATTGAAAGATCAAGTTCAAAATCTCACTAACTGATTACTCAGTTAATTAATAACCTTAACTGTGGAAATGACAGTGATAATGAATCTGATCGTGTTCGAGATGCTGCAAACGAATCGAATCACTCACTTGAGGAAGAAAGTGATAATTCAAGTGATGGTAAAAGGCCTGAATTGCATAGGGGTGCTTGAAATAATAGAAGACATCAAAGATGGAAAGATTGCATAGTACATGCTTTACAGAATTTGAAAGAGTATGGTGTCCAAGTTCATAGTGTTGAATTTGATGGTGACATGGAACCAGAGGGTTTCTTAGATTAGATAGACAACATTGAAAATTATTTTGATTGGACAGAAAGACCTGAAGGGAGGAAGGTGAAACTTGTAGGAGCAAAGCTAAGAGGTCTAGCTTCTACGTGGTGAAAGCATTACCAAAATGATAAAGATTCAAGGAGAAAAGCAAAAATTCAGACGTGGGATAAAATGAAGGAGAAGTTGAAAGCTCAGTTCTTGCCTCGGGATTATGACCAAACTCTGTACCAAAAAATGCAAAGCTTACGATAGCATGAGAAAACGGTGAAGTAGTACACTTGAGAATTCCATAAACTGTCATTGAGGAGCAATGTTGCTGAAATTGAGAGGCAAAAGGTTAGTTGAAATGTGAATGGCCTTCGCCTAGCCATTCAAGACCAGTTGAGCCTGCAATGCCCTTATAAAGCAAACTTTTGAAAACGTCAAGGATTGCATCCACATCAACATTAGAAGTTGAAGCCGATGTCTCCATTGAAGGCCAAGAGAAGGCATTGATTTCCTTTTGAAGTGGTTGAAACTTCTCATTGATATCCTTAAAAACAGGCACTGAAGAGCTTGCTTGATGGCGGAGAACTAGGGACTATTGGAACAGTTGATGATTCGGGCATCAAAGAAATAGTAATGGTACAAACAGATGGTGTAGGGTTGGTTTTTAAACCTTTAACTGGACTTGCAACAACATGAGAATGAATGACAACTGGAAGACAATTTTCAGTAGTAGGAGAAAAACGTGCTAAAATGTTGCCCTATTGATTAGAATGATGGTTGTTGGAATCTTCCTCACCCTGGATGTCCCACGATCGACTACCTTGTTGTATTAAAAAAAAACAAGTATGAGCTGTCTATAACAACACAAAACAAAAGCATTCAAGAACCACAAACCTGCTGAGGTGAGAACACGGATTGATTGTTGAGATGCCTAGCCAAGGACAACATTAAGCAATGGGATTTGATCTTGCCTCAAGCTGAATTTGTTTATAATAGTACTGTCAATTGGTCTACCAGAACGAGCCCTTTCCAATCCATCTACGGGTAAAACCCTAACCAGATTGTCGACCTTATGGATGTCTCAAATCTATCACAAGCTAGTGACGATGCTATAGCCTACGCTGAAAATCTAAAGGAGGTTTAAGAAGAAGTTCGAGAGAAATTGGCTGAAATGAATCAACGCTACAAAGAAGCAGCTGATTGCCACCACAGAGGTTCAAAGAATTCAAGGTTGGAAACTTAGTTATGGTTTTCCTCCAAAAATAAAGGCTTCCAATAGGTACTTATCACAAATTAAAAAGAAAAAAGGTTGGCCCATGCAAGATATTGCGGAAATTTGGTGATAGTGCCTATGAAGTAGAACCCTCGTGGTCTAGTCATATCCCCCATCTTCAATGTGGCAGATATTTACACCTTTCATGGTGATACACATGATGAATTAGGAGATGTTGGGGTTAAAACATCAAGTGAGGTTTCCACAAAACAAAAAGATAGGCTTGAAAGAATGATCGATGTTCCAGAAATTAAGACAAGAGCAGGTGCATATTTAAGATTTCTTGTGAAATGGGCAGAACAACCTGAGCTATAAGAACTCATGGTTAAGTGAGGATGAGTTTATAAAATTCGACCCTGAGATGTGCGAAGTCATAAAATGGCAACTCGCACGGAGGTGAGTTCTTTCTAAGAGGGGGAGAATGATGCAAAGTCATGTAAATATGTACAGCTTCTAAGGAGTTTTTATTTCAAGTATTTTCTGTAGTACTTTTTGTCAGGGGTAGTATTGTCTTTTTAGTTTGGTCTCTAATCTGAGTCAACTCTGAACTTTTGGGGTCTTTTGCAAAAGTACTTGTATGCTTGGGGAGCTAGAAAAGTCTGAAATTAGTGAGAGGGATTTGTGTGCAAAGTTCTAGCTTCTCTTAGAAGATTAGAGTTGGCTTCTCAGGGAAGCTCCGGGATTGGTATAAAAGAAGGCAAGTCTGCCTTCTCTAGGGGACTTTTGAAGAAATAGAAAAGAAGACTATTAAGATTGAGCTTTAGCTCCACCCCAACTAGGGTTCTCAAGCATTAAAGGCTTTGGTTTTGAGGATTCAACCTCGTGGCGCCTTTCGATCCCTCTACCACTGCTATATGCACAAGAGGCCATCACAAAGCCACTGTTTCCTGTGCTATTCTCTGCTGCTCAAATCTAAAGGGCGTTGTTTGAAGGTACTTTCTCAAAGTTTGTAAGAATTTACGAATTTCTTAATGCTAGACTTAAAGTAGAGTACTCGTTTCAATTTTCTAAGAACTCAGTCTATGTGATCTAAATATGCACATATCTTTACATCCTTAATTGCATAAAAAAAGGAGCCAAGATGGTGGCTTAGACATGTGGCAACAGCAACAATGGTGGTGGTTATGAATTAGGTTTTAGGGATAGTGGCGGTGTAATGTCGCAGTGGCTTTGATTTTAGTTTAAGTTCGGGTTTTGATTTTGGTTTTAGAGATAGTGGTGGTGCGATGGTGCAATTTGGTTTAGGGTTTTGACTTTATTTTTAGTTAGGGTTCTGCTTTGGGTTTTCGCTATGGTGGTTTTGCGGTGGCGCAATGGATTTGTTTGAATTAGCGCTAGAGTTTCGATGATGAATGTGGTGGTAAAGGAAGCTGTCGACGCTAGGGTTTTGCAAACGCTATGGTGGGGTACGACGCTGGCCGTGGTGGTGGGGGTTTGGATTGGATGGTGTTTTGGCACGGCAATAAAGTGTAGGCACTGGGTGTAGGCAGTATAATTTAGGCCGTATGGTGTTGCAATGGGTTTTAAACAGTCACCGGTGTCTGATGGAAGTTGGTAGTGGCACTTCTGATGGACTTGATGGTGGCTATTTTCGGGAGCTTGGAGATTGTACAAATGGTGGCGGCGACAGTGGTGAGCATATATGATGTGGTCGCCACATGGATTAGGGGAGCGGATGTGGCTACCATGGTGGAAATGTTTTTTACCTTGAAACTTGACGGGCATCCAAAAAATTAGACTTCAGCCAGTCAACTGTAAATTGCGCACAACTTAAAAGGCATGAGGTGAATTGTGCCAAAATTAAAGCTGTTAGGTGAAATGTCCACCCACCCCAAGTATAGGGTGTTATGAGCAAAAAATAAAAAACTAAAAGTTAAATTCCGCCTACCAATATTTCCAATAGTTATCGTCATATCATATGACAAGATGATGGGCTGCCTTCGCCCAAGAACATAGAAGAATCCATTGAGCTCGAAGAGATCCAAATGAGGTTTAATCTTCATTTTGAAGTTTAATGACTCACATGGTTTAACCTTCATCATCTTTCCTTTTTTGTACTCACTTTCTCCCCCTCGTCCTCTTCCAATCCCGGAAAAATCCCTGTTCGTTGTTGCCACGTCACCTCTGCTTTTCGCCACTACACTCAGCTTCTATCCTACGATGCCACCGACACTGTCATTTCCGAAATCCGCTCTATGCCCTCCATCGGTCGATTGGTAGCCTCCTCCATCCCTTTTGATTTAGTCTTAATCGAGGATCTACTCGGTCATTTGGATTCTTTAAGTAGAGGTGTATGATTAGATTCTTCCTATTGATTTTAAGGCTTTCCTTGGGATATCTTTTGTGGGTTACTGTGCTTGAAAGGTTAGATTTCTAGTTTCTTACTTGTTTGTTAGGATCCCATCCCGTGACTTCAAGGGTGCATGCGCAGTGTAATAATTGAGATGCTCGATGGTTGATGTGTGGGTTTTTTGCTTTCCTTTGAGTGACGTATTTGGCCGGCCATTGTTTTGATTCTATTTTTGTTTTTTCCCCTCTTTAGTCGTTATTTCCTTTCTCGAGCGTGTTTGTCTATCTAATCATAGTTGCGCCACAACTCTTCCTAGTGGTGGTCTCCCGTCTATAGCTCATTTTTGCACATTGTATTCAAGTTAGAATTACATTTATTCTCTGCTATGGTAGTGATTCTCATCCTGTTGTTTTATTTTTTAGTTCCGAGTTTAATCTCTTGAGGACGACTAGTTTATCTGGCGTATGGGAGTGAAGCTATGACGTTGCCATCAACATTGTTATACAAGCAGAACTTACAGTGTTGTTGGTTATTGGTGATTGCTAGACATGGCTCTCATGCCTATGATAAGTGTTTGGCCCTTAAAGAAGATCATCTTGGAATAACCTCCAAGTTCTAGACGATTTTTGAGTAGAGGAGCTAGTATTCTTTTGACTTTAGAGGGAAGGCTATAAAATAGGTTCTTGTGTTAATGTACTACTATCCTGTCTAAAGAGAGAAAGATCCACCAAGTTATCGTTGGTGTTAATTTTCTTTATTTCTTTCCTTTTTTTTTATTATGTCTATCAAGGTTTGTGTTACTTGTAGCAATTTTTTAATTTTCTTGCTTTGTAGAATTTTGGTTAGTTGCACATACACAAGATCAAAAGATCTGATTACAAAAAAGAGACCAAGGAACTTGCTCTTTCCTTTGCGGAACCAGCCAAACCTCTGTGTGGAAGGTGTGTATTTTGATCAACCTGTCCAAGCTCAATCTTAGTCACTCCATTTTGACTTGACATGCCTATTAAGGATAAAAATTATATATTGTGTATTTCTCATTCTATTTCGAGAGAGAGAGAGAGAGGAGAAGGAAAATGAGTTGGCAAAGTCTTAAAGGTGAATAGAGAAATAGAATGAAAAAAGATAAACATGAAAAAATGCCTACAGAATCTTTCTTAATTTGAAAAGTGATCAATATGTTAGGAACAAAAAAAATAAAAAATATATGATCAATTATTTTAGGACGGGAGGCAGAGTTAATTAAGAGATAGAGTCAGAGACTCGTATTTTCAATATGGTTGTAATAGTTAGTTTTTATGTAACTTTGTAGCCTAACTATTCGTACAACTAAGAAGACGCCCACTTGTTAGTAATATCAATTTCCTGATTAATAAAAAAAAAAGACTAAAATGCTGAAGAAACCATCAACTTCTCTGCAGAAACAGAAAATTGTAGTTGGTGAAACAAGTGAAAGTCCTCGACAGATGATATGGTTGCAGCTAAGCTACTCCTTATGAAAGCCAAAGCTCTTGCAAAAGGATTGCTCAAAAGAAAATTAAGGTAAAGATAGCAAACTCAGCCATATGAGAAGCTTCAATGAGTCTTTAAAAGTCAGAAACTGCGGTAAAAAGCATTAATGTATACCAGGACCCCATGAGCCAGGCAAGTCCCATTTTAAAGCCTTCGGTTCATTTTATGCCTCATATTTGAAAAGCACTTCCTGGGAATCCCTGTGGTATGATTAGTCGGTTAACAATCCAATGTGTCACATCACCCTTTGCACCAATTCGGTCCAGGGTCAATATTTTTAGTGCTCAATACCTCTATTGTAACCGATAAAGCAGTGCTAAGATTGTCACAAAAAACTTTTGCAACACCGATAAAACACTTTTGGTGTCATCTTTGTGTCGCTAAAGCTGATGCAGCAAAGGTGGTGTTCATCAAAGAATCCTTATCCTACACGATTGTCATATGTATCACCTGGTTAGGGAAGATTCGCTTGCATGCGGTGAGCACCGGCACCCATTGCCTAAACTCTATCCGTTTGTCAGCAAATCCCATAACTACCTTACCTACATTTCTTCTGCAAGGCCCGACAACAGATGATGAGGCAGAGAGCTTACCCGCTTTTACTCTACGACTGAGAGTACCGGATATGTTCGTGTCTCCATCATAAGAACCTCACGTTCATAAGTACTCGAGCACCAAAGGAGGAAGAACAAAAGAATCATTTCAAATGACAATACTTGATACAAACCAAAACTAACTCTTATAAATTCCTTATATACAAGTACTGTGTTTCTTTGCTGATGATGAGGACCATGGTTGTTAGTTCTTACAATGATAATCAGGCATCTCTTACCTTGAGTCTAACTTCTGCATGGGGCTGGAGTGGCTTCTTTGGACTTGACGGGACAGGGCTGAACTTGCAAACCAGGATCTTAAAACACGGCAAAGATAATATATATAATGTCGCCAAGATAAAAGGTGCAGCGACAAGCCAACCCAGCAACTGAAGAAATAGCGAGTAAAATGAGACGTAGGAAATATATAAACCAGGAATAGTAAGGCCCAAGATGCATCACCGTAAAGAATGCTTAGAATGGTTGAAAGTCGATAAAATTATAACTTCAACACCGACAAGAAGAACTAGAAACTAGCTTACCTGGGACCCGACACCAAACCATACCAAAAAACTCTCATAAGCCAGTACCTCAGTGTCGTTTACAAAACGGCAGCTAGAATGCATAGGACTACATGTATTGCATTAACATGTACACCTTTCTTTGGCACGTAAGACCCCTTTTTTTGGGTAAGTAGCACCTAATAAAACTGTTCTGACATTGGGGTTTCCCTTGTCAAAAGCATAGCAGTTGAAGTACCCTTACCTTTTTCCAGTTATGAATGAAACATCACCATTTCTTAGCATTCTGATCGTGGCAAAGTCCATGGGAATCGAATGAAGATACAACACACTGGCCACAGCTTCATCACTTACAAGAAATTTACAATGGGTGATATTCCAAGATGTGAACCACGAGAATTTGAATAAAGAAGTCTTCATACAGGGCCGCATTTTCACTTAGTATTGTTCGTTTCGCACGTTCATTACTGAACAAGAGGAACGTTTTGCTGTTTTCTAAGAAACTCTTTTTTCTATAAGATGAATCTCGAAAAACATGATACAAATTGTCCCAAGACGGATAGTGGTTGTCAGTAACATCTTCCCCAAAGAAGTGAAGAACTCATTGAGTGAAAAAGAAGCAATAACGAAAATAGAAAACAACAAGGCTCACAAAAGGGGCCTAACTATCCCCTCTACCTGGACTGGCAAAACCTGATTGTTGGAACGAAGTGACACGTGACAAGCCATCTCTATAGGCCCTTTGTAGCTTTGGAAGCTTAACCTATGACTAGAATACAAAGGAGGGGGTTCAAACCTATTTATTACTAATAAGATGTAAGCGAGAGCTAAAACCTACTCCTAGCAATTTCAGCTCTTCTCCAACTTCTAAAACCAAAGCATTTCAAGGAGAGGAAAAGCAATTTCAACAACCCCCTAATATGTTATTCCACCCTCTCATTTGTCACTAAAAGGTTAAAAATCGTTCAGTAAAATGCATTATTATCGACAAAAAAGGGTTGGAAAAGCGTATAAGAAGTACCCCAAAAGAAATAGACAATATGCGTTGTAATTACATATATATGGCCGGAAAACATTTTTATAGGGCCAAAGAGACAACTTGCAGCCAATATATATCCACCCCCAAAAAGAATCGCCACTCACAAGGAATTTAGCCCCAAAACACCATCATCTTTTTGAAATATCACCAGTGCATCCCTACAACTTTCAGAGCCCTACTTGCCATACGCTTCAACGTGATATGTACAATAGAATGATGTGTATATTCTCCCAACCCCCTCCTAACACAAAAACACAGACACACAACACTATATATACATATAACCTCTACATTAACGTTTCTCCAAATACAAGGCCTGCCCTTTTGACATCCACATGGGGGCGCTGGTACGCCACCCACAAAATAAAAGGAATTGCAACCTTAATGTTGTATCCCTTAGTAGCAGGTAACTCCTCATATGGTGACGCCGCTTTTGCAATCCCAAGTTGAGCTCCATGGGATCGCTTCCGAAGCTAACATGGGAACTCAATCCTGTAAGCTAGACGAAGATGCATGGAACAAGTGAGAGTACCTGAAAATTAAGCCCTTTTCAACTCAACTCCTTGTTTCTCTCTTCCTTCAAGTCCTTAAAGCATCCTTGTTCTTTGTTGACTACCCTCATGAAGAGAACACCCCCACCCCACCCCCCGAAAATTCATTTTGGCCCCATTCTAACCCTATTAGACGGGAACTGTGCCGCCTGGAAATGTCTCCAGAAGTGAATAGCAGGAGTAGAACTACTTTTACCTTTGTCATTTTAAAGGCAAGTAGCTCTTAGCCACTTGATGTGACGAGTACAAAGTAACACTTCACTGTCGCTTAAGGTACTTTTAAGAAGAAAAAGTGCGTACACCATAATTAAGTGTAAGATATAATAACAAATGTAATATTGTTTACGCATTTATTTATTCAAGCCGCTCTCAACCTTAGATTCTTCCAGATGCTTACGATCCCCTGCCCCCGCTTCGTGCAACTAAGCTATATCCGTTGAGCTAAGAATAGCACAATAATATAACAATGTAAACTTTCCCATAGGTACATATCGTGTATGAAAGTCTCGGACTCTTGGTTTTGCATATCGTGTATCACAATATACAATTAGATCCTTTCAACTGAAAAAAAAGTTGTCTAAACATGTCAAAAACACACTTGTCAAAAGCAAATCATCTCAAAAGAAATGTTTTATGACACACACCAAAAAAAAAATTGGTAAGTAAGCTAATGACTCGATTGTGTAGTCTAATCTGTAAAAACGACCCATAAGGACTTCTGAAAACAATCGCACTTTCCTTATAATCTTGTATATAATATCTTTCGGAACCATGTCTTTAATATAGGCCGATACGAAGTATAAACTATGTGATATTACTCTTGTGTGCTAACATGTTAGTACTTAAGAGCGTCTTGCATTTGTTAAGCATGCTTTGCTCCTGATCATGTTTAAATGTCATGTGAACATATGTACTTGTCATGTTTCTGCCATGTGATTTGACATGAACCTTGTGCATACAGATACTTTCATGTCAGTGAGTGATTGGGAGCTAGAGCCGGCTTCAAAGGCCTACAAATCAGATCATGTGGTTGGGGATATATGCTCAGTTTGCTCAGCAGGTCGACCTCCCAGCGGTATGCGCTGCATGGCATGTATTCTGCTTTTGTTAAGAGGCTTTTGCAAGGTTCAGGCTGAATCATTTACCCATTGTGTTTGATCATCTCAGACTTTGAGTAATTGGCTTAAAACCACAATGTCGATGGTCAATTGGTGAGCGAGATTATAACATGTGCATCAGGACTAAACCAGTGGTTCTGGAAACAATGGTATGCTATGTATATCCCACAATCGGGAGGGCCATTTTAAGTTCTCATAGGACTTGCCTTGCTCACCATATGAGTATCTTTAATATGCCATGTACAAGATATAGTGTGTTAAGTTGCACAGATTGGGGGTGGGAAAGGAAGTGGATGAGAGGTTCCGAAGGGAGAGTGTCACTACTATAAAGGTTTTAAGGTGGAAGCGAGAGCGAGAGCGATATTCGGTAGCGAGGTTCCGGGTCGGGAGCGTGACTAGAATGGAATAATCCTGCAACTAAGTTAATGCAACTTATGACTCCATGCTTGCTAGTATGGGATCGTTGAGGATGAATGGCAGATCAGCAAGTGACTTGTTGAACATGTTCACTTGTGCTATAGAATATCAAAATACCTAGATACGTTAATCACTCATTTATATTTGCTTAATAAACTATATGTGCCAGTGCAACGAATATGTTATCTGCAGTTGCACTTCTCGTTCATGATGTGATTAGATCGGATGCCTATGTCTGATTAGATGTGTTGTGAGATCCTATGTCAGAAACTCACTTTTTCATGTGTCAGAACTCTTGGTGTGGGTGATTCAGAGGTTATTCAGGTGGAGCATGATTTTGATACCTATGGCACTAAATGAACACTTTGAATAACGGGTATCTAATTTGCATAAGCTTGTTCAGAGAATGTCTTTAGTGCATATTTGTTTGTATTTGGAGTTGCAATCCTAGTGAGATTAAGCACTGCTTCTTTACTAAGGCACTTCGAGCTATAGATCTGCATATTTCATAAGGATCCCTAGTATTGCTCGGTTACTTTTGAGGTTATTAAGTCAATGACATGTTTAGCGATATGGTTGTGTGTGAAAAACAAGCACCATATCAAACTAGGTTGTCATTGTAAATATCCAATTTGTGCAAGGTTTAATTTGGAACGGAAATAAGAGAGATGTCTGACTTTCAACTGGTTGACTGGTTCAGCAAAGTAATTGGTCAATTAACTTAGCGAAGGATGCTAAGACAAGAGTGAGAATACTCTAGTCTTAGTTCATCTATTTTCTGATGTACTCACACAACAGAAGTCCAAGAAACCTTTCTCCTTTCCTCGCCCCCCCCCCCCCCCAACAAATCCCAGCCCTATCTAGTTGATGGGAGGCTGCTTCATATAATTGGTACAAAGGGGTTCTATCTAAAATCCCAAAGTGGTTGAGCGAGGCTAACTCAAATTCTTGTTATTGTTATTGCTTCTTTGCGTGAAGTTAAAATCTCAGTGATGCTCGTGACTCACCCCCACCAGCAAAGTTGCACATATTCTCTTATGCAGCATATGTGGTCTTGCAAAACACTCTAACCAGAGCCTATTCCATCATTACGTTGATCAGGTGGGATAGACCGGACATGCTCCAACCAGTACGAAAAGCAATGACCTTTTACTTTGTTTTCACAATCAAATACAAGTAGCTAAGGTGCCAAGTTTTACTATTCAATGGACATTCTATCATAAATGCTTTGAACACTACGCACAAGGGTGATTTCTGTGCAAACTGACTGATACATTCTCAAATTCCTAAAATATCTGTAACTTACACATGAGTGAGCATCCAACACATAGTCATCTCCTCGGAGTTTACACCTCTAAATCATCCTTCGAAACTATCTTATATCCAATCCTACATTCCCAAAATATGGGATCTAGTCGAACTAATTGTGGCAACACAGACCACAAAGCATCATGTCAAATGAGGCCAGCATAGTTAAACAGAACCCTGAAACTACACACATTGACATGATACTCACTTCTCTGCCTTAATCCACCAAACAAAGTCTATGGTCATACTCTGAAAAAGCATGTCAGTAAACTTCCTCAAAACCTTGATTTTCGTATTTTAGCCTAACCATATTGTCATCCGTATTCCAGTTTACAATTGCGTATCATGCCAGCATGTTATATACACTATTTAAGCCAGACATATCTAAAGGAAGGCAATTGAAAGTAATTTTATACCCGCAGTAGCTTACAAAAATCAAATTGGTTACGTACCGCATGTAAGACACTTTGAATAACCTCCCTTGAAGCTTGGCCAGTCAGCACTTTCTTGAAAGCATCAGAAGTCAATGAAAAATGAGATCCACCAGATATAACTTCACCAAAGCGTAAGAACGGTATCACGAGACTAAAAGAAAAAGACAAATACAAATGAGGAGTATTAAGAAACGTGAGTAGGCTGTATACCCATGCAAGAATAAGCTCAATACAAGGATACCAGAAAAAGAGTAGGTTCCTAAAGAGGAATTCATAAAAAGAAGAAAATGAAAACAAAAAAGTCACTTAGAACAAAAGGACAGAGAGTTACATCACCATCTCTCAGGGTAGTTCTGATCAGCCAGCACTTGCAACAAAATGTTGTGCATTTCAGGATAGACAAATTACATCATCTTTAGATATGGAAAACTCATGGTATTTGAATCTAAATGTCCCCACTTTCCTCTCAGTTGCCATCACCGACTACCTTTTCTGTAAGGAAACTGGTGCATTGCAAAAGAGGTACAATTGGCAGTTTAAAAAACCATATACTAGCTTTGTTACAAAAATTTGGAGACATTGGCTCAAATGTAATGGAAGCACTTTCATTGGACACACATTATACTGCATTTATGTGTTCTCTAGTTAAATGTTAGAACAAAACTAAAATTTACACTGCATGAAGGTGTAAATTGTACTAAGCATACTAATGAACTCAAAGTCAGAATCGAAAATTATACTGCATTTACAATTTATAGACAGTTTCTTGTTGTGTATAGAGAGGTGATTTGTCCTTGTAGAATTGCTGTGTAAGGGCCTTGCCTCCATTTTGTGCAGTTTTTGTCAATATATATACTTATCATAAAAGGAAAAAAAAAAAGAAGAATGAACTCAAAGTCATATAGTTCAACACACAAATTTGCAGTCCAAAAGCATGTTTAGAGACGTTTAGATACGTCCAAGTGTACAGATGACTATTTATGAGATAACCAAAAAGAAATGTACCTCAACTCGATTGGAGTAGCAACAAAGTTAGCCAGCATAACGGTTGGAGCATGACATAAAGATCCAAGCACAGCAATAGCAAGCCCACATAGAAACACGGTGACCCCTGTGATGACACAATTTAGAGAAAATTGAAGGTGGCCATCCAATTAACTCATATCACGTATTTAATTAATCAATTAACTGTTGTTTATCAACCACTAATGACCACAACCGGCAAAAAGCAATCCAATTTAGGCCGCATTGAGACAATGCCATAGTCTCTATCAACAATGTTTCCACTGAAACGCATCAAGTTATAGCAAGTTTTGCAAGGAAAATAGGTTGAACACAACATGATCTGTAATGCATCCAAGTCACCACACAGGTCAAACTAAAGGAAACGAGCATTCCTTTCTTGGGTGGACAATTTAGACAAAAAAAAAAAAAAGAGAACCTAAAGAATAAAAGGAAAGGAAAGGAAAAAAGAAGGGGCACACCAAATAAAGAAAAGAAGGCACTTTGTTATGTGTAGCTAAGCTTCATGTAAATAGACTGCCAGAAATGTCTCGAGTGGCAAACATACCACATATAGGAAATATTCCCAACGTAATGCCCAGAGCTGCAGAAAACGCCAATTGCTTCGGCTCCGCACCCCTTACAAAAATTACACAGAGCATCATTTTCACCAACAAAGTGACCAATTTTACTGGCTTTCTTCACTCCAAAAACAAAATAAAAACAAAGCAACTCTAAAGCAATATATGTGGATTGCGGATTGCACAGTTGGGTATTAACATAGATCCAGGATGTTACCACTAAATAACTAAAAAACTCGAAGATAAAGAAATTATATACCTGCGGAGGATTAGGACAAGGGGGTCGACGATTTTCTTGTGTAACCAGGGACCCATTCCCATTGCAATCCTTTTGAGCTTGTCCGCCATTTCGTTTCAACTTACGACGTCCAATTTCGTCAAGTTCTGGTGAAAGTTATTGAGTGATTTGTTCTTGGTGGGTCGCCGTTTCTGTACCCGATTGCTTGCTATTTACTCCCGTACCTCACAGCGCTTGTGAGTTTCATTCGATATCTAAGTTGGACTCGCGTGTTGGGTTTTCTGACAAAAAATGGAATTTGCTCAAGTTCAAGCTTCGTATCTCTGTTCAGAGTCCCTGTTTTGTGGAGGCAAAAGTTAAAACAAGGTTTCAATCCTTCTACCGGTTAGTAGCATTTGGGCTTTCACATTTCATCTCTGGCAACCTGTTTTATCACCGATAGTTAATTTTAAGCAGGGAAAATTGCGTAAAATATTCCTGTGATCTGAGGTAATTATAAAAAGACTCTTTCTGTTATAAAATTTACAAAAAGGCACCCAAGGTTACAAAAGTGTTGCACCTGTCAAAAATATCGTTCAAACTAACGGCGTGTAAAGTTCACGCTCTTGAAGCGTGCATTTGGTAAAGATTAATTTAACAAATGACAAAATTGCCTTCCTGTCTTCCTCCTTCCCCAAATCCTAAGCCCTAACCACCACCGCTTCCGCCTCAGACGATCGCCACCGCCGCAACCATCTGCTCTGCCAAATCGCCCAGCCGCAACCCTATCTACCACCATCGCCGCCCATTTCGGCCACCACCCAGCCCTGCCGCCGTCGCGTCGCCATCCCGGTCAGGTCCCCAAATCTTGATTTTCTTTCCTAATCCAATCAACCAAACCCTAACTGACGCCACCTGCTTTTTTCATAATCACCGCGTTGCCTCCTGCTCCACCCGGATCTGTGTTGCCGGTTTTGAGTTCCACAATTTGTTTTTGGCCGGACGTCGTGGTGGTGAAAGGCCGGAGTGTAAAGATCTGCCCATGCCGGTCACGGTCGCGGTTAGTTTTGGCCGGCCGTAGGTTTGGCCATTTCTTCTGCCCATTTCTTTTTGTCCGTAACTCGCCACCCTCATCGAGCCCTATCGACCACCATCACCACCTATTTCTGCCGCCACCCTCACCGCGCCTTATCCACCCCTCCATCGCCCATTTCTGCCCCCACCATCAACTAGAACCACTTGCGCCGCTGCCACCAGCCGAATCTACAAACCTTTCATCCATGATCGAAGTTCCTTCCTTTTCCCCCTCTTCCCCCTTCCCTTTCCATCTGGTCCCCTTTTCTGTTGCCTCACCTGTTGGTTTTTCGCTGGCCCTAACGAGGGCTTGGGCTTGTGGTATTTGGACAATTTATAGGGGTATTTTGGACAAATTCTTTATTTCGTAACGAAAACCGTGGGTTGCAACACTTTTACAACCTTGGGTGCCTTTTTGCAAAGTTTATAACAGAAGGGGTCTTTTTGCAACTATCCCAAACTACATGGGTATTTTATGCAATTTTTTCTTTTAAGTATCTCAAAAGGTGTCGGTATAAAATTTTACCATGGAGTGATAATGAGTAGGAAATTATAGTAGCGTTTGAAATTTTCTCCAGTTTTAAAAAAAACCCGTTTGCAACACAGTTTTCTTTTTTTTTTTTCCTTCAGTTTTGAAAATCAGTTTTTAAAACATGACTATTTTCAAAAACTCTCATTTGGAATTTTGGGTTTTCTTTTGAGATCACCACTACCACCACCACAACCATCGCCGCCACCCTCCCCCCCAACTGCCACCCCACCCCCGCCACTGGTGTAACCGCCGTCGCCACTACCAAAGAAAAAATTCAAAATAAAAACTGAGTAATCAAACACCCAAAAGAAAAAAACTCAAAATAAAAACTGGGTAATCAAATACTCATTTGTTTTGTAAAAAATAAAAACTAAACTGATTTTGTTTTTTTTTTTTTAAACTGAAAACCAAAAACTGTAAGTGATTTCAAACATACGCTAAAAGTGAAGTGTTGTTATCATCTCAATTAGTTCTGTAGAACTAGGTATGGCTAGATCCTTGACATTAGACAATATTCTAGTATCCATTCATAATATTTCCCTCACTATCCTCTCTCACGATTGCGATTATCGAAGAGGCTCTCGTTTATACTCTTGCTCACTCGCTCATCAAAATCGGTAACTTAGTGAGCGACTCGTGAGTTAGTTCATTCTCAAGTTTTACGATTAAAATGTAACTTGTATAATTGATCCTCTTGACAGTTACAAAAGTTACAACAAATTACAAGTTTACTCAAGTACTTTGTGTAGACATTATTCCCTATGGTCTGACTTGACACTACATTTTATTTGCTAGAGTCGGATTAGTTGTTGCTCAATTCTACAAGTCGGACTGTAATCCCATCTAACAACTGATAAGGGATGCACATGGGATAACAATGTACCTTACTTATGGTCATCTAACGGTTGATAAGTGATACACGTGGGATAATAATGCAACTTAGTCATGGTGCAAGATATTGAAGGAGGAAAGTGATAGAGCATATGTCCAAGGGGCTCGTAATGCGCTCGAACTCTATTAGAGTGCTATAAAAGCAAGTTTAGGTCCCTACTCTCACACTCTTAGCTTTTTCGTCCTATCAAGAAGAGCATTCAGATATGTACAGAGTAGAAAACTTAAGTCACTATCATTACGGCCAAAGACGGTAAATCAGAGTTTGTATATCATGCTTTTTATTCACGGTACATTTATAGTCTTCTGTATAAATTTGCTAACTTGGTTCCCAAAGTTTTTGTTAAAACGTTTTAAAGACTTTTGAAACAAATTAGGAAATAAGGGGGTTTTGGGAATAAATATTTGTGGAAGGTGGGTTATTTGGAGAAGTTAAGAAAAAGTGGGGTGACTTTGCAAATTTCTGAATAAGGGGTTGAGTTTAAAAAAAAAAGGATTTTTTGAAATCAATTTGGTCATCCCAAATTATTCTTCCCCCTGAAATCGATGATACAAGTCGTTTTATGCAAGAATGCATGTAAGGTTATGCGAAAATGCTTGTCAGTTTGTGCAAATATTTAGTTGTTAATTTGTTGACCCGTATTATGGTCCCCCCAACCCCCCAATAAGAGATTTCCTCCAAAAGTACTTGCGCCCCTTCCCCCCACGGCAACCCTACCCACCCCATAGCCCACTTTAATTTCATAAGACCCTTTTCATAAATCACATGCGCGCGCACACGCGCACACACAGAGCACACCCCATACACCATTGTCTGGTTCATCCACCCACCCCACCCCCAATTTTGTGTATTGTACCCCTCATTTTCCTAGCACTAGTTTTGAACTTGAAGCCTTGCTCTTTGGTGTTCTTCATGATGAAGTTTCTTTCTCTATGGTCTCCAAGTTAAACAAAACTTCTTCCACTGATAGCCAGCTTCTAGGTTCGGTGTTGAGGCATTGTAATACAAGTAGGGCAATTTGTTGTACTGCTCTTAAAAGAATCCTCTGTTACAATTACATCCCTATTAGGGTACTCTTTAGCTTACCAAAACTGGGAAAGAGCTTACCGGAACTGGGAAAGGAAGTTCTGGCCAAATCCTCATCAACCTCCCACCTGCATACTAAGATCTACAGCAACAAAATTCCAAAACCATGCACATCACTTTTCATGTTCAACGTGCCATCCCTGAAATCCCCTGCCAAGTGAAGTGTAACTTTGCTTGATATTCAAACTTTTGTTGTAGTATTTAGACGTACATCATCAAACATGGCATTAGAAAGTTCAATGCTACCATCTAATATAGAAGTTTCTTTGGTTTAACCTTTTTATACCTAATGCATCCTCTGATGATATAATACACATTCAAAATTTTTAAACGATGCTTCAGAAGACAATGAAGTAACAAAACCATGCTACAAAGTCCAATACCTTTTCTTAGCCTACGTGTACCTATCATAAACGAAATGTAAGACAACATACCAATGCCTACGTAGTATGTAGTTAGCAGTCCTAGAGAAAAACACTCCCAAAATTATGTTGCAAGAGAATTAACTACTGAATATCTCGACAAACTGACAAGCATTTTCGCCTAACGTACTTGCATTCTTGCATAAAATGACTTGTATCAATAATTTTTGGGGATGGGTGATTTGGGAAGCCCAAATTAATTGATTTCAAAAAAACTTTTTTTTAAGCCTACCCCTTGTTTAGAAATTTTGAAAAGTCACCCCACTTTTTCTTAAGTTTTCAAATATATCCCACCTTTCACAAATATTTATTCCCAAAATCCCATCATTTCCTAATTTTTTCAATATTTTTTGTTTCTAAAAATGAGAATCTCGACCTTTGAATATGAAAATTGAACTCAATAGGCAATAAATTTGGAACTGACAGCCATGTACATGTTTTTCATTTTTGGAATAAATCTTCTTCTGGTTATAAAATTGATTGCAAAACCACTGTGACATGTTGAAGGATTTAACCCAGTCTAAACCCTCACTAGTTCCAAAAATGATCCTCCAGAGTAATGAATTCGGCCTTCCCACCAATGAATTGAACTCATTACAGCCTTTTCGAAGCAATCCTACATGGTATGATAAGGGTATGGCTTCTTCCAATGCGATAGTAATTGTCTCAGTAATATAAACAAGATAGTCATGACCAAAGTCCTTCCTTTTTTTACCATTGCATGTTTGCACCTACTATAATTTAACTCTTCTATGTTGGAAGATTAGGAAGAGCCAGCTCCATGGCAAGCTTGTGATTACTCTAAGGTATTGGTTTTTTCACCCTTAGTGGGGGTGAAAAAATCAATAGCAAATGTAAACTTTATTAAAATGCTCTTGCTTTGAACGGTTACATATATAATTGTTCGGGTGTTGTAAACTTGTTAAGAAAATTTGTAAGAAGAGAGTTGCTTAGGGCTGACAAAACGAGATTTGCAACTGTCGCTATCACTTTGTCAAGGATTTATGAAGGGCAAAATAACTTGAAAAAAATATTTACATTGGAAGAGTGGGCCAATAGCAAATGGCCAAAGGAGCTACAAGGCAAAATAGTGGCACAAATAGTATTAATGCCTTCGTTTCGGAATAATATTGTGTACACTTTTAAAGGTAGCATGCCCTCTTATTCCGGTACTTAGATTGTTGATGTTGAGAAAAAAACCTCCAATACGAGGCTATGAAAAAAGCTAAAGATGCTATTGCAAGTGCTTTCTAAGAGAACGACTTGAAGTACAAGGAGGTTTATGAGATCATTGACAATAGATAGAGTGTTCAAATCCATCGTCCTTTGCATGCAGCTAGTTATTTCTTGAACCCGAAGTACTAATACTCTACCCAGACATTGAGAATTATGAAACGGTTATGACTGGTTGGTATGATTGCATTCCAAGTGTGGTAGTACAAGATGCAATTGACATCGAGTTGAGTAAGTATAAGAGAGCGGATGGTCTATTTGGGAATTCAGGATGAGAGATAGAAAAGCACCAGGTACTTTGTTTTTATTTTTTTATAGTACTCATTATAATATATAAATTAATGAATAGTCACTTCACTTATTAGTTTTGCAATTTTCATGTATTGAATAGCGGAATGGTGGGTTTCATATGGATCATCAACGCCTTACTTGCAAAAATTTGCAATAAAGGTTTTGATTCTCACTTGTAATGCTTCTGCCTGTGAACGTAACTGGAGCGTTTTTGAGCATGTAAATTCAAGTTACAATCTAATAGTAAAGTTTTATGCTAAAATTCGTATTTATTTCATATGCAATGACTAGTAATCAATTTGTATACTGTACTTTACAACTTCATGCCAAGAAAATGAATAGACTTGAATAAAGTCGCTTGAATGATTTGGTGTTTGTGAAATACAACAGAGCGTTAAAGCGGTGTTACAATTCAGGTGACATAATTGATTCTATTCTATTGGATAATATCGATGAAAGTAAAGCGTGGTTGCTTGGGAGGCCGGATGAAGATGCGGACGAAGACGGTGACAATGTGTTTGAAAGTGACCCTTTAGCTGGCACGAAGCTAAACTACCATTCAAGGTCAACAGCAAGAAGTGTAAGGTCGTGATCAGATAGGGCTGCCACATCAAGTATATCTATTCCTACAGTTCACATGGTCGACGAAAAAGATGAAATTGAATCTGAATATCTACCAGACTTGGAGCTAATAATTCCGTTTGAAGAAAGCGTTACTACCTTGGCCCTTAGCGATGATGAGGATGGTGGTATTATGTTCACTTAGTGTTTGGTGATTTGTTATTTTTCAGTGGATTTAAGACTTTTCTTATATTGAAAGCTTGTTAAATTATGATTTGATGGAATTTGAAACTTTTTCTAGTGTCTAGAATTTTTTTAATTGTCATGTTCTGATTTTTTTCATAATTCTATCGTTTTAATGCATTATTTATTTATTTGTTTTGTTTATTTTTATATTGCGCCTTGTTTCAAAAAGGTGCACGCCTGCGCCTTGTGCTTAGGCTCCAGGACCTTTTGCACCTTATGTGTGCTTGCGCCTTTAACAATAACCCCCCCCCCCCCCCCCAAAAAAAAATTAAAAAAAATCTTTGTATTTAAAAGATAGCAGCCATAAAGTATCAGAACATTATTCGCAATATAGACACACATATAGGTTTACTATCAAAAGTATAACTAACAAGGCAAAACGTTATGCTTTGGTTTCCAACTTGGGAATTTTCAGATCGGGAATCCGCAAAAAGGCTAGGCACTTTTAAACTCTAAGGCGTTTGAGGTTTGGTTTTCTACTTCTCCCATAATTTAAAAGGGTCTTAAGCATTTTCTTTTGAGGCTTTCTGTTCAGACACCCCGAAGATCATATGGCGTACGAAAGTTGGCAAGCATGACCTTAGTCAAATTGTCAAAGTTCTATTCTTTCAAGCAATACCATTATAATCATGCAAATAAAAAGAGGTAGCGTCATGAACCATCCCTTTACCTTTACATGATTAGGCCCTTGGAATCGTATCCCTTACCTCGATTATCTCAATCTCTTCATCTTTTTGCAAACTGATTTACCATACCTTTGATTAAGAAAAATGTAAACATTTCAAAAGCACCACTTTTATTATTCATGATATGGACACATCGATATTTATAAAGGTCATAGCTGAAGGTGATAAAATATAGGGCTAATTACACCTATGTCCCTCAGGTTTGGGGGTAATTACAGGCAAGGACAATAGTTTGGACAAATTACACTTATGTCCGTTGACCAAACGGAACCCTAAAAATCCTAACGGTTTTGATGAAAAGACTGTATTACCCCTCAGTTGGAACCTTATTTTTTTTTCTAATGCCATTACTTCATTAAAAAAAAAAAAGAAAGACTTTACTTTACTTTACTCTTTACCCCCCACCCCCCGGACCCCCCCGATCCATCTGCATCCCCCTTCGTTGTCACCCACCCCGGCGCCGCACCCCTTCCCCTTCGCCATCACCCACCCCGGCGCCGCACCCCGCCTGTCTCTCCTTCCCCGGCGGTTTTCGTGAAGCCACGGACAGGTGGCACAGGCACTATTTGCTTCGTCTTCGTCTTTGCAAAACGTCGTCGTGGGAGGAGGAGCTTGTGGCGATCTGGACTCGGCCCTGGCCGCGAGAGCGATTCGTCGGCAGCGCGCTCAGCTCGATCGCACTCATTCGGGCGCCCAGAAAAGCGCTTCAAGGGCTCAAGATCTTCTCTCCTCCCCCACAGCAGAAGACGAAGGTTGAAGATCGACAAGATCAGCTGGGATGAACTGTACGAGTTCTGGTCACAAATCACCGATCAGAGCTTCGATTCCCGACTCCAGATCTTCTCTCCTCCCCCACAGCAACCCACTTCCTCATTCCATGCCAACAGCTCCATCGCCCCCCCCCCCCCCAATTTGCAATTGCAGATTGAAACCCTAATTTGCAAATTAGGGTTTTGAAGCCCTAATTTGAAATTTTAGGGGTTTGAAACCCTAATTGGCATGAGACCTTTGAGAAATGGCAGATTGAAACCCTAATTTGTAAATTAGGGTTTTGAAACCCTAATGTTTAAATTAAAGCTTAAAATCTTAATTTAAAAATTTTAAACTATTCTGTATATAAAGGGGTAGTATCGTCATTTTAAAAATACGTATTGCTGACATCATTAAAAAAGTATAATTTTTGGACAGAACCCTAACGGATGGACACGTCTGATACATTTTAAAAGTATTTGGTCACGGAATGTTACATTTTAAAACTTTGTGTCCTTGACTGTAATTAACCCCTAACCTGAGGGACATAGGTGTAATTAGCCCTAAAATATATCTTCCATCACGTGTCAAAATACCTTTGAATTTTTAAGTATCTAAAGAATTAACTCTTACAATTCAAATTTTCTTTTTCTTTTTTTGCAAAATATGTGGTGAGGCTGTTTAATGATCATGTTAAACAAATTATATTTCTCAACTTCATTATGCAATAAAGGCAAATGGTCCAACAAGACTTTATTTTTGAGATAATTGCAATTAATATGACAATAACAAATATACCAAACATCCATACAAGATACAATATGACCAGAACTACACGCTTCATTCATTCTGCATTTAGCTCAAACATACCATCATATACGGATAGCACATCATTACAAACATATCGATAAAGCAAATTGATTCGTGTTTGACAAGAGGTACAAAAGACGTACCCTATTTGTTTCTATTTCTGTAAAAGATTATTGCAATGTTTCACAGTTTCTAAAGCCATAATCTTTTTTTAGGACAATCTTTTAAACCTCGAGTCTTATAGATCAAATTATTTGAAACTTATTCATGAAAGTCACAGCTGTAAATCCATTATGCAAATGCCCATCCGTCGTAACAACATAAAATACCTATTTTACGGAGGAAAGTCCACTCTTTTTTATAACTACTTGAAAAGTTAAAGTTCTTAAGAAATAGCATTACAAGGACTTTACCAACTCAAATTGCATAATAATAACTATTAGACTTCCAGATGAAACATTTCTCTCTTGCGTGTTATCTCGTCTAATTTTTCAAAAGAAATCATAAATTTGACTTGCATAAGGTATTCTCCAAACAAGATTGTAAAATTTGAAGTGCAAAGCACTATAGTCAATATGCACCGCCAAGAAAGACAACATGTATGTACAAAGCAAAATTCAGGTAGCGTATAATTTCATTATGGGATAATTACAGCAGTGTTCCTAAGATTAGGGTGATATTACAGGCGTGCCCATTAGTTTGGACAAATTACACTTGTATCCGTTGACCAGACGGAATACACAAATACATAACGGTTTTAATGAGTGTCCGTATTATCCTTGCTTTGAAAGTAAATTTCTAAAACACCATCCATCTCACCCTTTTTTTTCTTCACACACACTACCTCTGTAGCACCACCTCCACCATGCTGCCATTATCACGGTGGCACCACCTCCACCGCCCCCCAACATCAATCTCCAAACTCCGTCATCACACCGCCATCATCAACCTCCAAACAAGTCACAATTTTTTTGAATGAATGACAAAAGAAAAATTAATTCTTGTAAGATAATTCTCACCATTAACCGGTAGCAATTCTTTGACATTGCGCAATAATCAGAGATGGCGCTTTAGAGTGTGTTTGGAACCATGAAATTGATGGAATTTCATTTCAAATTCTCAAAATTTGTTGTTTGGAACATTAAAAAAAGGAATTGGAATTGAATTTCATGGGATTTGACTGGATTTGTTTCTATAGTATGAAATCCGATGAAAAATTGTCAGATTTCATAAGATTTTGATTTACTTGAATTAAAAGTAATTATTTACCTATCTTACCCTTTTTCTGGATCTCTCCAACAATGAACCAACCACCATCATCTTCATTGTCGCTACCGCCACATCACTTTTACTACCACCACCGGCGGCATTACTGCCACCACCGGCACCACTACTACCACCACTACTGCCACTATCACTGTCGCCATCACCACCATCATTGCCGCCACCACCATTACCACTGTCACTGCCACCACAACCATCGCTAACACTACCGCCACCACTACTGCCACAACCACCATCACCACTACTGTCACCACCACTACCGTCGTTGCCACCACCACTACCACCTTAGCCACCATTACAACAACCACCACCGCCAACACTGTCAGTAGTGCCACAACTGCTACTGCCACCACCACTACAGCCACCACCACCACCACCACCACCACTGCTACCACTACTGCCACCATCACCACTACTGTCACCACCACTGCCACTGATCCCCCACCACTACCGCCACTGCCACCACCGCCAGTATTGCCATAACTACAATCGTTGCCACCACTACTGCCACGACTACCATCGTCACCAATACCAACGCCGCCACCACGACTGTAATATCACCCTAACCTCAGGGACACTACTGTAATTTTTAGTCATATTTTTTTTCTACAACCAAGTAAATAGGTGTTCAATTTATGTATGTAAGAAGCTCTATATGATGATTTTTTATCATCACTCTCGACATGCAATAACAAAAATAACCTTCAAACAAATAACCAAGAGACACAGTGAGAGTTAAACCAAAATGGACTGAGCATGCTACATAAGATTGCAGACTGCTGATTGCTTTTAAATAATTCAAAATAGCCTCCAAAATCTCTATTATGAAAAGTACATAATTCAACGTTATGCCCCCACTATATCTTGCAGTCCTATTATGAAATGCCACATAGGATTTTTACTATATGCAAAAAAAAATGCTTATTTTTTATGTGATGTGGTCCATTTTTATGCCATACAAATCTGTCTGATTGAACTTCTAACATTTACACGTTATTGATTACTTACACTACATACAATAATGTAGTAAAGGATAAAGCACGATAAAGCACAATTCAAACACAAAAAAGTAGATACAGCCCCTTGAGACAACTTGAAGCCATTCTGCTAATCACTTGTGCAACAAGGTTTTGATGTGTTATCTATAGGATGAAATGGCCTGGCTTTAAATAGTTACTTCAATTATTTTCAGCACGAACGAATGTAATCATAAACTTAACCCAACACCCTAAAGTTTAAAAAGTGGTAAAGCATAGAAAGATATAAATCTTAACTTAAAGAAAATCTTGAAATAGCAGGAAAACCTTTTATAGGTGAGTTCAGAGGAACAAATTTTGACAGCTATCCAGGTTGTAGGAATTTTCTTCTAATCCTGTATATAGAGACAATTAACAGTCGCTAAATATTTCTAGTGACTTTTATTCAGTGACGCTAAAAAAAATATTACTTAGAATTATTGTTGAGTTTCTAATGGCTTTTCTGCTAACAGTTTCAGCGATAATTCTTAGTAGCATTTCTTTAGGTTACTGAATAAAAAGCCACTAGAAATATTGAGTGACTATTAACTGTCGCGACATGGGGGCCAAGAAGAAGATTCCTTCAACCCCGATAGCATCCAAATTATTTTTTTCCAGTTAAGATGCTATGATTAAATGCAAATATAGCCGTTTGGAAATAGGTTATAAAATATTAATTCTAAATTTAATTTTTGGCGAATAAGTTCAGCAACAAAAGATCTTGTTGAATGCTAAAAATAGTGGAGAAAAATGGTAATTAAACCATGAAACTGACAATTTTAAACATCTATATTTTTCTGATATAAAAAAAGGTTTTATAGCTATAAAGCTTGAAGAAGTATAACCACTATCTCCATCACTTGTCATTTTTCCTTAAGCATATGCATATAGCACTCGAGCACAAGTAACTAAGATTTCAAAGAGTAATTTCGTATATATACTCCTTAAAGCTTCTTTTATTTTATTTTTTTATGAAAATGAATATTACACAACTATATCCATGAACAGAAGTATGTCACAAGATGACATATTTTTAATGCACATGCAATTCTTGGTTAGTGCATACAATGGATTTTCTAATATTGTTAAAAATCTTTCTTGTCACTTAAAAGGAGAATATTTTGTTAAAATATTCCTAACACTCGTACGTACGGTAATATTGATGTCCAATAGCTTTGATAGTAATGTCGAAGAGCCAATCCATATCTCTATAAAAAAAGAAAGGTAGATCATTAGTTATGCTAGTAGGATCAAATTCTTGAGGAGAGGTCTTAAAGTGTAGAAAATCTACGTCTTACGTGTTGAGCAGACGGGCAACTAAATGATCCACAACCACATTTCTTTCATTGAATATGTGAGTTACGAGGATGCAAATTAACCAATTCCAGCATTCCCTAACAACATAATGTACCTCAAAAAGAGATTCACACTTATTAAGATTCCTCGTCTTTGTTGTTTGTCCATTAGATTTGTATGGACGGTTGAGATATGACCTACAGATTCAAAGGTATAACTGTCAACTTATAGAGAATGTTAAGGTTGTTCGTATTCAGTGTAGTCAACGGATATAGGTAATGTTTTCCCGAATGTGAGTCCTAGAGTGTAATTACTCCTTAAACTTAAGAATAAAAATTGTATTATCCATCGGTTTAAATATCAAGCATTCTCAAAGCATTTTAAGTCTCTTGCTCAAAATCTTTGCATTTTGCCATTCTTCAGTCGTCATTCCTAATCATTCTCTATTTAATGTAGAAATCATATATATGTAAACAAACACACATCGGCTACATTTGGTTCACACATTAGTAACACAAATAAGGCATTGATGTGATCAAAGCAAGATTAAGCCAAACTCGTGGGATTAGCAGTGATAATCAAAGTTTACAAAGTCGCTCAGCGGCGGGTAAATGTCGCGACATTCCTGTGACTGTGTATACAAGACTATAAAGGTTAGAAACTAATAACTAACATATAGACCCGATACAAATTACAATTAAACTAAAGCAGAGCAATATCCTACACTTCAATCTAATTTTAAGTAATGGAAGCCTAAAGGTTACATAAAACACCTAGTATAATAAGAATGAAAAAACGTAAATCCAAAAAACAAAAATATTACACTGAAGAAGTCAACCGGAACTGGAATAATAATTGAAGGTGTACTCGACAAGCAAAGGAATCACAACGCACAAACAAGAGGCAGTTAGCCTTGCATGGTTTACAATATTCTACTGACACTTCCGTCCCAAAACACTACCACCATAAAGCCGGACAGCAAACCAACAATCACAAAACAGGCCTAAGCCAGACTATTACCCCCCCCACACACACACACAAACCCCTAGAACATATTACCCTGAATACCCCTCATACCTCTCTAGGGCCCCAAACCCCGTCCCTATGCCCCACCCAACGCACACACAATACCATTGTGGTCACTGGTATTGTGTCTAGGGTTTTGGTGTGATGTCCGTGCCCTTTAGGGGTGGGTCGGCAAAAATTCTAGTCACCGCCGGTGGAATTCCGGCCACTACCGCCGATGATGGATCTAACCCTAGCAATGAAATGCAATATACAATGAGGAACTATCATAAACAAGGATTTATTCCCAAATATGCCATCAACTTGACGTCATTAAGGCTAATGACACAGCTAAATAGTATGTCATATTTGATCCACTATAAATACTCGATTTTGCTCCATTAGGTAAATCAGATTTAGCTGCTCTTACAACTGTCTGTAAGAACTAATAAATACTTGAAAGGTTGATTTTCTAGGATCACAGTTCTTGGCAACAGACACATTTTCCCTTACTTTTTCCTTGTCAAAATGGAATGACCCTCCACAGACTACCAGATCACACATTTGCTCAGCCTGCTCTGCACAACTTTTCTCGATTTCCATAGGAAGACTGACACATATTACAACGTCGGTGTAGCCAAATAACACCTTTGATCTAGTCACCGGTCCTAATCCCTTATAGAGTCTCACACAGGGCTTCAAGAGACATAGAGAACCTGACAACAGTACGGAATGCCCGACACCCAACTGTTAGGCAGACTAGGCGCGATACCCTCCGTAGTTCTGCTCCCATCTTAGAGCAACTCGAGGGACATGATCCTAGGGGCATCGATGATCAAGTGTACCTACTGTGATGCGAATTATTTAAGCCGAACATATTGTCCTAAAGAACGAACCTATCCTGCTACAAAAGGTCCACATGGCGAAGCACTATAAGCGAAGCCCCTCGTAATGTTGCTCGCTTCGAGAGCTAGTCAAAGCATGTTTCATGCATAAGGTGAGGTGTGATAAGCAGACATACCTACGATGAGGGCACGATAGTGTGGCAGATTATCGGGGACAAGATAGGTCCAAGACTGTCTAGTAGCGCAATGCATAGCACAGTGGGGGATGAGTACATCGTTCGGGGCACGCTTAATGGAGATGGTGTATGGGGCACGGTCGTTAAGTGTAAGCAAGGGCACATAACACGGAGGTGACGCATAAAACATAGTTGATGGGCGTAATGTTGGGGGCACAGTGCTGAGGGTGCTTGGGCACAGTTAGGCATTGTGGCAAGGGGCCAAGGCAACGAAGGTCATTGATCAATGACCCTCAATGATAGGACAAACACCAAAGGGGCAAGGATTATGGGACGTAGGCCAACCACTTAGAAGGGGTAGGCTACAATCGCGTCCCCAAAAGGAAGGAGCCTAGGAGCGGTTGAGTCCTTTGCCAAGGGGGAGGCGGTTGATACTAACACTCTGAGCCATTCTTAAAGAAAAAAGTGAGGCACGTGACTTGGAGCACGTGCTCCGAGTTACTAAATTGGTAGCATTGAACTTTAATCGTTAAATATCTGTTGACATTCCTTTGAAAGTAAGACTTAGTAGCGGGCAAAGTGTGAAGTTAAGAAGGGCTAACAAAAGGATTAACTCAAAACGCAACAGGATTGATGCCAAGGAAAGTGGGTTCATAGTCGACGTGGAGGTGCCACAAGGAATGCAGTCCGACTCAGATGCCAAGTATGTTGATGTGAGACACAGGAAGGGCAGAGCAAGGGCAGAGACCAAGGGCTTCCCAAACAGAGCCTGAGGGTGGCAGTGCTGCGAGGGCGATGGCGCAGGATGAATATACGACGACAGTCACAGTCTGATGCTTAGGTCCGAAGTCAGGGTCCTGTATGTTTCTCTCTCTAGGATTCTAGAGTGAGAAAGTGGAAGTGTTCTGAAAATGTCCCATTTGTCAAATGAATTCTCAAGACCTCTATTTATAGAGGTTGAGATGATGATGTCATCACGCGACACGTGACGCTCCTCGGGAGCGACACGTCACCGAGGGGTCCACAGCTGTCGGTGCTCCACGGACTGTAGAATCGCATATTCACCAGGCCTGCCCCGCACAACGTTGCTTTGTCTGTCTGGAAAGACTGGCTCCCACAGCGTCGGTGTGGCCAGAGAAACCCCTTGATCTAGCCTCAAATCCAAGCCCTTGCAGAGTCCCACAGGCCTGACAGTGGTGGGGAAGACCCAACGCCCAACTGCCAGGCGGACTAGGCGCGATGCCCTCCGAAGACCTGCTCCCGTCTCGGAGTGACCCGGGGGTCATTGCCCTGGTGATGTCGACGATCAATGGTAACATAAGTGGACATGCTCGCAGCTCAATGCTCAATGTCCGGGGCAAGGGGTCCTTGTACCGGAGCCCCCCATGACTGTGACGGCGATGGCTTTAAGGTTGTGAGCCCATCTTGTAGTTGATTGTGCCGGCGATGGCTTCAAGGTTGTGAGCCCATCCAGCAGCGAGGGATGCTCGTGCCGGAGCACTACGAACAGAGCCCCCGTGATGCTACACACTCCGAAGAGTGGGTCGAAGCATGTTCCACGTCCATGGCGGGGGCGCATGGTATGGTGAATAAGTGTGATGCCCGAAGGCCTGTATCATGATTGTGGCGCATGGGCGCGGCGACGAACGTCGCAGAGACAATACTTGGTGCCAGAGCACATGTCATGAGAGTGGTGCGGTGAAGAACGTCGCGAAGCAATACTTGGTGTCGGGGGCACATATCATAAAGATGGCGCACGGGCGCGGTGACGAACTTCGCGGAGCTATAGTTGGTGCCGGGGGCACTCATGATGAGAATGGCGCATGGGCGCTGCTACGAACGTCGCGGAGCAATACTTGGTGCTGGGGGCACGCATGATGAGAATGGCACATGGGCGCGGCGACGAACGTCGCGGAGTTATACTTGGTGCCGGGGGCACGCATCATGAAGATGGCGAACAGGCGCGGCGACGAACTTCGTGGAGCTATAGTTGGTACCAGGGGCACATATTATGAAGATGGCGCACGGGCGCAGGATGAACGTTGCGGAGATGGCGCACGGGCAAGCGTCGGGTGTCCCGAAGATGGGATTTGAGCTGAGTGTACCTGTCATAACAAGATGATGAATGCAACATGTAGTAATGACAAAGTTGGAAGTGATGGTACGTGGTCGTCAGTGACGGGTCATTCAGTGGTAGTGCGTGCTCGGTAGTGGATGGCGAACATCGTGAGGTTGATGTACGATGAACACTTCAAGGTTGATGCACGATGGACGACGCGAAGTAGATGTACAAACGTCCGTAAACATCGCGGAGGTGCAAAGACTTGAGAAAACAAGTGCGCGCGGGAGGGGAGGCCATAGGTCAAGGATTGGGGGAAGGCCAAGGCCACAACCCCTGGGGAGGCCAAGGCCGACCCCTTGGGAAGGCTGAGGCCGACCCTAGGGGGTGGCCAAGGCTAATGGCCAACTCCCATGAAGGGAGGCCAAGGCCACTCCCCCTTTGGGTAAAATTTGGGCGTGCCGACAAAAGGTGTTTTGATGGGCAATGACAAATCCGAAAGTTATATTGTGATGAGCGTGTCAACGTGAAACGTACCCATGTGATGAACAAGGTGCCAAAGCCAGGTACGAAGTGTATGAAGCGATCAAAGCGCGAAAGGGACTTTGCACGAAGAGTAAACAACTGGGGGGAAAGGCCAAGGCCAACACCCCATGGAGGCTGAGGCCGACCCCCCATTGAGGCCGAGGCCGACCCCATGGGTTTGGCCAAGGCCTATGCCCTTGACCCCGTTGCTCCGGTTGCGCCAACGGTCGATGTTTTTGATGAAAAGGTGCTTAGGTGGTCGCGGCGCGACGAACGTGGTACTGTGAGTCACGGTAGCGTGAAATCATTGGTGACTGAGTAGCGCGTGAGGCGTGTGAGGCAAAGAATGCAAGTGACTTAGGCGCGCGCACTTTGTCGGTTCAAAGCGTTGAATACTGTGCTTGTGCGGACGTGTCATGCACAATGGGACTCCAAGTGGACCTTTGAGTGCGACCAGAATAGGTTGGGAACAAGGATTAACTCAAAACTTCCATCCAGATTCAGTGTTGATGCCTATAGCACATCTAATTAAGTGACTTTCAAAACTATGAAAGCTTGTTTCACACTCCTCACTCCAAAACAACATTCATGAAACCATACTTTAATTCATATTGTAGATTATTATTGCATTAGTGATAAGCTAATTTAATATTTTTTAGACATTTAATAGCTCAATCAAAATGTACTACCTCATGTCCAATTTTGAGTATCACGCTTTTCGTTTTGGAGACTATTACAGTGAAAATCATGTCTATATATTGTGTGAATAAGTATTAGATTTTTCAAAATTACCCAAAAAAAATATGGCAATGGATTTAGCGTGGTCCCTTGAAATTTGTGCTTCTACGAGCAAATTTAGAAAACATTTTAAATGTATGAGCTGGCACATTATTTAGTGTACTTCCTTAAATAGAACGCATCGTCAAGCTACACACTCAAAATAGAATGGAGAGAGTAATTTCCAGTACCTCATTTTAAATAAATCCCATACAAAAGGGGAAAAAAAAAGCACCCCTTAACTTCTCCTTAGTGAATAGAAATGATAAAGATCTTAAAATGTTCTTGCAAAGAAAAAGGGTGGTCATGCGACCGCAAGCACGGGAGGTTGAGATGAGTGGGATGGTGGACTCAGGGTGATGGGCTGGCATCGATGACCGACTGAGTGATGGAGGTAGGGGAGGTTTGGTGAGGCGTGTTGCATGCATCCTGACAGAGGCAGTCGCGAGACCTGGGGGTCAACTGACAGAGTTGAGACTTAGTAACATGGCTCGAGCCACCCCGCGCACCACGCACTAAGTTGGTATGGGATGTGAGGCTAAAGGGGTTCGGAAGGGGTGAAGCCCCCAAGGTAGTGGCTGATGGCATCAAGAGCGGTGTCAGTTGGCCCGTGCAAGAGTCCTATGGCTTGAAAATTTTCTAAGTCTGGAAGATGACGGCCTCTTGGATGGTTGGGTTGAGGCTATAACTGGTAGTCCTGGTAGCCCTATGTTGCTGAGGCATGGTTGCTTGGATGTGTCGGGCATGAGACGAACTGCACTGCGATGCTCACTTCCCCAGCGGAGTCGCCAAAATGATGCCAAGGAAAGTGGGTTCGCAGTCGATGTGGAGGTGCCACAAGGAATACAGTCCAACTCAGATGCCAAGTATGTTGATGTGAGACACAGCAAGGGCGGAGCAAGGGCAGAGACCAAGGGCTTCCCAAACAGAGCCAGAGGGTGGCAGTGCTGCGAGGGCGATGGCGCAGGATGAATATACGACGACAGTCACAGTTTGATGCTTAGGTCCGAAGTCAGGGTCTTGTATGTTTCTCTCTCTAGGATTCTAGAGTGAGAAAGTGGAAGTGTTTTAAAAATGTCCCATCTGTCAAATGAATTCTCAAGACCTCTATTTATAGAGGTTGAGATGATGATGTCATCACGCGACACGTGGCGCTCCCCGGGAGCAACACATCACCGAGGGGTCCACAGCTGTCGGTGCTCCACGGACTGTCGAATCGCATATTCACCTGCCCTGCCCTGCACAACGTCGCTCTGTCTGTCTGGAAAGACTGGCTCCCACAGCGTCGGTGTGGCCAGAGAAACCCCTTGATCTAGCCTCCAATCCAAGCCCTTGTAGAGTCCCACAGGCCTGACAGTGGTGGGGAAGACCCGATGCCCAACTACCAGCAGACTAGGCGTAATGCCCTCCGAAGACCTGCTCCCGTCTCGGAGTGACCCGGGGGTCATTGCCCTGGCGATGTCGACGATCAATGGTAACATGAGTGGACATGCTCGCAACTCAATGCTCAATGTCCGGGGCAAGGGGTCCTCGTACCGGAGCCCCCCGTGACTATGACAGCGATGGCTTTAAGGTTGTGAGCCCATCCCGTAGTTGATTGTGCCAGCGATGGATTCAAGGTTGTGAGCCCATTCCATAGCGAGGGGTCCTCGTGCCGGAGCACTATGAACGGAGCCCCCCGTGATGCTGCACACTCCGGAGAGTGGGTCAAAGCATGTTCCACGTCCATGGCGGGGCGCATGGTGTGGTGAATAAGTGTGATGCCCGAAGGCCTGTATCATGATTGTGGCGCATGGGCGCGGCGACGAACGTCGCAGAGACAATACTTGGTGCCAGAGCACATGTCATGAGAGTGGTGCGGCGACGAATGTCGCGAAGCAATACTTGGTGTCGAGGGCACATATCATGAAGATGGAGCACGGGCACGGCGACGAACATCGCGGAGCTATAGTTGGTGCTGGGGGCACGCATGATGAGAATAGCGCACGGGCGCTGCTACGAACGTCGCGGAGCAAAACTTGGTGCCGAGGGCAAGCATGATGAGAATGGCGCACGGACGCGACGACGAAGGTCGCGAAGCTATAGTTGGTGCCGGGGGCACGCATGATGAGAATGGCGCACGGGCGCGGCGACGAACGTCGCGGAGCTATACTTGGTGCCGGGGGCACGTATCACGAAGATGGCGCACGGGCTCGATGACGAATGTCGCGGAGCTATACTTGGTGCTAGGGGCACGTATCATGAAGATGGCGCACGGGCGCGGCGATGAATGTCGCGGAGCTATACTTGTTGCCGGGGGCACATATCATGAAGATGGCGCATGGGCACGGCGACGAACGTCGCGGAGCTATAGTTGGTGCCGGGGGCACGTATCATGAAGATGGCGCACGGGCGTGGCGACGAACGTCGCGGAGACGGCGCACGGGCAAGCGTCGGGTGTCCCGAAGATGGGATTTGAGCTGAGTGTACCTGTCATAACAAGATGATGAATGCAACATGTAGTAATGACAAAGTTGGAAGTGTTGGTACACGGTCATCAGTGACGGGTCATTCGGTGGTAGTGCGTGACTTTGGGCGACAGACATCGCGGGAGCGGTGGGCGGTCGCAAACGGCGAACATCGCAAGGTTGATGTACGACAGAAGTCAGGAGGTTGGTGCACGATGGACGTCACGAGGTTGCTGCACGACGGACGTCGCGAGGTAGATGTACGAACGTCCGTAAACATCGCAGAGGTGCAAAGACTTGAGAAAACAAGTGCGCGTGGGAGGGGAGGCCATAGGCCAAGGATTGTGGGAAGGCCAAGACCACAACCCCTGGGGAGGCTGAGGCACAACCCCTTGGTGAGGCCTAGGCCGACCCCTTGGGAAGGCTGAGGCCGACCCTAGGGGGTGGCCAAGGCTAATGGCCAACTCCCATGAAGGGAGGCCAAGGCCACTCCCCCTTTGGGTGAAATTCGAGCGTGCCGACCGAAGGTGTTTTGATGGGCAGTGACAAATCCAAAAGTTACATTGCGACGAGCGTGTCAACGTGAAACGTACCCGTGTGATGAACAAGGTGCCAAAGCCAGGTACGAAGTGTATGAAGCGATCAAAGCGCGAAAGGGACTTGAAGCGATCAAAGCGCGAAAGGGACTTTGCGCGAAGAGTAAACAACCGGGGGGAATGGCCAAGGCCAACACCCCATGGAGGCCAAGGCCGACCCCCCATTGAGGCCGAGGCCGACCCCATGGGTTTGGCCAAGGCCTATGCCCTTGACCCCGTCGCTCCGGTTGGACCAACGGTCGATGTTTTTGATGAAAAGGTGCTTAGGTGGTCGCGACGCGACGAACGTGGTACTGTGAGTCACGGTAGCGTGAAATCATTGGTGACTGAGTAGCGCGTGAGGCGTGTGAGGCAAAGAATGCAAGTGACTTGGGCGCGCGCACTTTGTCCGGTTCAAAGCGTTGAATACTGTGCTTGTGCGGACGTGCTATGCACAATGGGACTTCAAGTGGACCTTTGAGTGCAACCAGAATAGGTCGGGAACAAGGATTAACTCAAAACTTCCATCCAGATTCAGTGTTGATGCCTATAGCACATCTAATTAATTGACTTTCAAAACTATGAAAGCTTGTTTCACACTCCTCACTCCAAAACAACATTCATGAAACCATACTTTAATTCAGATCGTAGATTATTATTGCATTAGCGATAAGCTAATTTAATATTTTTTAGACATTTCATAGCTCAATCAAAATGTACTACCTCATGTCCAATTTTGAGTATCATGCTTTTCGTTTTGGAGACTATTACAGTGAAAGTCATGTCTATATATTGTGTGAATAAGTATTAGATTTTTCAAAATTACCCAAAAAAATATGGCAATGGATTTAGCGTGGTCCCTTAAAATTTGTGCTTCTACGAGCAAATTTAGAAAACATTTTAAATGTATGAGCTGGCACATTATTTAGTGTACTTCCTTAAATAGAACGCATCGTCAAGCTACACACTCAAAATAGATCGGGGAGAGTAATTTCCAGTACCTCATTTTAAATAAATCCCATACAAAAGGGGAAAAAAAAAAGCACCCCTTAACTTCTCCTTAGTGAATAGGAATGATAAGGATCTTAAAATGTTCTTGCAAAGAAAAAACACAAATCACCAAGGCCCGTTTGTTTTACCGTTTGACCATCACATAGCGTAATTGTTGTAACCTTAATCATCACCGTAACAATTGTAATGTGACAAGAATGATTAAATGTTTGAAAGTTCATTGAGAGCGATGTTTAGTTCAACGAATGCATATTGCAATGTAATAAAAACGACTCAAATAACCCCACATTCTGTCACATTTCATAATATTTCAGCGGAATAGTCGACTAAAGGCTCTTTAATTTTTGGCACTACTTATGAGATATAAAATAAAGATTATAACTAACAAATAACATCCAAACTTTAGTAGGGTTTAGAAGCAAACATCAGAACAAACGTAAACCTTGGTCGAAAGAAAGGGATAACTATGGATTAAGATCTTTATTTCAATTACAAAGTTGAGCATAATGAGAAAATTTACCTATAAGTGTGATTTGAAGTGACCCATCGGGCGCGTCTGGTGTCACACCGTAATGGCAATTATGGACTCACCAATGAACCAAACACCTATTTTTTTTTTTCTGATAACAAAGGTCTCAAATGTATCCATTAAAGTTGCAGATCCTTGAATCTTTTAGTTTCTGGGTAAGTACGTTTCGTGAATGCAAAGGTAGCTAATATGGTTCTCGAGGACGAGACTCGACAAGTGACCCGAGTAAACACGAATTGTGATGTTGCCGGAGCACGCTAACGTGACTTGTGTTGAACCTCAGAGATTACTAGCCAGCCACAAAAGTAGGGAGGGGGGGACTTACAGGTATCCTCTGCCAGATATGATGAAAAGAGTCGGGCCGTGTTAGTGATGAAAGGAAATGTGTGTGCCCAGAACTACAAAGACGAACACATCCGAGTCCTCATGCTGACAAGGAAAAGCCTTCCTCTAAACATTGAGTTCCGACGTCTTGCATGAGTCGCTGGAGTAAGGTGGAGTTGCCTGTGACTATAGCATCAACGAGTTCATACAACATTTTTTGCATTGAAACCTCATCATCAACGGTCCAGGCAAATACCTTCTTATTCCTCCTGTTTAAGAATAAATGACTACTTAAACACAAACGCCCGCGCCCACGCGCACACATGGACCAAAGAGCAAGTTATCTTACAAAACTTTCATCGCATGTAATTGAAAATCATACCCATGCAGAATTTTTACAAGCTTGTCATCGATTAGACGGTGGTAAGCGCCAACCACCCCAGCACCTCTGATCCTTAATAAGTTGGTTCTTGCCCCAGTAGAAGGGTCCTTCATGACAATGTAGCCTACCTACAAAGCCACCATACACCACTGACATTTCCGGTTAACTAATATATAAATGTTGCAAGGAGAAGTTCATTTCATGTACAATAAGAAGCTTGAAACACATCAACAAGAAGGAAAACAGAGAGAAAGCTACTGCCACCAACACAGACAGAAGATATAGGTTTAGCCACCAGACAACTCCATAACAAACAGAGGTTGCAAATTAAACAAGCTGCACTAAAAGACTCGAACTGAACACATCCTAGGGGACTCCACGAGAAAATATCCCTATCTTATAAGTCAAGCAAGATAAGCTAAATCATGAAAAAGATCAACTAGTATCAAGTCCGTGACAGTAAGATCCCAAAAGAACTGAAGCAAAGAGGGAGCCAGACATTTTCACAACTGAGCAACTTTATTGTATGCATAAGCAGTTATTAGAATAAAAGCTCCGCATCATCATCTTCTGCAACTAGACTTCTGATTTTGATCCAACAGAAATTAGATATAGGAAACATCCACAATTACGCCATTTGAAAGAATTGGAAAAAAAAAAAAGAGATATCAAGTTATCCATGCAATGGAGTATGACTTCTGACTTAGAGCACCAGCCTTGAAAGTAAAGTTCATGCACCAGTGACAATCGAAAGTAAAATATTCAAACGTATCAAATTTAACTCATAACTGTGGAGCAAGATCAGTCCGAGTAACCGAAGTCCTTGATTCAGCCAGAAATATTTAAATCAGTGGTGTGTAGGAGACATCCAGATACCAGTGCAGATACTCAGCCAGATAAGAAGATGTTCGGTTTTATTCCAGTTTAAGTCAGTTTCCTTTGATATGTACCTTAAGCTTAACCAATCAAATACATGCATCGACACGACACACAAAACAAATACATTGGATATATCCTCAGAAAGATCTCGCAAAGACAAAACTTTAAAAGATGATATTTTGCTAAAAAAGATTAGGCAGAAAAGGAAAAGATAAATCAGTTCTTACTGTGACATCTGAAGAGAGTTTGATAACATCCCGTAGTAAACTGTCACTTCTAGCCCACACAAGGCAATTCTTACACTGTGTTCTCTCAATCTGAAAAAGACAAAGCTATGTACATCTTTAGGTGTGCACGGGTCAACATAAATCAGCAAAAAATATAGTTTAATGTCTGATTTTAGTAATGTGGAGAGGCAAGCTGCGCGAGAAACCAATGGTCATGTTTCCAGCCAACATGGAAGGTAACTGGGAACTCTGTTTCGGTCATGTGGAGACACATTTTAATGGCGATATAGAACCACCCAGTCCATGTCCTCCACCAGATACTAATTACAAGTCAGTCACTCAGTATTTTGCCAAAAGGTACAACACTTAAAATGGAAGCCATTAGTTTTGTTCTGCTTAATCAGCTGCTGAGAAGGATAATTGGTTCCAAACCTAATATTCAACTCCATTACATGATATTGCACGATCAAAATTTTTACCCCCACCACTCCAAAATGCTGGTAACGTTTCTAAAGTTGTAGCATAAAATCAAGTGGTGTTCCCATATTACACTTATGGTGACTGAATTCTCGAGAGTCAAGTAATAGAGACTGTACATTGCTTGTTGACATTCGATGTCTACCAGTTACCTCCATCTCCCACCCCCGCATGCCCCACCTGCCATATCCACCAACGCACACCATCCCGAAACCCCGATTTGCGGCAAGTGCAGTGCCAAAATCACATTGAGGTCTACTTCTATTTTTTCAATTGATCTTTGATATCTGCGGGATTATGTTTGTAATTTCGGTTAACTCTGTTAGGCTATCAAAACCTGAAAGAATCAGGCCATGAACATTCTTTTTGCTTTGCCCTCCCCCCTTCCCTCCCTCCGCCCACCCGGTCTCTCTCCCTCCCTCCCTCTCTCCCTCCGGCCGGTCTCTCTCCCTCCCTCCCTCTCCCTCTCTCTCCCCCTCCCCTTAACATGGTATCCGGGAGTTCAATCCAAGGGCCTTAAGTTCTTGAGTTTTCTTTCCTTTTTCCTTTTGCTTCTTCTTTCACTTCTTCTCTATTTGTGTCTGGTATAGAGGCATTAGCCGCTTACAGGGTCGAAATCTACGAGGATTATGCTACAGCTGTAGCCTGTAGGAGGGTTTTATAGTGGCTTTTAGAGGTTTTGCAGCCTTTTACCGATTGTTGTTGAGTAAAGCAGCCTATTCCGAAGAGTCTGGTAAGTTCATCCAAAGTCTTTGCTTGATGCAGTGGTTGCACCAGCATTTAAGGGTTTAATGACTGCTTATAGTTCTGCAGATTTATCTACAAGGCCGTTGTGCCCTTATTTGGTAGAAGATTTACTCATATTTCATTGCTCCTCAGGAAAGTAGTGATCTCTGGGCTACTGTGTACAATTTTTTGTTACAAAATCCTGGGACTTTTGTTTGGTCGATATTTTTTCTATTGTGACAATTACAGAACCTAAGTACGAATCTTGCACTGAATTAAAAGGGTGGTTGTTTCTGAAATTGTTTCATCGTCCACACCCTTGACCGCTAAGAAGTTGAAGGGTCCAATTATAAAAAATGAATGAAGACAACGCAGTTGGGTTTGACTGGGCAAGAGAAGGAAGACCATCCTAATGACCCTCCCACTGATGGTAATAGATCTAGTTGGCTACAAGAGGATGCCCGCATATTTGGACAGATGTTGCATTCTGTGGACGGCAAGACAATTGACTTAGTTGCTAGCTCTGAACCTACTGCAGCTCATTCTGCTCTAGCCCCACATTCGACAAGGCAAAAAGCGGTTGTGTAAGATGATGAGTATGCTCGTTATATGCACTATCAAATTCGGCAGTAGTCATCCACTTCCTCCACAGCTACTCTTCTCGACCCAGGGCTATTGACTCGTTTTCTATATATCATATGGGTAGAAATACAAGTATCTTTTCTTCCTTCATGCAACCGGTCATGGTCACCCATCTTCATCTGTTCCATCGTCATCTGTGGCGTATATCTCGTTTAATGTCCCGTCAGTTGTTAAACTAACTCGTGCTTTGAACGGCTGAGTAGCATTTATCATGATTCTTGTGTACTACAGGATCTTCTGACAGGAAGATGATGGTACGGGGCATGAGTTGGGTGGACTTCATGAGCTTGAGGATGTTCTGTTTTTGTTGCATGTTCCAATATGGTGTCTCGTCTTCATATTCACTGCTATTTGGGTCATCCCACGTTAGCAAGTTTGAAGAGCTTAGGTTCATAGAGTTAGAGAGGGTCTGGGTTTTAAGCATTTTGTTAAACTTGTGGATGATTATTCGTGTTCTCGCAAGTATGTTCAAGCTCCGTTTAAGCAATATAGCACTTAACATGGTATGCTCCATCAGTCCTCCTGTGTTGATACCCCGCAACAGTGTTGCGGAAAAAATCATAAGCATTTATTCGAAGTCGCAAAATGGATGATGCTTGGTAAGAATGTCCCCACACCCTCCTTGGGTTAATGTTGTTTTAACGGTTAACTTAGCACTGCAATTGGATGCCTTTCTCTGTTCTTCATGGAAAAATACTCCATATGGTTCTATTTCCGTTCACGGTCTTTGTTTCCTTTGTCTCCCTATATTTTGGTTATGTGCTTTGTTCGTGAAATTGTCCTCAAGTGTCTAAATTAGATTCCAAGGCTATGACGTGTGTTGTCCTAGGCTAGTCTCTCACTGAAAAAGAGTGTCGTTGTTACTCATCTTAACTGGATAGGTATTTGGTTATTGCCGATGCAACTTTTTTTGGGTCTACTTTTTACTACCCTGAATCTCACCTGGTCAGCAATTTGGATCATGATCTTCCCGTACATGTCATTAGTCGTCTTGCTTCTTCTCCATTACCAACGTAATCTACTCTATGAAATGTGCAATTGTTCTTACGTCAGAAGGTTAACCAGGTTTATTCTCGTCATCCAAGAGCACTTCTGCTCATGATTCTGCTGCCCCATTTACTATCTACTCATCCACAGATCCTGCTGGTGGTGTGTCATCTTAGACCTTCCCATCAGTTAGAGAAAACTAAAGCTAGCAGCACTCTAATTTCCATTTTTGTCCCCTATTCTGCTTTGTCTCCTTTTTATCATTTTGTTACTACTATGTCAGTGTATTCTCTGCCGAAGTCTCTCTCAGAGGCTTTCTCGCGTTATGGGTTGCGAACAGCTATGAACTTCTTTGTAGGAGGTTAGTATCTGTCAAGGTTCCTAATGGTTCTCTTGCTCGGTCTAAGGCCTAATTAGTGGCTAGGGGGTATGAACAAACTTACAGGGGGTTGATTATTTTTGTTAAGTAAATTTATTGACAAAAATCCCCAGAAAGGGAGGCGGGTCCCTTACATAGAAGCTTTACACGCACTAATCACCCATCTATACACAGCAAGAAGCTGTCCGTAAAATCTAACAAGGCATCATCGGACCTAGAAGAGCCGTCCTCCGCCCAACAAAAAAGAGTAGACAAAAAAGAAGCCTTAAGGAAAGACAAAGGCTGTTCAACTCCCTACAATGCTCGCAAATTTTCTCTCTCCAAATACATCAAAACAAGCAAACAGGAATTAAACCCCACAGTTTTCCAGCCCTTCGATTCCTCTTATACAATTACCAGCTACGAAGCATATCAAACACTTCATACGGCATGACCGACAAGATGTTCAGAAGGCAGAGGACCATGTCCCAAATATCCTAAGCTACTTGGCAATGCAGAAGAAGATGATTCATGGACTCCCCATCAGCTTTACACACATCGCACCAATTGACATACAATTTTCTTCTCTCCGCAAGTTATCCCCACTCAACACCGCATCCCTAACTGCTTCCCATGTAAAGAAGCAGACTTTAGAAGGAGCCAAACCAAAAATGGTTCCAAGGAAAACTGTTTCCTTGATACGTAACCAACTGAGAGTAGGACTTCACAGTAAAGCTCCCAACAGAATTACCCTGCCAACCAACTTTATCCTCACTAATCCAATCGACCTTTGCGGAGTACAAACACCCAAGAAGCTAGATACTAAGTCCAGCTCCCAGTCATGAAAGTTTCTTTTGAAAGTAGGATTCCAAAAGGATCCATCACTATTGCATCTTGTACCAAAATTTCTTTATCACATGCAATGCTAAACAAAGAAGCAAAAAATTTTGCAACTTCTCTTCCCCACACCAAATATGCCGCCAAAATCTGACTCGCGTACCTTCACCCACCTTATAGCGAATAAGTTTGTTAAATGTGTCCCAAACACTTGCTGATCCCTACCCACATGCTTAAGCCATGAGGTCTTTTGGTTTCACTAGGGGCCCAAAATCCCCTGCCTTCCCCAAATTTGGCCACCACGACTTGCCGCCACAAAGCATCTCCTTTTTTTTTGGGTGCAACACAAAGCATTTCATTCGCATAAGTATCTCCAAAGCCATTTCCCAAGCAGAGAAAAATTAAAGGACCTCAAGTTCTTGATGCCTAAACCTCCGCATTGAATCGGAGAACATACAGTGTCCAATTTAACCAAGTGATATTTCCTGTCTCTAAAGGTACCCTCCCATAAAAATTCTCGCTCCAATTTCTCTAATCTCCTAACGACAGAAACCGGAATCACTAACAAGGACATAAAGTACGTCGGAAGACTAGAGAGCGTACTTTTCATAAGAGATAGTCTACCACCCATGGAGAGATATTGCTTCTTCCACCCTGCCAATCGTTTTTCGAAACGCACAACCACCGAATCCCATCATCTCTTATCCTTGAAAGAAGCACCAAGAGGAAGTCCAAGGTACGTGAAAGGAAAGCTCCCAATATTGCACCCAAAAGACCAAGAGAGATTAGCCACATTCGAAACTTCACCGACCGGAATAATCTCACTTTTTCTAAAATTTATTTTCAGACCTGAAGTTGCTTGGAAGAAGAGAAGCACCATCCGGATGTAAAGCAATTGAGATTCTTCTGCCACACAAAAAAGTAGACTATCGTTTGCAAATAAAAGGTGAGAAATCTGCACCCTTGACTCGATTGAATCCCCTGCCAAGAAACCCTTAAAGAAACCTTTATATCACTTTCTCCCCCTTTCTTCGGAATCAAGCAAAGAAAAGTGGCATTCAAACTTGTCTCAAATCTGCCATGTTTATAAAAGAAGTGAAGGAAGTCCATCACATCCTCCTTAATGATGGAACAGCAGTGTTTATAGAAAGCCATATTAAACCCGTCAGGCCCCGAAGCCTTGTCGCCTCTCATATTCTTCAAAGCAGCCACCACTTCTTCTTCCCCAAAAGGGGCCTCAAGGGATGCTTTAGCTTCTTGATCAAGAACATTAAAAACACAAATCATCCAGCAGATCATCCTGACACCTTCAATCCAGTTGCTAAGATGGCTTTGGTTCGGTTGTTTAACTCTCTTGCTGCTTCTCAGCGTTGGCCTCTTCACCAATTGGATGTCAAGAATGCCTTTCTTCAAGGTGACTTGCAAGAAGAAGTATATATGGAGCACCCTGTAATGCACCCAGTGTAACTTGGTGAATTTTGGACGAATTTATGACCGACGTTGCAAGCTATGAAAGATAGAAAACCCAGCTGGGCCAGAGAGAAGAAAAGGAGGAGAAGTTTTCTCTGATTTCATTTCTATCCCTCTGCTGCACAGTGACTCAGCCCTTATACACGGTGTGTAACCGTTTACAAGATTCTCGGATTTGGCTTAACAGAAATGGGAATGGAAACAAAATGGAAAGAAAGAGATATAAGTGATGAATGGCTAACTACTCTAACTAACTGAGTGATTAATGGCTCTTAAGACAGAGATATAGCCCTTAACCACTTAATTATGTAAAGCATCATTAAGTGAAGGTAAACAAATCCTCCTTGGAAACTGCAAGTGGGTGTGGTACACGCGCCAAGTCTTCAGACTGATGATCTTCTTTCACGCGCCATCACTCGCAGCTGTGTCTTCATTTTCCTTTAATTGCCTTCAGCCAATTCTTGGTCCATTGCTCCTGCTGTGCCTTTATTCTTCAGCTTAATCCTCACCTTGAGATTATGCTTTGTCAGGTTCCTGACATCCCCTTCCCCTTCAAGACTTTGCTCCTCTCTGCTAATGAAACTTGGGAATTTCCTTTTAACAACTTCCCAGTCTTCCCAGGTGGCTTCCTCTTCTGTCATGTTAGACCAACCAACCAAAATCTGAGCAACATAGGAATTTCCTCTCTTAACCATCCTCCTATCTAGTATGCCAACTGGTTCCAAGAGAACTTGTCCTTCATGGCTGGTGGGAGGCAGGCTATTAGTAACAACAGCATGTTGGCCTAGAGTTTTCTTTAAAAGGGATACATGAAAAACAGGGTGAATGAGAGAATGTGGGGGTAACTCCAACCTGTACGCAACTGCTCCTATCTTAGCTAAGATTTCGTAGGGTCCAAAGTATTTTGGGGCTAGCTTAAGGTGTCTCCTCAGTGCTAGACTATTCTGTTTATAAGGCTGCAGCTTGAGATAAACAAGATCCCCCACTTCGAATTTCCTTTCTGTCCTGTTTTTATCTGCATAGTGCTTCATTCTTGCTTGAGCTACTACCAGATTTTCCTTGAGAAGCTGTAACACTTTTTGTCTCTCAGCCATGTAACTATCAACAGGTGCTAGGTTGGTGGATTCCACTGCTCCCAAGTGGAGTACCTTGGGAGTGTAACCATAGGTAGCTTCGAAGGGTGTCATGTTTATGGAGCTGTGATGGCTGGTGTTGTACCAGTATTCAGCCAGTGTCAGCCACTTACTCCATGTCTTTGGCTTATCCCCACAGAAACATCTAAGGTAGGTCTCCAAGCATTGGTTCACCCTTTCAGTCTGGCCATCACTTTGAGGGTGGTATGAGGTGCTCATGTGGAGTTGAGTTCCCAGCAAGTGAAATAACTTGGACCAAAAGCTGCTTAAGAAGACACTGCCTCTGTCACTCACTATGCTATTAGGCAAACCATGTAACTTGAAAATGTGATCAAAGTAGGCTTGTGCCACTTCTTGAGCAGTGTGAGGGTGGGATAATGCAATAAAGTGAGCCAATTTGCTCATCCTGTCTACAACAACCATAATAACCTCCTTATGTTCAGACCTTGGCAACCCTTCAATAAAATCCATGGAAATACATGTCCAAGGCTGGTTTGGAATGTCTAGAGGCTGCAAAAGGCCAGGGTATGGTAGGTGTTCATGCTTGTTCCTTTGACAAGTATCACAATGCTTGACCCACTGTTTGACTTGGGACTTCAAATTTGGCCAGTAGAATAGTTGGAACACCCTTTTGTAGGTGGCCTTTCCTCCAGAATGCCCTCCCAATGCTGATGTATGTAGGATGTCTAGCACTTGTTCTCTGAGGTTCCCAGTGGTACCAATACAAATTCTTCCTCTGTACCTTAAAATTCCTTGAGTGTAAGTGTATTCAGAGGTGGCATAAGGGTCAGCAGTGAGCTGTTGCAGCTGCTGTGCTATGAATGCATCATTCTCATAGCTATTTTGGATTTCAACTAGCCAAAGGGGGGTCACTCTTGATATGGCATTGTATTGTCCTTCCTCATCTTCTTCATTGGGAGCCCTGGACAGTGCATCAGCTGCTCCATTGTCTTTTCCTGCCCTGTAATGAATATCAAAGCTAAAACCAAGCAGCTTAGATAGGCATTTTTGCTGTAATAAGGATGTTACTCTCTGACCAAGGAGATACTTAAGACTGCAATGATCAGTCTTAACAGTGAAGTGTTGAAAACTGAGATATGTGTGCCAGTGCATTATGGCCTGCACTAAGGCCATCAATTCCTTCTCATAGGTGGACATGGCTTGAGCCTTGACTCCAAAAGCCTTGCTGAAAAATGCCAAAGGTCTTCCTTCTTGGGCTAGTATAGCCCCCATACCCTTGTCACTGGCATCCACTTCAACCACAAAGGGAAAGTTGAAGTTTGGTAAGGCAAGTACTTGGGTGCTAGTCATAGCTACCTTGAGTTCTTCAAATGCTGTAGCAGTCTCTTGAGTCCACTTGAAATTGTTCTTCTGCAAAAGCCTAGTCAGGGGTTTGCTCACAACTCCATAATGAGGAATGAATTTCCTATAATACCCTGTTAGGCCTAGGAATCCCCGGAGATGTTTAATGGTTTTTGGGAAGGGCCAGTTAACCATGGCTGAGATTTTACTGGGATCTGCTGCCACCCCTTCCTGTGATATGATGTGCCCTAGATACTCCACACTTGGGACTACAAAAGAGCATTTGGTTCGCTTCAAGTACAGCTGATTTTGTCTTAAAATCTCAAGTACCATCTGAAGGTGTTGAAGGTGGTCTCTATAGGTTTTGCTATATATGAGTATATCATCAAAAAACACCAGTACAAACTTTCTTAAGAAGGGCCTAAATAGGTCATTCATGATGCACTGAAAAGTGGCAGGAGCATTAGTCAAGCCAAATGGCATGACTTTAAATTCATAGTGTCCTGAATGGGTTGAAAAAGCTGTCTTATGAACATCCTCAGGGCATACCCTTACTTGGTGGTACCCGCTCCTTAGGTCCAGTTTAGTGAACACCTGAGCTCCACCAAGCTCATCTAACAAATCATCAACCACAGGAATTGGAAATTTATTCTTGACTGTCAATTTATTCAAGGCCCTGTAGTCTACACACATGCGCCATGTCCCATCTTTTTTCTTCACTAGTAAGACTGGGCTACCAAATGGGGAAGTACTAGGCTGAATGATTCCAGCATCTAGCATCTCATGTACAATCTTCTCTATCTCAGTCTTCTGTGCATAAGGCACCCTGTAGGGTCTTATGCTGATTGGTTGGGTGTTTGGTATAAGAGGAATGTGGTGGTCTTGGGGCCTAGAAGGTGGAAGCCCCGTAGGTTCAGCAAACACTTCCTCAAATGTGTGTAGTAGGGCAACAAGTTGTGGTTCAGTGGGATTATCAGTTGGTAGAGCTGTGATGGTGAAAACTTGGCCACAAAGTGACCCAAGATTGTTAGCAAGGTATTTATACATAGATTGTGCAGATATGAGTTTGAGTTCAGTACCTTCATCACCACCTTGTAAGATAACCTGCTTACCTTCCTTAAGCAAAACCATGGTCATCTTCTTGAAATCAAACTGCACTTGCCCCAGCTCTTTTAGCCATTGAAGACCCAACACACAGTCACATCCCCCTAATGGTAGTAACTTGACACTGGTCTCAAAACAATGACCCTGCATTGTCCAGCTAAAATTTTCACAGACTGAGTCACTTGTGACTCTATTTCCATCAGCAATCATCACAGACATGGGGGGTGTTGGAAACACTACACAGCCCAATTTCTTAGCAGTAGTTGGGTCTACAAAGTTGTGTGTGGAGCCAGTATCCACTAAGATTGAGAAAACATGGTTGCCCTTCTTGCCCCACAGCTTAAATGTGCTCTGTGTTGAGTTCCCAGTCATTGCATTCACAGTAATTTCAATCTTCTCGTGCTCTACTAGTGGGGTGTTGTCCTGTGGATTAGGTTCCTCATCATACTTGGGGGGAGGTTCTTCTACTGCTTCTTCCTCATCAACAACAAGCATTGATATCTGCTTGCTTTTACACACATGTGAGGGGCTGAAAGTGTCATCACACCAATAGCACAACCCCCTTTTTCTTCTGTCATCAAAATAAGTTCTGGGAATTTTTTGGTAAGGTGGGTGGCTGGGGGTAGGTAATATGGCCTTGGTTACAGGGTGTGGGAGGGGAGTATAGGAAGATGTTGGGGGAGCTAGTTTTGGTTTATAAGAACTAAGGGGTTGGGGTGGTCTTTGTGGAGTGAAATGTACCAGTGGGTTGGATAGGTTGGGTTTGGGGGAAGTCCTTGGCATATGCCAGCAGTTAGTGAGACTGGCCTCTTGCTTCCTGGCAAGGTATATTGCTCGAGATAATTCATACACTTCAAATTTGTCAACCTCTAGTCTAATCTCATCCTTTAGCCCACTAATGAAACTATGTGTGAAGTAGCTGTCATCAAATTTACAACCCTCATTCACCATAATAGACCTCAGGGCTTCAAATTCATTATAATACTGTTCCACAGTCCCAACTTGCCTTAATTTGTGGAACTCTCCAATCACACTTTCTTTGAATAGTTTTGCAAACCTTGCTGTAAGATCTCTTACAAAAACAGGCCATAACACCTTGCCTCTAGCCTTAATATAAGCCCCAAACCAATATTCAGCTTGTGCTTCAAAATGAACTGAAGCAAAATTCACTTTCATGTACTCATCCATTGGGTTGAATTCAAAATACCTTTCTGCTTTTCTAATCCACCCATAGCAATCTCCACCACTAAATTTAGGGAATTCAATTTTAGGTAACTTAGGAGAGAAATTACCATTTGTTTGCTGGAAGTACTCCTTGTGCGAGTCTTCAAAACCCTTGCCCTGTCTTGACTGTTTGGAAGTTGATCCTTCTTCCTCACCCTTTCTCCAACCTTCCATCCCCATACCTCTTCCCTCGATCAATTGATGCATCATAGATTGTAATTCAGCTAAAGAATGTCTTACTTCTGGAATTTCCCCTCTCACTTGATCGATTGAATTCTTGAGGTTAGGCAAATCTGAGATGGACTCCTTCATTTCAGCCAATTGATCATCAATAGCTCCGAAATGATCTGCGAACTGTGCCTCCATAAGGCTCACGTGTTCATCGAGCTGCTGCTTATTTAGCTGTCTGGTATTGTAACCCATGAATATATGATGGTGTATAGGAATCGAAACACTAGGCTCTGGATACCAAATGTAATGCACCCAGTGTAACTTGGTGAATTTTGGACGAATTTATGACCGACGTTGCAAGCTATGAAAGATAGAAAACCCAGCTGGGCCAGAGAGAAGAAAAGGAGGAGAAGTTTTCTCTGATTTCATTTCTATCCCTCTGCTGCACAGTGACTCAGCCCTTATACATGGTGTGTAACCGTTTACAAGATTCTCGGATTTGGCTTAACAGAAATGGGAATGGAAACAAAATGGAAAGAAAGAGATATAAGTGATGAATGGCTAACTACTCTAACTAACTGAGTGATTAATGGCTCTTAAGACAGAGATATAGCCCTTAACCACTTAATTATGTAAAGCATCATTAAGTGAAGGTAAACAAATCCTCCTTGGAAACTGCAAGTGGGTGTGGTACACGCGCCAAGTCTTCAGACTGATGATCTTCTTTCACGCGCCATCACTCGCAGCTGTGTCTTCATTTTCCTTTAATTGCCTTCAGCCAATTCTTGGTCCATTGCTCCTGCTGTGCCTTTATTCTTCAGCTTAATCCTCACCTTGAGATTATGCTTTGTCAGGTTCCTGACACACCCTACTGGGTTCATTGCTCAAGGGAGTCTGGGTTGGCACGTAGAAATCATTTTATGGTCTCAAATTTTCCCCGAACACTTGGACTTTCTTCTATCGTTTTACAACTGCGAGTAGCAATATGTTATTCGTGTATGTTGACGATATTGTAATTACAGGTGATTATGTTGCTGGATTTAATGAGTTCAAGGTCTACCTCCAGCACAAGTTTCAAAACAATTTGGGCATTGAGGTGGCTCAATCGCATTAGGGTATCTTTCTATCCTAGCAGAAGTATGTATTTGATTTGCTAAGAGAAGCAGGACTTTTAGGGTCAAAACCTCTTGAGACACCTATAGACCCTAAAGTATAGTACGAGAAAGGCAAAAGAACTAGATGATCCTAAGAGAAATCACAGGTTAGTAGCAAAACTGAATTACTTTACCCACTCATCCTGGTATTTCTTCCGTTGTTAGTGTGGTGAGCTAGCTTGTTGCATCACCTCAAAGTAGAAGGTCTTTCTGATGCAGATTGAGCAGGATCTACATCTGATAGGAGGTCTAATACAGGTTACAGTGTACTTTTTGGAGGTAATCTCGTGTCTTGTAAATTGAAAAAGCAGAATGTTGTTTCTCTTCTCGACCAAGTCTAGAGTTGGAATATCGTTCCGAATTAATGTGGATATGACTTCTTCTGTTGAGCTTGGTTTTGGTAATCCATCGTGACCGATGCAGTCATACTTGCAACAAGCTGGGCATGTTTAACATATATCCTCCAGCTTGAGGGGGAGTGTTATGCAATGTATTAGGGTTAAGTGTATGTGGGTCTTTGTAAACATGATACGTAACACAAACAATATGCCACAGGATTAGTTTAGTCTCTTGTTTCTCCTTGTCAACATCTCTCTCTTTCTCTCCCTCTCTCCTCCCCTTCGCTAACATGTTGATGCAGCCAGAGTGCAATAATCATATTTCTGTTGATATGCTCCTCATCACAGGTCTAGAAAACCATCTAAAAGCATCTCATACTCGATCAAATGCGCACAAAAAGATCTAGAGTTTTGTCTATCGGTGATATTATCATTTGATAGCATCATTCGTCAATTCCTTAATTACTTCAACAGATAAGCAAAATCGCCGTTTCGCACATCGTTGTTGTTGGTTGCAGAATCGTCATTGATGGGGACAAACTACCGACCAAACTCATCTAGTATACTTCAAATCAAGTCGTAAAAAAGTGACTTTCAAGCGGTACCATAAGTTCGAAACAAAGGGGATATCATTGATACAAATTTAAAAATCATCCCGAAAACTTTAATATTGCAAATACGCTATAGCTCTAAAGAACTGGCAGATGATGCGGTAGAGATTCTTAACCATTGCTTAAATATTACTCCCTCCATCCCAAAGAAATCGATCCCAGTCAGACCTGCACAATGTTGAAGGATTTGGTCAATTTTTGAGACATTTCCAATTCTACCCTCATTTATTATGCATGTTACACCTCGTCTTCTCTCTCCAACTGCACCTTCATCTTCTCTCTCTCTATTTGGAAATGGACTTAAACTTCTCCACTTTAATAGAAAAAGATTTATAGACTCATCCTCCATCGTCCAACAGAAGGGTTTAAATGCCAAAAGCTTTTTAAGTGAAGATGGTACGTTGAAAATTTCAAGGAGGTATCATTAAGTTATGAAAGCATAAGAGTGGCAATGTGTTCTTTCAGTTTCTTGAGCAGATTACTATTAACCGTCATCTAATCAAGCTCAAAAAGTCAAGAGATCCACTGACCGGCGTAAATCCATGGAAGCTTCGATAACGCAAAATTGTCAGTTTTAGATCTAAACTGAAGATGTATTTCTACTCAAAGAAAAAAATTCTAATGCAATCAAACCTGATTTATCTGAAATCCTTAAGAGAAAGGAAAATTTCAAATAGTTAGGATGTCGGCGACACGATATGCTCTGATTGGCTATGTTTCTAGGCTCAGATCCATGGGTGGTTTGCGTCATAGGAGGTGACAGTGGTTGAAGAGATCTGTTGTGATGGTCGAAAATAAAGTGAAGGCTAAGAGAATGGGGAAAGCAGTTGGACTTGTGGTGGAGGGAGGTGACGGGTATGGTGGCTGTCCGGTGGAAGAGAGAAGCAGAGGAGAAAGTAATGTTCTCGTGAAAGTGAGAGAAACTTATGAGAAGAAAAAGGTGGGTCCAGTAATTGAGTCAATTAAAACAAGGGTAAAGATGGAATAACCTATCAAGTTTGTTACCCAAAATAGAGAGTGAGCTATACTTTTTAGACGGCCGAAAAAGGAAATACGAACAATTTCTTTGGGGATGGATTAATTAATTAGAGAAGATCCTTTTCTGCATCAGATTGCATGTTGTAAAGCTAAAGCTACATAAACAATCCTTACCTTTCAACAAAGTAATGCTTGACTTATTATATTCCAAAAGCTACCCAATAGCCGAGTTTGACTATCATTCTAAGTAAGTCAACTTACCATGATTCAGCAGTCATAAAGTACAAGCTTCATGTGTTTCCTGATTTAGCTTCACTTGAGATCAGGTAAAAAAAAAATTCATATACTTTGTATGGAAATAGTATCTTAAGATGGCATGCCCTACCCACGTCAAATGTCTTGCTCCACTGCCTAACATAAAGATGTATCCATGTCTCCCTTTGTCTGTCTCGAGTGTGCATCGTTACTCTTGATCGTAATTGTTACGAAATCGCTCTAGATAAATATGTATGAAACACGATAACCAAATAAAAAAACACAAGAAAACTGAGAGAACTCAAATCCACTTTGCACAAGTCAGATTTACAACACTCCCTCACGTGTATCTCTCAACTGTTTTCTTACTCAAAAGAAGGACTCTTCTTTCTTTGCCTACCCAAAGAAAGACTATCCTCTCTTTCCTACTCAGAGAAGGACTCTTCTATCTTGGTCTACTCAAAGAAGGACTCTTCTCTCTTGCCCTTAAATACAATACAAGACACCTTACTTATACTTGGAGAAAGCAGTGATCTTCTCTCTCTAAGCAATGTGGGACAAGATGTCTTATATACTAAGGGTCAAGTTGCAACCTTCTTTGAGTAACCAATGTGGGATATAAATACATGACATATATCAACAGTAATAGTACCAGTCAAGAGCGTAACAATTCAAAAAAATGGTTTAAGAAGTAACAAAGGGGTCCTATGGCATACTAGTGGTGCATAAAGAGGAAAGAGTGGGCATTAGTGGAGATAGTTGGGAAGGGAAACTGCGACAGCCATAAATGGAGAGACTAACCATGGGTTTGTGGCTATACGACCAACCTCTAAGTAATGCTTATCAACCTATGAAAAATTAGTTACATTTCACATGATTGAGCATGTTTTAAGTTCAACATAAAAGGTACAAGGGGAACCGGAAAAAGCTTACGGTGGAAAGAATATCCTTTGCGAGCCCTCTCTCATATGACGGAGGCCCCACTTTCGCATCCAGAACTACCTGCCGAACAGAACTTGATACCAGCTGAAGAACAATCAAAACCAACATTAGAGAACAACTTGTCTATAACCTGTAAGGGTAAGAATCAAAGTAGAACATCATTTACTTGAATAATTTTCTTCTTATCGATTTCCCATATTACAATATGTTCTTTTGAATTAAAAATTGAGCGATCATCAAATGACATACCTTCAATGCATCTTCAACAGTCGGAACATTGATATCATTAAGCTCACATCTATGATGCAGATCCTTTATCCACAACAAAAAGCTAAAACACACTATCATTACTGAATAATACCTTCAACATAAACAGGTAAAACTGGTAAATTCAGATGTGACACAAAAAAATGGGGGGTAACACAATCAGTGCAAAAGGACATTCACTGATTCGGAACAAGGACGAGGCTGAAAACCATGTAAAATTTAAAATGCTAACGTGAAGCCCTTAGATTCTAAGTGCTTCTTAAAACTCCTAACTCAACTCTTCGTTAGCCCCTACTCTTGTAATTTTATATATTTGCATGTTGTCATCTGCAAAAGAACATATTGGTGGCACCTCTTTTTGTAGTCTTAGTGAGCTCATTCGTTACAAAATCAAACGTAAAGTAACTGCAGCCAGGTAATGAAGTAATAACACTGTTTTTAAGGGTAGTACAGGGAAACCATAAAAGTCTATGTATTTTGTCTCTGAAGAAGGGTTGTCAAAACTGCTGCGTGAGTTTTCTAAATCCTTTTGAATTTAAGCATGAACTATTTGATGATACAGCATCAGACCTTATCGTCTGCCTTACCTCAAAAAGGATTGAAACAACATAGATTTTCTATTGAAAGGAAAATGCGAGTCCAAGAATACACAGTTATGCCTAAATGCAATTATTATGCATAGCATGACCAAGTAGAATATAGGAGAACTGATTAGATCATAACTTAGGAAGGAAATTACTAGTAGTAGTAACAGTAAAATAACTCAAGTCAGGTAACAAGATAACCAGGTCAGTATTTTTTTACCTCTTTCGTGCTAAAGTACCCAACTCTAGAAGAACTGTTCCCAGTTATCCGCTGGAAGTCCCTAGCAACTTTATAGGAAAAATTGCAAAAAACACCCTCGTGGTTTGGGTCAGTTGCAAAAAGACCCCTACAGTTTCAAAAGTTGCAAGAAGACACCTGAGGTTTAAAATGTGTTGCAACTAACGGTTTTCGTAACGAAATGAAAATATTGTCCAAAATACCCCTGCCAACAAAAGTCTCCAGCATAGACCACCCCAGCCACACCGTCGCCACTCCAGCCTGCCATTCATGGACACAAGCCCAAGCCCCTCTCTCTCACGGCCACGCCGCCCCTACCACCATCACCCAGCTATGTCTGTCGTGTCCACAAGCCAAAGCAGTTCTCTCTCATCACCACCACAACTCCGCCTTATTGAAACCCGTCGCCGCCATTGCCCTCATCACCCCACCCCTAATCGCACATACTTAGATATAGGGTTTCAATCGCACCTTGCGATTGAAACCCTAGATCTAAGTTCAGGCAAATCAGCAACATCAAAGTTTGTGAAACCCTAGATCTAAACCCAGATCTGATTTACCCGAATTGCACAAAGTTAGATCTAGGGTTTCAATTGCACATTGTAATTTGAAAACCTAGATCTAAGTTTGTGCGATAAGGGTTCAAATTTTTGGCGGCTGCACCGAAATTAATCTTAGCTTGTGCAAATTTTTGTGCGATAAGTTTGGGAGATGATGGCGGCAGCGGGATTGGGTGGGGCTGATGGTGTCGCCGGTTGTGGCTGGCATGCGGGATGGCGGTGGCGGGATTGTGAAGGGCTTACATCGACGGCGCACGGTGACGGGGCTGCGACAGCATAGACGCACAAGGTTGGGTTGTGCAAAAATGAGGGGTGGTGGTTGATAGGGCTTGGTGAGAATGGTTAGGGTTTTGGCTTGAAGGGCGGATGGTAGCAGGAGGTGGCGGCGGTTAGGATTTAGGTGATTAGAGTAGGAAAGAAATTAGGGTTTGGGAAGAGAAGCAGAAATAGAGGGCAACTTTGTCATTTCGTTGAATTGGGTTTAGGGTTGGGTTTTAGTTTAAGCGTGGATTTATGGCTAATTTCGGCGAGGATTCAGCCTTTTTTGAATTAGAGCAAAGGCTAGCTCGTTATGGTCGTCTCTTACTGCTAGACTCGGTTATGGTGCTCCAAAGGCAACGACTATGGGTTCATACTCTAGTTGGCCATATCTTTGACTCGAAGCAACTCTCATGTTCTGTGCTTCTGCAAGTGGTTGATCGCTTCTGGACTCTTCATGGTAACGTGATTGTAGAGATTTTGAAGGTACTTTTCTTTTTATTTTGGTTATCAATCAGATTTGGAGATAGTAATTCAGGACAACAATTGGATGTAAGGGGAGCTTTGCTGATTTTTTTGCTTTGGCAGCTACTCATGGCAATTGGGCAGCTTAAATTCAACTTTGTGGATTTATCGATGCAACTTCATAATGTTCCTTCCAAGTTGTTTTCGTTTGAAATTGGTCGGGATCATTGGTCAAGCATTTTGTCGGCTTTTGGAGGTAGATTAGTCACTAGTAAGGCAATATAGGCGTGATTACTTCCGTATTTTAGTCCGCTTCTAGATCGATGATCCACTTGTCCCTGACATTTTTGTTCAAACGGATCATAGTAACACGCACTGGCTCAAGCCAAGATTTGAGGAGGTGTTTCATGTGTGTTAGATGTGGGATAATTGGACATTGTTTGAATGGTTGTCAATTGCCATTGTGGGTGGTGAGGAACCATCTGGAGATTGTATGTCTCTGTTATGCATCTGATGAACACATAACTATGATGGTTATAGAAAAGAGTTGTGTCTTACGGCTGAACTTCGAGCGTTTGCGAATACCAACTGAAATAAGACTACTCGCTTAATTCTTATTGATTCTAATGATGGTCTAGAGCTCGTGTATAGCACCAATCAAGGCTTCAGTGTGGAGTCCTTGGAAGATCTCATAAGTGATTTGGATGGGGTATTCGTTAATTTAGCTCTCTCCTCTGAGTCGTCTTCTTCAGACTTCAATGATATCTATTCGGTAGAATATATTAATTCTGACGGGGATGAGCCAGAGATAGTGACTGGCAGTGACTCTGTCATAGTCAGAGAGGTTAGTGGAAATGATGCTAATGTGGCAAAAGATGACTCGTTGCATGGGAGGGGTGCCACTCTAATTGACAGCCCATCATCAAAATTTGCGGCAAGGCAGCCAGGTGTGAGCCCACAAGATGTGTTGCCTCACGTGGTTGCACCTGCGGGAGCGGTAGTAGAGGCGTTCTTGTTAGGTGAGTTACATCTAAATTAGGAGAGTTGGGTCAGGGTTTTGAGGCCCCATCCTCTGGGGTTTGTGGGCTTTTGGATCGGAACATGGGGTATTTTTAAGAGCAAGGCAATCAGGCCCATAACATGGTTTTTATTTTACTTTCTAGTCCAGGGCACCTCTCTGAAGCTGCTGAAGCAAGCCCATCATTGGCGCAATCTGGTCGATTAAAGATGTCTAGCCCATCTATCTCCTCTCCTGGTATTTTTAGTTGCGTGCACTAGACTATTATTCTAACATAGATGTTTCAATTCCTTAGCTTTAATGTGATGAAAACATGGTGAACTCACATAGTCTTGATTGGACTCATGATTGTATTGAGGAGTTACCAATTTGTTCTTCTCAATCTTCATCTACATCCTCATCAGCCAAAGAAAACTGACTGGATCATCCTTTTGTTGATCTGCAAAGTGCGGGTACAAATTCAACCATAAAAGGCTAAAAGGCTGTATAGAGACACTGGAAAGCAAGGGTCTGAACTCTAAGAAAAGAGTTAGTAGTATGATGGAAAGTGAGCAGAATCAGCGTATGAAGAGGCTGTGCAAATGAACTGCCGGTGAACCTTGATGGAATGTTCTGGTTTTGCCAACACGGGGTGTCAAACAGTTAGGGTGGTCTTTATTTGTTGAGGGGCTTTTGAAGCATACATCAGCATTAAGTAACTCTTCTTCTTCGGCCACCCGTAAACGGGATAGGGTGGCAACATCAACTTCTCACAGGATTGTGTGCTCTCGTCGGTTCTCCCTCTAGGTGTTTTCTATCCCTTGCCTCATGTCTTTCAAACTCCTTTCATACATGCTCTTTCCAATATTGATTTGGTAGCCTTGCATCTTATTACTTGCGAATGTTTAGTACTGTAGTTTCCTGGTTGAGTTTTAAACTGTGGGCATTGCATGAAGGAGTGCATGTTAGTTTGTTGAGATTATTGTGATTGTTTATGGTGGACATGGTTGTTATAGCTCTGAAGTTTAAGGTGATTATGTCTCTAGGGAGAGATGCAAGGAATTGGCAGAATGATATGAAGGAGGTGATTTGGTTACGTCTAGCAACTGTTTTAGAATTTTTGTTAATTCCTCCATTTCAGGAATGGATGTGGCTTTGGTGGTTGGGCCTGACCAACTAGGGGTGTCTCAATGAAGATTCTCTGTTGGAACTGTGGTGGCATGGGCTAAGCTTCCACAGTTCATATCATCTATGGATTGATTCGTCTCCACAATCCAGAGGTGGTGTTCTTTATGGAAACTAAAATGTTATTTTCTAGAGTTAGTATTCTGTTTAGGAAATTGGGTTTCACGAATTCTATTGGGGTGGATCCTGTGGATTTAGTGATAGTCTTTGGATAGGCTGGCTTCCTGTCATTCCTTTTTTCTGTGGGCGTGGTGCATAAAAATTTTAGGCCTAATCCCAAAATTGTACCATCAAGTTTATCCAAAGTACAACTTTAGTACCCAAGTTTGAAGGTGTACCAAAGAACTATCCAACTTTTAAAAAACGTACCAAAGCAATACCTAAGCTGACGGAGCACGGATGCCGTTAAAAAGTCAGAGGGGTATGACTGTCATTATTAAAAAAAAAGTGTTTTTACTTAAAAAGTTCAGGTACTGATTTGGTACAGTTTACTTTTCATAGGTACTCATTTGGTACGGTTTACTTTTATTACTTTTTTTTCTTAGTCGTTCGATGTGACACTATCTTAACCGTTTGATTATTTTATCTTCCTTATTTGATTATTAAAAACTCTCTCTCCCCCCTCTCCCCCTCTCTCCCTCTCTCCGTCTCTCTCTCACACACACTCATAAGTCCACGCGTAGTAGCTTTATGGCTGGATCACCCCATGCTTGTGACAGAGCTGCACCACCTCCTCACATCCTCCACGTCCACCACCGTCCTTAGTTTTTGCTTCGAGATTGACTTGCACGCCAGCAGCTCCCTTGAGCTCCAATCAATGCACAGGTACGTCATGTTGAACTCACCGCAGCCCAGCTCTCTGTCCACCCAGTACTTCTCTTCAATGTTCTCATCCGTGACATCGGTCAAGACAGTAATGACCTTCTTCTGAGTTGCTCCACCTGCGCCGAACCGGTCCTTCTTGCCGTGATCGTGGCCGGAGAAGTTTGACGACTTCATATCCTCCCTCGCGACGACCACCGAAAATCTGCAGCAGTTTCCCATGAAATCGAGCCGGATTTGGACTAAATCGAGACCAGCATAAACCCAAACCCTAACCTTAGCCCAAAGGCTGTCACATGTTAAGTCACCAACTACAAATCCAGAGCATTTCCAGAGAGAGAAAGCGAGGTAGAGTTACACAGAGAGTATAAGGTTCAGTTTAGTGAGGTAATCAAGCAGTAGCTTTCAGTCTCTACAATTCTGAAAAAGTCTTGATGTGTGTGCTACTGTGCGTGAAATTGAGTGGCTGGTTGGGGGTTTTAAAAGGGAACGGGACGGAGAGAGGGGTGTATAGCTGGGTTTTGTGAGAGTGTGTTTGTGTGAAGTTGTTGAGTTTAGAGGGGGAGGGAGAGGGAGAGGGAGAGGGAGAGGGGGAGAGAGAGTTTAATGATTAAATGAGGAAGATAAAATAATCAAACGGTTAAGGTAGTGTCACATCGAACGGCTAAGAAAAAAAAGTAGTAAAAGTAAAATGTATCAAAGGAGTACCTACAAAAAGTAAATTGTACAAAATCAGTACCTGAACTTTTTAAGTAAAAACACATTTTTTAATAATGACAGTCATCTCCCTCTGACTTTTTAACAGCATCCGTGCTCCGTCGGCTTAGGTACTTATTTAGTACGCTTTTTAAAAGTTGGGTACTTCTTTGGTACACCTTTAGACTTGAGTATTAAAGTTGTACTTTTGGTAAACTTGAGGGTACAGTTTTAGGATTAGGCCAAACTTTTATTTTAACCTCTCATTAGGACTTTGATGATTACCTTGTCTATTATGGCTTCATTTATGCCCATCCGCAAGTTCAGTGTCAGCCTGATATCTGGGGTTACATCTCTTCCATTTTATCTCATATCCCTGGGCCTTTATGTTTATATAGGGATTTCATCCGGGCGTTGTCGTCTGAGGAAAAATCAAGACAACACTGTTGTTATCCCCGAAGCTCTGTTGTTATGTAACTTCTTAGAATCTTTTGGCTTTTCCAATGTTTGCTGGGATGGATCTCTGTTCACTTAGGAGGGAATCTCCTGAAATGGGTTTTGACTATGAATAATGGATCGAGTCATGGCCTCTCCATCTTGGATTGTACATTACTTGCATGAAATTGTTAGGAACTTAACCATCCAGCGCTAGGATCATGTTCCGATCCTTTGTGATACTTGACCAATTTGTCATAAATATCCCTTGCCATGACGCTTCGAAGCCAAGTGGTTCTCTTCTCCTTCGGTCTTTTCTGTAATTCAACGGGTCTAGCGCTTGCCTTTGGTTGGCTCACCTCTCTTTCAACTCATGCAAAAGAATAAACAATTACTAAGGACTGTTGGTGAATGGGGTAAAATTACTTTTGGAAGCTTGGAAAGTCAGATCAAAGACACTCAGCAGAGTTTATTGTGCTCTCAAGATGGTTGCTGGCACTTAATGATCCATGCGCAAGAAGATTATTTGTTGCGTCTTAAATTCCCTCATGTGTCACATCATTCCCAATCTTTTACACCAGAGGAAATCAAGAAGGTAGTTTTTGAGTTAGGTGCCTGAAAGCACCGGGGCCAGATGGAGTACCTACAGTTGTTTATCAGCATTGCTGGGCAATCACGGTCCTTTGATCACCTTTGCAGTCCTTTCCTTCCGTAATTCTGGCAGAATGCTTTCTAAAGTCAATCAAGCATTCATTACCTTAATTCCCAAGAGAAAACATCATGAATCGCTAGTGAACTTCTGCCTTATAAGTCTTTGTAATATATTTTACAAGATTATTTCTAAGGTACTGGTTACAAGAATGACCCCAGTAATGTGATGTAATTTCACCTTTCCAGAATGCTTTTATTTCTTAGCAAGGCCTCGTTGATAATGTTTTGCTTGCTCAAGAACTTACTGATTGTGTTTGATTAAGAAAGAAAGGACGGGTAGTCTTGATCGCATTCAAACTTGATACGAGTAAAGCTTTTAATAGGGTTCATTAGGATTTTCTATAAGAGGTACTTCTTAGAAGATTTCTCAATGTCTAAGCACAATTTTGTATTCTGTCTTGGTTAACTGGGCACCCACGACTCATTTAATTTCAAGCCTAGTTGGGACATCAGACAGGGTGACCCTTTATAGCTCTTTTTGTTTATTCTCTGTGTTTAAGTCCTTTCGATGGATTTAGTAGCTACAAAACAACAAGGGAAAATTCAAGGCATTAAAGCTGGTAAAGGCTCGCCAACGATTTTGCACTTAATGTTTGCCAATGATATATACCTATTTTTGAGGTTACACCGGAAAATGTCTCAGAGTATCACTGCAGTGTAAGCAGTTCTGAATACTTATTGTTTAATGTCTGCTAATGTATAAATTTCGAAAAATCTTGTCTCACTATTAGTCCTATTGCTTCCGAAAATTTGAGGAACCCTATTCATCACCTATTAAGTTTCAGGTGAAGGATGATTTTGAAAAATATTTGGGCATTAACTTAAACGTGGGGGCTAAAAAAAGAGAGATTTTTGATGGAATAGTGCAGAAGATACAAGATAGATGTGCTCACTAGCTTGGTTTGTTGTCGAATAAGGCTGGTCGAGCTACTCTGATTCATTCAGTACTTTCTTCTCTACTTGCCACTGCATATCTGTACAAATATCCTGCATATCTAAGTTTTGAAGATTTTAAATTATTTAATTAGACTTTGTTAGTAAAACAAGCTTGGAATATTTGGACCAAGCATGACTCTCTTATTGCAAATGTATTTAAGGAAAAATACTTTCCACAAACTTCCTGAAGCGCGGAATCCTAAGAAAGCATCTTGGATCTAGAGAAGTGTCTTAGTGGGTCAGAGAGCGCTTAAGCATGGTATACAGTGAAAATTTGGGAATGAGTGCTCCATTTTTGTCTGGAGATACTGGTAGTTGCCATCAATACACCCAGATATATTGTGACAATTACGTAATAGCAATGATTTGTACCGGCACATTTCCGACCTTTTGATCCCAAACACTTGTTGCTGAACTTGTCTACTTTGCTAAACAATTTTCCTCCTTCAATTGCTTCTCGTATTTTAAAGCTTGTTCCCATTGGAATGAAGGATGTATGTTTCTGGCCGGTGACCAAGGGAGGCATCTTTTCAACATCCCAAACATATAAGTGTCTGAAATAGCAAGATAATGATACTAGTCCTTCATCATGCCTTCCAAGATTCGGCGCAAACTTTGGAAGTTGCTAGTGCCAGAAAAGATAAAAAAAATCTTGTGGCAATTTCTACATCAACGATTGGCAGTATCCACGGAATTAGTTAAATGCAACCTGCTTTCAAAAATGTGTCTGATTTGTTTACTACACTCGGAAACTCATAATCACCTTTTCCTGTTATGCGATAAAATTCATATTTTTTTGGTTAGACCACCCGGTATCCGACACCATATTGGGAGCCGACTAATTCGGGTTCGAGCCGGGTAGGATCACATGGGCAACAAAGCTCTCTCTACCAAGTTTTAACACAGCTGCATTCTCAGGGCTCGAACCCGAGACCTCTGGTTAAGTTAGGACAACCTCTTACCAGCTAACTTACATACTTGGTGGTACGGTAAAATTCTTTCAAATTTGGCTTCAAGCCTTTGCGGAACAATGATGCTCCTCAGACCAATTCGGTTCTGGACTAAATGGTGCAATGTTTCAGCAAGCCTATTATTAGGTGTGCTAGGGATTTTATATTCCTTATAAAGGTGGTTGTCCTACTTTGGGTTATTTGGTGTTGGTAGGAATGAGCTTATTTTCAAGGCAACACGGTTTATAGAGGAAAGCATTTTAGCTTGTAGCCATCTAATGCTTCTCTATATTCTATGCACTTCCGGTTTTCAAAGCAAGTATCAGAAAATAAGAAATAGAGGTCATTCAACTAATGTGCAAGGCGCATTTCGTTTTGATAACTTTTACCATCCCCTTTTCCCTGTGCACTTTTCCAGCTTCTGTGACTGTTCATTTCCACTGCCCACTGTATTCTATGCGATCTCAATTATGAAACTAACTCATGATATTCATGAAAGTTTCCTTGGTAGTTTAGCTGGTGTTGGGATGGTTATGTTTAGCTCTGACTGGGTGCCTGTTGGGACTTTATCAGATACTTCTCCTCGAACGAAAGTAGCGACACTGAGACAGCGTTGTTGTTAGCTATTGATTGGCTCTTTAGAGTTGATTGCTTGCATATCATTATTTTGGTTGCTCATTCAAATTTGCTGATCCAGATAAAACATAGAGCAGAGCACGGCTCTTCTTTAACCTTTTGTATAACAGATCTTCTAGTAGCTGGCTGGAAGGTGCATTCTACGCACATCGCCCAAGGCACGGATACTATACTCCAATTGTCATCAATAGCGACCTATGCTTTAACTACGAGTTCAGAGATGCAGCAAGAATGGTTTGATGACGCGCATCTATGAATGCCTTCCTGAGCATCGCTACGAGTTTTTGGGATCCATAACCTTGTGATGTTTTGTTTTTGTGTGGCTACTAAGCTTAGCTATAGTTTGTTTTAGTGTATCCTTAGTCTACAACTTAATGGATAGTTTGTTTTTAGTTTCAGTTGCTCAATTGGACAGGAATGTCATCATGTAGTTTGTCTTTTAACTTTTGGCTACTCCATATATATTCGGTCTTAAAATATATCCTGATATATATTCTTAAATTTTCTCCCAAAAAAGAAAAAATCTGCAGACAAGGACCAACATAAAGTAGGGGTGCAACTTGGACAGGTTGGGTTGGTTTTTAGCCCAACCCAAAAAAATCCAACCTTTTAAAAACCCATCTCAATCCAATCCAGATTGGGCTTTTTGTAAAAAAAGTCCAACCCAACCGAACCGAACCCAAGTAAAAATGCTATGGTTTGAGATTCAACCCAACCCAACTAACATCTAATTAATTTTTTGTTTCATTCATGAATGAATAATTTTCTTCGTGCGTCTCATTATTTAAAGACTAACATTTTTCACATTTGACTTATAGATAATGCTTTAATCTTTGTAAATAAAAAGTTTCATTTATCTTCGAAAGATAAAATATGATATTATAAAAAAAATTCTGGATCAATCAATAAACAAACACATAGCTTAGGCATTAAAGACCACTAATAAACTCCAGTCTAATTAAAAAGTACTATAGTCTTCCTCACACTAGTAAAATAAATGAACATCAACATGTGTAGAGAGAGAAAACAAGTAATAAGCTATAACATTTAATACAGTGAAAACCCCTCCCACTTCAACTCAACGGTCTTTAAACAACACGAGAAATAAAAAGCCATTAACAAAAGGTGTCACTATTCTAAAAGAAGAAATAAAATCTCAAGACACTTTGTGAAGACACCAACTGTTGCTAGCTGACTTAGTAATTGTTGCCTCCTCCTGCACAAAAAAGAAAAAAACCAAAAGCATATGTCAAATGAAGGAGCTCGCAAACTTTGTCCAATCTATCCTGTTTTCTTCTGAACTTTACGGTAAGCATTTCTACTGTAATATGTTAGTACATACTTAAATTGTTACAAAGTAATAGTCTAGCATGTCCAGCTGCTATTGCTACTGAGCTATACGTTGGTCAACCCACAATCAGTACCGATAAAGCCAAGACCAAAACCTTGCCATTTATGTTCAACACCATTATTGACAGAAAGGGAAAGGGAAAATGGACTGTAGTTCAGTACATTGACTATAATTGACAGAATTCACTGACAAATCCACCATTATTGTGTTAATATAATGCTCCAACGAGAGGGACTCAAATTTATGAATAACATGAAATTTCTGTCGCCCCTCAAATTGACTAGCTACACCACCAAACCCAATTGTTGTCACCCCTCCCAACTCAGAGAAAAGATGGACACAACATCGGTGTTAGCACACTCAAGGATACCATTTGGCGCAGCACTGCCCCCAAACAACCAATCTTCTCTCAGGCATTTCAACAAACACTTAGCAGGCCCTCTTTCCACCAATAATCTACTGATCCAAAGAAGCCACAAAACCCTCCAAATTCCAACAAAACTCCCGCAAAAACCCCTTCAATTCTCATCGTCACTTTCAAGGATCAAGACCCATTTGCCTCTTCCGATCAAATGCTCGTATTCTAACCATACCACCTCAGACCCACAATTACATGTTAAAAAAAAAAAACCTTAGCTATCTTCAGCATTTGCATTCTTACGAATTTGACTCAACATCAGCTTGTGGTAAGCCTATTTCATCTAATCACCCAGCCTGATGGGAGCTCACACCCAAGATTAATACGGACAGCAAGAGAAGTGCAACAGAGAGAACTTACCAGTTAGAAAGCTTGAGCAAATCTTGAGAATTTGGGTTAGAAAGCTTGAGCAAATCTTGAGAATTTGGGTGCTGCTGATTTTTAGGAGGACAAACAAGATTGATAGCCTCACCACTTCAAATCTTGAGAATTTGGGTACTTCAAATCTTGAGAATCGCTGCCCTAACCGTGCGATTGAACAACTGAGAGTGCCGAAAATGGAGTTCCCCTTGCTTCTATGCTTTTGCTGCTCTCTTTGGAGGGTTTCACTTTCATGTAGGAGTCGTTGGCGGGTTTTCACTTTCTTGTACAGAGAGAATTTGGGTGAAATAGTCAGTCTGCCGAAGGGGAAGTTGAGTTCGGTGAAGGAGAGAATGAGAGATGACAGATGTTCAGTTTTTTCTTGTGGGTTAGGATGGGTTAGTTTGGTTTCAATGGGTTTGACCCAATTTTGTTCATTAAAATGTTTACCCAGCTCAGACCAACCCATACTTAAATTAATTGGGTTTGATTGGTTTAAAACTTACCTAAATTTGGGCTGGGTTGGTTAAAACCCATTTTAAACCGGCTCATATTGCACCCCTAACATAAAGCCGAACTTGTATAAACCAGAGCGGGCAAAATAATAGATGGCTTCATTGCCAATTAGCCCCTACTGAAGGCTACCTGAATAAAGAGCTAATGTGTCCTTACCCTAACTATAACTATGAACATGAACAATCCCCGTCCAGGAACTAACCAACAAAACTTTCAACGCTAACCAACAAAACTTTCGACACTAACAAACAATTCAGACATCAAGCCAAAAAAACCAATCAATCAACCCCAACCAAAAAAGAGATAAATCCCCCAGAAAAACCACAAATCAAACAGATAACGCTAAACAACCAATTGCATGACAAAGCTAAGGCCGCATGGCCCAAGAGGATCCCTGCCCACCCACAACTACGCGCATCACCACGACCCACCACCAAGCTTAATGCTGACGCCACCGTCAGCAACCGCAACACCGTCAGCCTCAACTTATCCCATTACAGGACACCACCAACCACTAGAACTACTGCCTACCTCTTAGACGCTACAGCATGCTCGCTGCCGATCACCACCACATAAGCTGCAGCTCCACCAACATCAACCCCCCCCCCCCCGCCCCCAAAAAAAAAAACCACCAAATCACACCTAACACCACAAGACACCCACCCCATGCCCAACCACCGCAAACCACCATAAACCAAACGACGAATCAGGAGGAGGGGATGCCAACGAAAGTGACACACACCCCCATCAAGGATACCAGCACCAACAAGAAACCGATTTATAACCACCACAAATCACTTGCAACCTGTACGCCTGCACCAATCACCGCCAGAGGGAGGAGCCCAAACAAAGACCTAACACCCTACCACAGCCTCCCAAGATCTCTAAGGGCACCGACCCGATTAAACCTTAGATCTAAGACACCACACAAGTAAACACAATCACTGACCCCCCACACGCCACAAAGCGGTGGCGGAGGAAAACCGCTTTCGGCAATGTAAGGAAAGGAAGAGTGAGAGAGAGAGATAGAGAGAGAAAGGGGGGAGGGGGTGGCGAAGGAGAGAAGAGAATGGGTTAAGTATGGATACATCTAGGTCGATTATCCTGGTGTTATCTTCTGCACTTCTAGCATAATCTAATGATCGGCCAACAATGCCAATATGTATAGCACTGAAGAGTTTCAAATAGTGGGAAAATTATTCTCTGTGTAGCTTAGGAAGCATGGACACGAACACGGTGTCGGACACCGACACCGCAATTTCCAAAAAATTGAATTTTGGACACCGCAGGACATCGCTATTTTTTTAATATTTTTATTATTATTATTATTATTATTATTATTATTATTATTATATATATATATATATATATATATATATAATAATTATCAAATATATTTTAGAAACTAAAATAATAAATAATAATGAAAAACTACCAAAACAAGGAATTCAAATACAAATCATACTTAAACGTTAAATCCAACATAGTACAATGTACATGATACATAACATAAGAAATTAAGTCTTACAAAGTCATACGAATAGGTTGACAAAATAACTATTGAAATTAATTAAGTTGACAAAATAACTACTGAAATTAATTAAGTTGACTATAGGATTAACTACTGAAATTAATTAAGTTCACTATAGGACTGAAATTAATTAATGGGTTGAGAAAGATGCACAGGAGAAATTAACTACAAAATATGCAATTGCTAAGTGTAAACCGCTAAACCGTAAACAAGTCTTGACCCGACTCAACACAGGGAGAAATAAAAAGAGAGAGAGGCACGACAGACGACTTCGAAGATTCAAGAGAAGGTACCTGTGAGTCGGCGACGGCGGCAAGGACCTCCGGCGACGATGTAGTGACCTCCGGCGATAGCGACGGCAAGTCGCAACAACTGCTTCAGTCTTTGCGACGGCGAGGGCGACTGGAATCGTCGACGTCGGCTTCGAAATGGTCGCGAACAGTTCCGGCAACAGCTACAAGTCGATGATGGCTTCCGTGAGGTGCTTCCAAGCTCTCGGCCGTTAGGTGAGATTCGTAGATGTTTGTTTTTTCAGATTAGGGATTTAGGGATTTAGGGCACAATCAATTTCTCTTAAAAAAAATCCCACTTCTTACATTTAATACCGATTGACCCCCGAAAATTAGTTCCAAAAATTCCAAAGTAACCCCAAACGGTCGGACACTACACATCACCGTGTCCGACACTCCTCGATGAAGTGTCCGACACGGTGTCGGAAAATTAAAAAAAAAAATTCGAACACCGATTGGCAGTGTCGGACACGTGTCGGGCAGTGTCCGGAGGGTGTCGGGCTGTCCGTCCGTTTAGGACACCAAAACCCCCCTAAGGAGGGGTGTCCGTGCTTCAGAGTGTGTAGCCTACCATGGGGAATAACATGCTCTTGTAATCGATTCCTTATTTTTGAATTGCATTTATCCAGATCAAACAAACAAAAATTAAAACTTTTTAGTTCATCTCATTAAGCTATATCTATAGATCAATAGGCAGCAGTTGATGGATACAGGTAAAGGATGAGCAACTTCAAAGATCTCCTCAGTACCAGAAACTACAAGCAGCAAAACCACAAAAATACCATCCGGCCCACAATCTGGGGAAGCCAGAGAGATTATTGATGTCATCACTTTCCTCACTGTAGTAGTGCATCACATGACAGCACAACAAAAAGAAGAATTTGGCCTTCTATCACTTCTCTGGAAAGGTTCCAAACTCACAGGAGGAAATGAGAGAAGGGACACAATACATCCATTTTTCTTGGGTTAAGTATAGACTCCAGTTCCCATTTCGTGCCTATATGATGTACCGCGTTGTAAGAACAATACTGAGACAAGGAGAATGCTGTGACACAAACACATTATCTCCACTTCCTTGCATGAAAAACAATACAAATGAGAGGTCTTAGGAGTCTGCATATCTCGAAAAACATTACAAATGACAGGTCTTACTAGTCTGCATATCTCTCTAGAATAGAATGCCCCCCTTTCCCTCGATGGTGCTAGGTTTTAATAAATTGACCTTATCAAAACTTGTTGAAACAGGAGATAGAAAAAGGAAACTAGAAATCAGCAACGGATGTTCAAGCAGTTGAACCTCTCAAGATGCACATCGCCCCACTCACATAATCCTCCTCCTCAACGACTGCCATATTCGCATTCCACCACCTTAAGCTTCATTTCTTCAACTTGCATAACCTAAATGCTTGATAACTAGCTGAGATGGGACGGCTGATTGACCAACTCTTTGACATGGATTACCATATCAACTGTTTTGGTCCTTTTGGATTATGAGCGGGCGCTCTCTTTCTTCATCTTTTTTTTTTGGGGTGTGGGTGGGTGGGTGTGAAAAAGAGAGGGGGAGAGAGAGGTTGCGCACTTTAGAAGTAGTCAAAGCAGAAGACTGAAGCAAACATCAAGGCAAATGTTCGCTGAAAAAAGGTAATATGTGTAATAAGCAAAAATTCAAGGGAGTAGCAATAACTTACCCTGTTTCCTTTTCTTTATCAATGCAATTTATGATTGGGTAAATGACATCGACCTCCCCTGAAGTTTCAGCAAATAGATATTTCCCCTTTTTATTTTCATTGACAATAAGCCCCTTAACTATTTTACCCTGTAAATCTAAAAAGATGATAAATACAGAGACTGCCACACCTAAAAGACAGCTTGCTCCTTTAATCAAATGTGTTATCAACAAATGAAAATGACCACCTCTGGCAGCCATCACAGTGACCATCATTATTATCATAAGCACTAACAATAAAATCCGTACACCATAGACGTAAAAGATGTAGCATACCATCAACTGCCGAAAAACAACTACTGGACCATGAAATTCCGGTCCAAATGGCATAGGCCATTGTAGAGACGTCAGGCCCTCCACATCGTCCAAGACCTTTACCATACATTTTTTTGTCACAATCGAATAAGTTGAAAGTCAAAAATGTTGAAAGTCTACAGTGGCTCAGCGGCTATCCAACCAAATCCAGTCTCCACCTCCACCCAACCCAGTCAAACAAATCAAACAGAATCACCACAAACCTCAATATTATGTCCCTCTCCCTTCATGCTGAGGAAATACAAGTCGATCTTTCTGCATAGCTCACACAATCAAGCATCAGATAGAATTTCTTGGGCCATGTCTGTGATGACTATGGTTTCAATATAGTTTTCTTGTGGAGAACTGACGTTAAAACTTAATAATTTCTATGAACTTTATAGGAAAAACTATAGGAACTTCCAAATTTTAGAAAATTAAGCCCTTGTCCAGCCTGGGGGGAGGGGGGCCAGGAATAAGTGAACCAGGTGAACCAGAACCACCCAGCTCGTACAAATCATTTATCACAGCAATTTGGCGCACAGAATCTTCTGAAAGGCAACAATCATTCCAATAATCATATTGACACGCCAGTTCCAATTACTCAACCACTCTCGGCACATTCCGAGCACCGTGGCATAGCCATATCATGTCCTTATAATGGCACTCGATGCTCAGACACAATTCTAAGTCCATGCGAATGGTACAGTACAGATCGAATTTAACACTACTTGCACCAAGTTTCTTCCAATTTGCTTTCAGTCACTCATTGCCACAAGATACCTACTTACTAAGAACAAACATATGTATTTAATCTGACCATGCAAAAAACTTCTATCACTTAACTTTAAAGCAAAATAAACTGTTTATGTTGTTGCAAAACTTTGAACTTATTACCCTTCAGACATGACTCTTTATGAATAAAAATGCTGAGAGGAAAAAAAGAAAGACACAATTAAAGGGAAACGCAGAAGTCCAATGACCAGCGTATGCCAAGATGCCACATAGCTCTATCGACCAAAAATTAAAAACGAAAAGATGTGCTTTGGAAATAACCTTGAGCCTCATTTCTTGGTTTTATCGAGCACTTCAATATATCTTTTTGGGACCCCATAATGTTCAACTAGATGTTTTGCGAGATCATCAATCACACCCCCTTGGACCAGAACTTCGAGTCCTTTTTTACCTGACCAAAAGCACCAGAAAATGGATGAAATGTAAGATGTTTAACTTAGATAAAATCTAATTCTGTACCAACACATCAAGTCATGCAATACTGAGTTAAAACTTGCAACAAAAAAGGAAAGCAAGAAAAGTTGCAGCTAGGCACTGCAAAATGCCATTCTAATGTCCGAAATGTTGGCTTCGCCAAGGATTTCCAGAATGGACAGTTTTAAGGTGTAGAGTAGAAGAAGGGTTATAAGCATCAGGAATGTAAGATAGGAGGAGTTGGCTCCATCGAAAGTCGCAATTGCTGGAAAGTGGAAAGTGATAAAGCGGAAAATTCAAGGTTTTTTTGTGTTGAGTCCAGTGCCAACGAGTAGAGTAGTGTATTCCAAAGATTGCTTGTGTAACGTTTATAAGATATTGACTCAACACTATAAATTACATGAAGCCCGAGGAGGATTATATATGGCCATATTAGCTTACTAAACCTTATTCTTGCCCTCTAGAGAATTCTAATACTATCCTCTTAACACTGCCCCTCAAACCCATCGAAATTTCATCCCAATGAGTTTGTTACATTACTGAAAACAATCAAAGGAATAAATAAACCCATAGAACACGTAATCCAAAGAGCCACCATAAATCCTGCATGCCAAAAGTACCGGAGAATCATGCCAAATGCACGAATAAATGGTTGGACAATCACTCAGGTCGAACACCTTGAACTAAAATTCTCTTGCACTCTCAACCTCTACAGAGAGACCATTTCCCAAATGTAACAGCCACTGGGCCTGCAGTGACACTGCAAATCCCACTCAGGGCAACGCCAACTCTGGACCCAGTACCTGCAAAGAGGTAAGTAGTGAAGAATAGCACACCAAACTCACCCTTTGACTTTCCATCAACACACAAACAACTCGAAACACAACTAAGGTCTATCCACTTGTCCCAAGAAATCATAGCACACAGACTGTTGGTAACCGGAGATAAATTCCAACTCACCAGGGACAATTCATCACAAACAAGTAATGCGAGGGTCATTCCCCCATATTATCCTCGGCAACTTGAGACACATTTCAGCTGGAGATGCAACACACCAACCAATCTGAACTTGCAGCTAAGAACAGCTGTATAAATCTATGGATAAAACCAGAAAACCGAATGGAAACATTTGGGCCCAAGCCCATGAAACCCACAACAGCCAAGTAAGGACATAAGACCCAAACCGCACAACACATCCAACAAGTCCATCCACCACACAGGCCCCGATCAAAGTCCCACGAGGTCATGTAGACATGGGGCCCCTTAAAAACCCCTGTCCACGTAGTGCTAGTCCAAAAGCCATGAACTCACTAAAACCTTACAAAAAACGAGACAAGCAGCTGTCCCTTGCCTTTGACCAATCCTTCACGTCCCAACCGAAAATATGGGACGCTTTGCCACTAAAAAATGGAAAGCTCTCCACGTCATCATCTCAACATCAAATGAGAGAACTTTAAGATGGGACCCACCATGTAGAAGCCGTATACTATGTCCAACCATTAAAACTCATGAGATCAGCATGCCCCTTTTACAGCAAAGCTACATCCGGCTATTCTTCAGACACGTCAGAAGCACACAAGGGAACTAACCACACATAAAAGCACAATATTATTTGTCCTGTTTTTCATTTTTTGGGAATTGATAATCCCCATTCTTTACTTCAACTAGCCAATTCCTCACTTTGTCACTAAGGATTCAAACAGTATAAATTCTAGATGTCACTAAACCCTATTTGTTTGGGCTAGTCCAAACTGGGATTTGGATTATCATATCCCCTTTTTCCATCTTGTTGTTTCAACTGGTATTTTTCTCTCCTCTCTCTCTCTCTCACCAACGCTTCTCTTTCTCACTCCTGTTCCTCAATTTCTTTCTCACCAGTGCCATCGATAAAGAAACCGCGAAGCAGTCACGAAGCTCCGCCACTGTCACAAGCACATCCACAATGCAAACAGACCGGAGCCCTAGTTCGTGTTTTCCATCACGAACCAGGCACAATCTATCATCACACTCTTTCTGGCTCACGACCCACTGCCAATCTACGGTAACCAAAAAACAACCAGGTTTGCCTTGTTGGCACCCCTTGTTTCAGGGTTTTCCATCGTTTCCCTTCAAGAAACTCAGGCTTCGATATGGATTGAAGAATGATCTCGCCACCTCGTGCTCCGGCATGCATTTTTGGTATCAGGGTCGAAGACAATCCGCACTTTGCAGCAAACAAGAAGGCATGAGTTGCATGACACCAAACAGAAATTGGAGTGCTTGGCCAGAAAGCTTGATTATCTGGTGAATAGTGATGAAGCTAATATTCATGCAAATATTCAAGAAGACAGCCACGAGCCTTCGACATCCCGGAAGTTAGTCTTGAGCTATGTTAGATGGAGTCGACAAGAGTGCCCGAGTCAAGTATGTGTCCAACTGTAGGATTCATCTAATTTTCAAACCCCAAGACACGGGGAACCGACAAAATATTCCTATCTATTGTTATTTTTTAGTTATTCCTGAGTTTTAGCATGGTGTATTATGTGATGCACATTGTTTAATACAAAACCTTTTATCATCTTTTTTAACAAAATTTAAGGATGTCTTTTTTTGGTAGGTTACCTCTTCAACAATACTGTAAGAGTAAATTTTGGATAGAGGGTTTTTTGGCAGCAACAAAATTTATTTATTAATAATTAATCCCAAATATAACACGCAAACACTTTTATCTGATGAAGTGAAAACTCTCTACTCACATTATACATAGAGAAGAGGCTTAAATGTTACAAACTTGGACTAAGAGAAGAGCTTTCGGTCAACGAAGTCTCCACGGGTTTCTATATGTATTGTCTTATGTTAGTATATGCCAGACAAGGGATCAACTGTATTCTATGTGAGACTCATATTGTTGGCTGTCTTATATGGTATCTGATATGCCTGATAGTATTCTACCACCAGCTTCCTTTTTTGGATCTTAGTCCTCAAAGAACTGTGAGATATCCAGACGTCTGTAAGAATTATGTGGATCTTCGGAGATTAGGTGCAAGGCCTTCGAAACTTTGTGTTCGATTTAATTGACCTTTCTTGACAGGAAGGTTACGGAGCACTTATGGTAACAGTCGTGTTCTCGTTAACATTTTTCTTGGCATATTTTCCAGCAGAAAAGCTAAAGCAGGCGGGAGCATGAGATGGCGAGATCGTTGTTCGATCTTTATCGAAGCCTACATAACTTAAAGGGAGACAATGGGAAAACATGAAACAAGGGTGCTAACAAGGCAAACCATAGGTGTTGTCAAAGACTAAAAGGAACGTAAAGCCAGATGCAAATTTCATTAATAATTAAAAGTTCCATTACAATTGAACTCCAACTAGTGCTAAGAAGAAAAGACACCTTGAAACTGTATAAATATTGAATCTTCTTTTAGATCTACTTGATCTAAACCGTTACAAATATACCATATTAAACACCAAAAGAAACCCTTATAAGTGACTGCTACAGCACCGTGAACAGCAACACGCTACAGCACTGTGAACAGTACCCCGAATCTATATTCATCTTGCATCGGTGTCCCCTGGTGGAAAGAAAGTTTTTTCCACAAGCTACCGGATGCCCAAACAAACATCTCTATTATGTATACGTCTTCTTACCAAAATCATCATACTGCACAATAACCTTAATTCACATTCGACAACCTTGCACGGCAAATTTGGAATTGACTTTTTCCACGTTATTTTGTAGCGACCCGGTCCACGGCCAACACAAGGCATTGCCTCCCTCAAAAGGGCTAGCCAATAGGTGCTTAAGAGTTCATTGACAAGATCCAACTTAACGCTATGTCGCACATAGCTCAGGACCTTCCCAAGTACAAAATCGATGTGGGATCTCCATCCACCCTAGTGCACGACAAGTGTGGGATCTTGGCACCCAACGTCCTTGATAGCAAACTTCTAATACCCCCAGGGCCATGCTTTGGCACATCACTAATACCCTAGGGTCCAATCTGTTACCATTGCAACAACCCGGTCCACGGCGCCATCACAGGGCTTCCCCCCCTTAAAAGGGCAAGTCAATAGGTGCTTAAGAGTTCATTAACAAGGCCTTACAAGGCCAACTTCTTTTCCTTCCACTTCCAATATGAGATAAGATTCATCTTAATTTATGTCGCACGTTGCCCAGGACCTCTCCTAGTTCACAGCCAATGTGGGATCTCCATCCACACAGGTACACAGCAAGTGTGGTTTCTCACAACTTTATTGAAAGAATTCGGCTTTCTTGAAGAAAAATCAAGAACCATATTGATGAGAAAGGACGGTTGTAGGAAAGAAGTCTCAATAGTATCATCTTCTTCAGCTTGTTAACTCTGCGAACTGATTTGTGAAATCATCCCCAATTGGTCATGCATAAAGTCTACATCATAAATTATATTTAAAATTATCATGGTCATACTGTATGAGCAAAAGGATGGTGCTTTTGTAAACCACTCATTATGCATGGTGGTAGTTGAGTCTACTTCATTAGGGAATTTATGGAACACTGGTGGTGAATCCAAAGACTCAATATCAACCTTCTAGGGATTTCTCCTATGAAGCACAGACACCTCTCGTGGGTCGAGGTATCATGTCCGAGACTTACCGACACCACGACACCTCCGGACACGTTTCTTACACCTCTCAGAGGTGTCCAAATTTGTTATTATTTTTTAATCATTGGACATTGTATCCAACACTTCTTCCAGAAGTGTCGGACATTCCATGTAGAAGTTTGGACAAGTATGGGGCTGAAATGTATATTTGAAACTTACTACGGGGATTGCATAGGAAAAAGTTGGAGCTCTTTTTAGCAATCGATTATTAGCCAAACTCTAATACATCGACAGATTGGATATCCTTCCTCTGTTAATTGGCTACTATAGTCTTTCCTATACGAGAGGGAGATGAAGGAGACGGGCTTTGGCTTGCTACTTCTTTCCTTCTCTTTTTCATTGTCATCTTTCTCTCTCTCTCTCTTTCATTCTAATGGACTGTTAATTCTGTTTCTTATTTCTTAAACTTTCTTTCATTCTTCCCCTATTGTTTCCGCTCTCTCCCTGTCCTTTCTTTGTAACTAACAAGAAAGTCAACACGTTTATGATTTTGTTCCTATCAGCTTCTTCAATTTTTTGCTTCTCTCTTCCTTCAAAATTTTAGAAATTAATGCTGGAATTTACTTCTTAATTGATGTTATGAATGGGTTCCATTGATAATAATTGTGCGTAGGAAGTTCAATGAAGGAAGACCAAGGTAAGCCTTTTTGGAGATTAGTAACGAAGTGTAACAAGGCTCCTCAAGGTGGATGAAACTTGACTTAGTAGTGCAATTTTAGATGTAGATTGTGCTTGAAACGTAGGAAATACATATATGTAAGAAATACAGACAAAATTCAGTGGTGTCCCGTGGTGTCCAAGTTATGGTTTTTGGGGAATAGCAGTGTCTGTTGTCCCGGTCGGTGTCGGGGTGTTGGAATCGGTTCCCTAGGATCTCTCAAAAAGTTTCAACCCACACATGAGAGACATCCCATATCCTATCAATCACAAGAGAGGGTTGTGAGGAACTTATACCAGACACATCACTATCTTCAGGATAGTCATAAAATATAGGTGCACAACTATAATGACCAACACTCTCATAAGATGGATCGATGTTCTCCTCCTCGAGACCTATGTTACATGGACTCTTCAAAACGCGTGAAGTACCGATGTCAGACCCTCAACACTTGGACATGGGTATGGGATATGTGTGGAAATGCCACTGTGAACACTATCTTAAAGTGTTTGTTTTAGTTCGTTATTGCTCTGTTTCTTCATTTTATGTGTATTTTCTGGATTCCTAATCATCAACATCCAGAGGCTTAAAATATCATATACTCTTTCCACGGTTCAAAGTAGCCGATATCTCGTCACATCGTTTCGTTTTCAGCAGTTGAAGATACAGGAATCGGCATAGAATGATTTACGCATGTAATGGCAATATATCATATCTGGCAGCATTTTGGCAACTCAGAGAAATAACAGTGAAAATCGGCCATCACAACAATAGATCTTCTGGAGAAGGAAGAGAAGGGGGGACGATATATATATATATATAGATAGATAGATAGAGATAGAGAGAGAGAGAGAGAGAGAAGAGCAACAAGTCGAAGTAGAAGAAGCAAGGAGCATAATCACTGATTCATAGAATCAGCTTGAATGTCGAAGACCCTTGTCCAAGAGAAATAAAACTCCTATAATTTCTTATTTGTTTTTCCTTTAAAATACAATTCCAATGGGAACTTTTGACCCAGAACATAAAAGACGTGGTTAAATACTGTGTGGTTGTTTATGTACTCCATTCAAAATGCCAAAAAATGCATTATCAGAATAAAAAGTGCAATTCTGCACTGTTTGGACGTATGTTCACTACTAAATCCTTACTATGGTATCAGTTAAACAAGAATATATTAGAAATACCATATGTTTGACACATTGAAAATAGTCAACGACGGAAAGATTAAAGAGTAGTTAGCAAGTGTTACTAGTGACAATAACATCCTAAAGTGATAACCTCCGTCAGAATTTTAAATCCCTCTGTAATAACCTCCCTAAGAATTTAAAATAATAAAATTAAAAACGTTACTAGAAATACACCCTGCATAAGTGAAAATTATAAACCTAACAAAAGAACATGCCCCAAGATTAGAAACTTGCAGTCAACTAATGCCACGAACCATTATTTATGCAATATTGCTTTGGCATGCCTTTATTAGATGATATTTTTGTATTAATCTAATCAATCCATCTTGTTTTTGTTATTATTTACGGCCTCCATCCCAAATTATTTGTTCATGTTTGACTTGCACACCAATTTAGGATATGAATTTTATGAGTTTCCCATTCTACCCCAAGAGAGAAAAGAGAGGGGGAGGAAGAAAGTGGGCCAATAGAGAGAAAATGGGTTGTCGAAGGATTTAATGTAAAGAGAGAAGTAGAATAAAGGAAGTATAAAAAGGGTAAATGGAAAAACACCTACAGAATCTTTCTTCATTTGGAAAGTGATCAATGTTTTTGGGACAGCCCAAAAAGGAAATATAATCATTTTTTTTTTGGACGGAGGGAGTATGATTTTTGTGATATTTATTATATTATTTTATAGCCCTAACTAGCTCAAAGTTGCATATTGCCTGAAAATGTCAATCGACACAGAAGTCTTGGCCAGAACCGTGAGTTCGTACCATTTGAAATGGACCAAGAAGAGCACCACGAATTTGGAAGACATCCAATCAACTAACAAAAAATCACAACGGAAGGACGCAAAAATAATGGCGTACCTGGTAGTTCAGCCACTGTTGTGCTACAAGCAAACTTTTTCTGCAGCTCTGAGGCCAACGCCTCGGCATGTATCAAAAATGATTCCATTCCTGAAAGTTTTGTCACTTTCTTATTACCTTGCCTCCGTTCTGTCATTATCTGAATCATTTTCAGTGTGCCTTTACGAACAATCGACTCGGTGCCTCTTGTCACTACGTGATGGGCTTGCATTCGGTGTATAAATGTAGGCCCTAAATCCTTCTTATGGATTTCAGTCGGGTAAGTTGATCCTTTTTTTATGGCTCCCTTAAACAGAGCATCACATAGAATTGCATCCAAAACGACAACAGACTTGTCAGTTGCTTTAACCATATTTTCTTTCTCAATGTACATGAAGACAATGTCTGTAGCATCAGAGGCACTGTAAAGTTTTTGTGTATCAGCTCCAACGGAAGCAAAAATGGGATTGACATGGACACTAGGCTTGTATTTCTCTGCCACTTCCAGTTTAATATGCAACCGTCCTTCATTGACGGCATGGTCCGTTGGTTGCTCCTTTTTCTCCACCCGCAGTTTCTCTGGCTTGAAGGATGCATACTCCGGATGACTTCGATTGACAGCAAACAGTACAACCTCCTTTTTATGTTTATCCTCTTTTACTGATATCTGTTCACGCAACAGAAGAAAATGAGAGAGAGGAATAATCTTGCTTGCAAAGAAGTAGAATGTCATGCATGCAAATACATATGTGCGCGAGGATATATATCGCAAGTTGTGGCAAGCTCCCTATCTTGCTAACACCAATCTGGCCATCCATCCGCGTTACATGTACGGTCCAAATCTTTTTTTTATGCTTTTTTAATCCCGTCTGCCCTATGACAAAGCGGACGAGATATTTTACCTTTTTGCCCCTTCATCGGTAGCGAATTAATATGAAAGTACACCAGATCGTCCACCTTATAATGTAGCCGACGGGGGAATATTAAAAGATCACGGAATTGAATTCATGTACTTCAGCACGTATAACCACAAGAACATATCAGTAGTCATTTCCTCCTTTACAAACTAAATCCCCACATATTTGCCCGGCCATGTTTCAAAACCAATTGCCAATCTTTATATGCTGCTTCCAGAAGCGACTAGGATGCATCTGTCCATAAAACTAAAAGCTGCAAAAAGGATTAAGCTAGTCGGACTTCTTGCCGGTTGCATCTTCAGGAAAAAAACGGAATGGCCAATATTTGGAATCGGTGACCAATAAAGGAATTCTTGTATTGCTATACATTAAAGCACTGAATAATTCGTTCAACATAGGTGGAACCAGCAAAATGAACACAAATCTGAGTTAAATGGTGTTAATCATGTTTGCATAAAAGTTTGAGAAGATTAAAACCCCATTTAAACCAACCAAAAAAAAAAACTAACATGATCGAGAAAATGCAGTATCTTCAAAGGACTAAAGAGATCCGGTTAAGAACAAAACTAAAAATTGAAAAAGAGCAGATCTAGAATGAAATATAACTCGTGAGGAAAATGAAATGATGTTAGCGAGAGAGAATGAGAGTGAAAGAAGCTGCTATTTATTACCTTCTACAGCCACCATCCTAGAGGCTTTCCACTCAACTTAATGCAGTCTTGACTCATGAAACAACCGCAACAACTTTCAAACGAGGTAGTTTTTCTTCTTCGTGTTCATGCTTAATAAAGCCCCATGTAGGAATGGACAAACGTAAAATGTCGCATCCGCCCCATTATGGAGCAGAGGGACTTGAGAACACACACGCACAAACAAAAAAAAAGAAGATCTGGACCGTCCATGAATTGTGGATTGACGGCCAAATCACCATCGGCAAGATAGGGAGCTTGCCATCATTTGTTGTGGATCAGCTCCCTATATATGGCTCCCACACGCGCAAATGAGCGCGCACAACCACATAATTCCATAAAAATGAGCACTATATTACTGAGATCAATCAGTAACACCAATTGAAGGTGGTTACATTTCATCAATGACAATAATAAGAAATAAGACATAACTTTCTACAAAAAGCATCATTTTGGAAAGAAGAAAAGGCTACTTATCCCTTGGGTTAGTTACTATCACCAATTTCAAGCAATACCGCAATATGGAGCACATGTTTTCTACCGAAACAACTTCAGCTTATCAAAAAGTTTATTTTACTTGCATCCTTTAGATTATTAATCGATGCATTAACCTCATATATCCACCAAAAATGGATACTGCATCTCGTCATCTCGACTGTGGCTTTTCTTCATCCTGACGTACTTGCAACAAGGAACTATAAGCTCAACCCTATCATGATTGCCAAACTCTTCCATATGCTATTATGATTTGCCAGAAACATATTTGCAACAAGAAAATATTTGCAACAATTCCCTGCAACCCTATCATGGTTCGCAAACTCTCGCATTATATAGGAGTTCCAGTAGACATCACTCCTAAAGGGCCTAGGGTGCTCAACTTGTGCAATGCGCTTGGTTTTGAAGTTGCGCACAAGATAAAGCTTATCCAATTTGAAACGATTAGCCCCTAGAAGTGACTTCCTTGAGAAAAAAAAAGGTATATAGTCTTCTGTCCGAAAAAATTATGCGACTAGGGGATGGAGGAAGCATCAAACTAGAGAGAACTACACCAATAGTCATTGAACTATGGGGCCAAATATTTCTATTTGTGCCATTCAGGGTCACTGGATTCACTGATTTGGCAAAATCAGTCCATTCGTTTAGCTGGGGTTAGCAAGAGCCTTAAGAGCAAAAGTATCTCTCTCTCTCAATGCTGCTTTTTTTTTTTTGGGGGGGGGGGGACAATCTAAACCATTGACTTCTATTGTGATTTTTTCAAAAAAAGGCAAAAATTTACATATTCTTTTGCTAGACTTGTACCCATTTGTCACTAAAAGAAACTTCAGAGTCAGTTTTAGACCTTTAGTAATAAACAGTGTGAAACTAGCCCTACCTTTTTCTATAGTTCTTTACGTTCTCTTTTCCTTTCTCAACCACCACCACCAACACCAGCCACTCAATCACCACCACCACCATGATCATCTAATCACCACGAGCTCAACTCCGCGACTGTTGCCACCAACACCCCATTGACAACTTCACTGCCACCAAAATGCCACCGGAAACCAGACCTAACCACCCAGCCCAACCCTGCCGCTGCTGCCGCCCAAACCCCATCGAAACCTCCACAGCCGCCGAAACCCCATACTCAACCACCCTGCCCAACCCCACTGCCGCTGCCACCCAAACACCATCGACACGTCCACTGCCACCGAAACCCAGACCTAACCACCCAATGCCTATACAACCTCCACCGATCCGGCCTCTCCCGTTCCTTCAAATCCACCTACTCCTTTCTCTCTCACTTCCTCTCACCCAACTCTACATCTATTCTGATATCCCCCGCATCCGCCAATCACAATCCGACCTGAACCCAAACCAGACCTCAAATCCAAACTCCAATCTTCCATGTGTGAGTCTACGTGTGTGCTTGCATGAGTATTAACGACCACTGTGTTTGTGTGTACATGTGTGCGTGCATGAGAGAGAGGGATAGATGGAGGAAGGGCGAGAGTGAGAGGGGAGGTGAATATTGGATGGTGGAGGTGGGTTGAAGAGGTGAACTAGTCCGCAGGATGTGGGTGTTGGAGCTCATAGGTGGGTCAAGGAGGTGGGGTACAATCGAACAAAAGAAGACAGAATGGAAAGAAAAAGTGACAACTTTGGTTTACTGTTATGGTGTGACAGGTTTAAGGCTCGCACATCACCACTTAATGGGGATTTAGCTAACCCCAGCCAACAGAATGGGCTGACTGGCCAAATCAGCAAGTCCGATGACCAAAATAACAAAAATCGTTTAGGACTTGTTTAAAGCCAATTATATTAAGTACTCCTTTCTGGATCATTGACCACTGGTGTAGTTCTCTCTTAAAACTAATAGAAAATGTAACGGGCATACAAACTTGCACACCCATATATATAGTTGGATATTGCACAATCTTATAGCACTTGTTTGCACACGATAATATTAACTACTCTTTTCCGGTTTCCTTTTTTGCCCTTATCCTGCAATTGATTCTTAAATATTTAGTACTCCAGAAAATCGCAAGTGGACACAAATTTGAGGGATTCAAGAAGAAATGTGGACAATTTCTAAGTGCAAGAGGTTTTAAATTAGTATGGAGAGACTAAAAACAGCTTGCCAATTACTTAGGTCGACTAGTAAATATAAAAACATACTCGCATCACACTATATAAGCCCAAATCTTCGACAATATCAACAACCATAGCATGGTCCCTAACATCAGGGTCAAACTAAGTACAAGAGGCACCGAAATAAATCTCTACTTGACAACTTTGAACTTACTGGATTATCATTAATATACTACCAACTTAACAATAGATTTGGCTGGCCATATAACCGTCAAAAATTAAATATAAGTCATGGTCAAACCATTATAACGCATTCCTCAAATGTCATGCCATCAACAAGTAAATTAGTTGAAATTAAAAAACTGTGTTTGATATGCAAGTATCGATACAGACGAGTTGTATACAGTCCGGAAATGTTTCAACAACTTTATATATGAATTGTACAGATAATAAAAATATTTCCCTTTTTAAAAGATAAAAGGGCAGTACACGAGGTTTCCCAACTGCGGAGCTCTGGGGACGGTTGGTGGACCCAGCCTTTCCCACAGTTTCATGAAGAGGCTGTTTCCAAGTATCGAAACCATGACCTCCCCTTTTATGGAAGATGCACCATAAAAAAGCTTCGAAAATATAAGACTGAAGCACAATAGGACCCTAAAGTGCCCACACTTCACTTATCAATAGTATTCTTCCACAAGGCCCAGCAAAAACTTGTTTGCTACACAGAATTCTCATCGGGAGAACGAAAGGGACAAACTCATCAAAACCGTTGTTCCTAAATCATGAAGAAGCGCCTTATGGTTGCTGATATTATGTACTTCGAGAAGCACACATATATACATCCGTAAACATCAAGAACAGAGTGAGAAACAAGAGCTTCCAAAATCTATTGCATCACTTCATCTTTGAACAATATTCAATACTACAAAGTTTAATGAGAAGAACTGCAGTGAAGAAGAAAAATCGTTGGAAGTTAGTGAGGACGTACCATCCCGGCAGAAGATTCAGACTGTAACCACTTTGACAGTTTCTTGTGTGATGACTTTTTGATATCTAGAATGATGCCTGAAGGCCTACAAGGCAACACATGACCGGACCTAGAGCACAAGTAGCAACCAAAATTTGTTAGGTACTGATAATTCTATCAACAGATGGAACTTTCAAAATGCCAAATTCTAAAATGCTTTAGTATGGGCTGACAGACCCTGTATGACCCCTCTTCACCCATATCCAATTGGTTTCTGATAAGATACTTCAACATCGTACTCACAGCTATTTATGAACAGATCTTGTGCAGGTCTGAAGTTTGAATCATTTTAAAATGAAGAATGCTACTTCAGAAAAGGATTAAAGTGTCGTTGAAGTCCACCATTATACAAGTGTAGCCTCAAGAAACTGGTTAGATCCAATTTCTTAAGCCAGATTGAGTTGCATCAGTCTATACCCTTTTGTCTTCCAACAAATGGTATCAAGTTTCACAAAATTTTCTTTTCCTTACAGGTGATAGTGACATATCTCCATCTAGCCAACCCGGTACAATAAACACCCAATCGCATAGTGTACAAGGCTGGAACATTGGAACCGAGTCCTCCACAAAAGAAAAGAAATATAAAAAAGAAAGAAATGAACATGCATAACAAAAAGGAGCGCTGAAAAATATGCTTGACGACGTTCTCAAATCAAAATTTTATTAGAAATTAAGCTGTGGAATAAAGCAACGAAAATATGTAAACAAAAAAAGTCAGCCAGAGACAACAATAAGTCATTAATTACCAGGGCTTAAACTCTAGTAACAAATTACAGCACCACATGCATACCGCGTAAAGCACAGCATATAAGCCCAAGCTACCCAAAGCAGGAGTTTGGTGATCATCTTACCATAATGTACTTCCAGGCAAGGGAAGATCTTTATCCTTCACTGTGGTATGCAATGCTTGCAAAAGGCATTTGTGCAAAAGCGCATCTACCTCCGCCATAGACAGAGTCAGCTGATTCTCAGCATTTGTTTCATAAACTGAAGCATTTTCTGTAACCTTCAGATCTCCCATATCACTAAGTACTAGTCCAGAGGTTTCAGTTTCTGAATTGGGATGTGCTGTAGAGGTGGAATCAACATTAGTATCTCCATCTGTGGTGTCAAGAACCTTCCCCTCTTCTTTGTTGCTCCCACTATTTTCTTGATTGACCGAAGCATCATTTGTTAATGAATCTGATGGCTGACATAGAGGTACTAAGAAGGGATCCCCAAACACAACATCTTCTAAAAAACCAGCATTTGGCACATAACGAGTTTCAACTGATTCCCTGATGTGAAACCAAAATAGCCACGTCATATTTCCGCAGTATATAAAATCGAACAGTGATGTTCAACTTCTCACACATACCAAAGCGAGTCTCTGTAGGTATGAGTTATTCTCAAAGCCTTTCCACGCAAACCAGCTTTTATAGCCTCAGTGCTACTTATGCAGGTGGTCCCAACCTAACAGCAGATAACCAATATTCATCATAAAACTAACTGAAGGCCTCATCTAGATCAAACAGTTGCAAAAGTCAAAGAAAGAGCAGCACAAAATTCAAAAGCTTACCGCAATTGGAGCAGGATTGCCAGGAACTTTCACAGCCCATGGTTCCCCAGCCAAGAAAGATGGCAAACCGTCTGCAGGTATGTTTATGCCAGGGAACATCAAATCTGCTCCTCCAATGATGAAACCAGAAACCTCGCCTCCTTTTAGCACAAAAGCAGGCAAGAGTCCTGGGACCTTCCAGAGTGCATACACTGCCACAATCGTATGAGTGATACTATGACAAAAAGAAAGGCTAACTTAAAGGAGATATCCTAAATTCCTAAGTACCACCAAATTAGATACATAAGAAAGAAGATTGACAAGAAAACTGATATTTATATCTAGCCAAATCATAACAGTTTTATCAAATATCCACAGAGCCGTGTACGAAGGGGCCTACAAAACGGATCGCATTCACGACTCCAATTCATCCAGCAAAAATGTCGATACCCGATACAAATCTGGTAACTGGCTGAGCCTCACAATTAGTACTCCCACCGGAGACTGCTTCTTCAAGCGTCACCATACAAACCGTAAAATTGCTTCATACAATTTCGAAGGATGGTAAAGTGAAGAATATTTTCTAAAAATGTCAAATATTAACCCGTGCACCGAAATTTCTAAAAGCTCGCCTATTTCTCCTGCCCAATAATGGCTTTAACATGCACAACGAAGGCATGTCCCACAGCTTTTCCCTTGCTGCGTTTTACTACAGAAACCCCCAGAGCAAATCAACTCTAGCACCATGTCTGCAAAACAGACTAAATGCTAAAGAGGCTATTAACATATTCCACAGTGGCCAGGTCTATACCATGCTTTCACATTAATCACTCTCTCGCGCGCTTGCGATCAAGCATTCGAGCAAAAGCGTACTTATCAATTTTGTTTCCACCGGTCTGTTTCAGATGATGCGTTTCTCACCTGAACCATAGCAAGCATTTATAATTTTCCACTGGTTGGTATCTAGGAAAATTCCAGTAACACCGGCCAAAACAGCATGTACCAGAAAAGATGAAGTACGAAGTTGGAGTAACTGACAGTGATGGAGTCCTATCTTGTCTGGTGTGAGAGAGGCCGACCGTGTCAACCCCAATGTGACCATCGACCTGAAGATCAGTTGCGTAAATTCGAGCCCTAACATTGCCAGTCTTTCACTCTACTGCCTCCCACGGACTCCGCCTGAAATTACCTCCCTGTCAGACTCCAAGTAGTCACGTCTGTAGCATACAGACTCCTGAGCATCTTCTTATCCTCTTATCACTGGCTGAGTATAAAATTTGGGAATAAGCCTCCAATTGACATGTAAGAGAGAATATTATAATGGTTGGATTTAGGTCTCACTGCATCATTAAAAGCATTTGCTATGTTATCAAGTTTTTTTATGTCTCAATCTTTAGTCTTACCATCGTTTTATTCTTCTCATAAACAATCAAATAGCTTTCATCTATTTGAAGTACATCCTCTTTTTTGCCTTAAGATACTTGAAAAGCATACAAGCATTATAAACTTTTGAATAGCATAAAAGCAATATAAGTTTTAGAAAAGGTAACAGAACGTCATGGGCAACGATACGAACCGTTCAAATGTACAATTTGGTACGCTCTTCATTAGTGTCTTATAACCATGAGCAAATCCTTTCTTTCTTTCTTACGTCAATGGAAGCCAAATCCTCAACAAAAAATAGGTAACGGAGTGTCATCAGGAGACACTAGGCTTCGGAATTGGAAAAAGTGCAATCTTTTCTTTGTCAGTGGGTTTAGTTGTCAAGTTTTTGTTTGATTGCTGCTGCTAGAACCCAAAAAAATTTGTCCTTTTGGTTTAGGGCCTATGGTACATGGACTCAATGTTGATGTCCAGACCTATACGTGTCCAAGTGTCAAACTTGCCTATTTTTAAAATTTCAGGATAGGGGACAGGGATCCTTAGTCAGACACGGACACGTCTAAACTCATAGGATTTCATTTGAATATTAAGGTTATGCGTGTAATGTTATGAATTTTTTATGGGTCACACCAGAGTTTAATACTTAATTTGAGTTGTATTCAATATTTGTATGAAACATGGGTTTGAAAGGATGTTTTCCCCAAAAGAAAGAAGGACAAAAGAAACAATTAAACAGAACGTCATTTAAACAATAAGTCAACTACCTACGAGCCTCCAACGTGATTATAAGGTACCGCTCTTCTCCCTCCCTCCCTCCCTTCCTCCCTTTGGATCCTTAGTCAGAAGCGCACACCTCTAAACTTAGAGGATTGAGTTTGAGTATTTAAGATATACCTGTAATGTTATGAATTTAAATGGGTCACACCAGAGTGTTCTACTTAATATGGGTTGTATTAAATATTTGTAAGAAACTTAGGGTTGAGAATGATATTTTCCCCAAAAGAAAGAAGGAAAAAGAAACAATTGTCCAAATCATAAATTAAAATATATGTCAACACCTTATCAAACTCCCACATGATCAAAAGGTAAGCTCTCTCTCTCCCTCCCTCCCTCCCTCCTTCTCACCAGATCTACAGCTAGACCTTGGGAAAAAAAAAAGACCCGGGCCCGCGGGTTGATCCGTACCTTGCAAAAAAAACCTGGGTACGGGTACATATTTTAGATACCGGTTGAAATCAGACCCGTACCCGAACCGACCCATAATTTTCTGGTCGAGCGGGTCGGATACAGTTTATTAGACCTGGCAAACGGCTATACCCGCAGGGTACGGGCAAAATCCGGTCGGGTATGGGTAAAAACGGGTCGTGTATATTTTACCCGGTTTTTCTCGGGTGGGAATTGTGAGAACATATACCCTACCCTTGCGGGTATGGTATTACCCGCGGGGTAAATCATTAATTTCTGATTAATTATTATTTTTGAATAAACAGATATTAAACACCTGCTAATTAGACAATTTCCTCCAACAATCAATTTATTCTTTGTTTCTCCATCAACATTCATTACACAAAAATCTAAACATCTTTCGATCGAAGAAAAAACAATATGAACAATCTGAAGAAAAAAAAATCCGCAAGATCTACCCAACAACCACAAGGCGCGGAGTGACGGATTGGAGTCGGTGGCGAGCGATCGGTCATGACAGGGCACAGTGGTGACCGACTGTTTGTGAGGGGGCCACGGTGGTGGCCGATCGGTGGCGACGGGGCCAGGGGTGACGGACCTGTGGCGACGAGGTGACAGAGTGACCGACCTATGGCAGCGGAGATGCGGTGGATCGAGACTGACCGATGTGGCACCGTTTGTGGGTGTGACTTTGGCAGATCTGAGAGAGAGAGAGAGAGAGGATCTGTGAGGGAGACTTGAGAGGAAGGGCGGCGAAAATAAGAGAGAATGAGATGTTGTAACTTATAACCCCAAAAAGTCTTATATGTAGGCATATAACCGGGTAAACCTGGGTACCCGTTAACCGATCCGAATTGACCCGGATTTTGAGGGTCGGTTCAGGTACGAGTCTATTTTCATTGGGTCTCCAAATTATGTACCCGTACCCGGGTTTTTTGCCCAGGTCCGGGTCAGTTTTTGCCAGGTCTACAGTTTACCCGCCCTACCCGGATATTTTACTATATAAGTGTTACGGTTTTCAAATCTCTCATTCTTTTCTTTCCTCTTTTCCATCAGCACCACTCCTCCTTCCCTCTCTGAACTCTCTCTCTCTCTCTTTCTCCACCATCACATCAACCCCACGGCGTCCAACGTGCCTCTCACGCTCCGCTGCCAGATTCGCCACGTCTCCGCCGCCACAGCTCTGTCGCCACCGTCTTAGATCAGGAAAGAGAAATAGTAGAAGTTACGGCGCAGATCGAAGTGCAATCATGGTTTCTGATTGAGATAATTATTTTTCCAGATCTGCTTGCGTTATTTTTCCAGATCAGCTTGTCTCCGATCGTGGTCTTCTATGAAGCACCGGTGCGGCACTTAGGGTGAAGCACCGGCACCGGATACGCGTCGGGTGCGGGTGCGGCACCGGTGCGTGTCAGGTGCGTGTCCACCATTTTTTTATTTTTTTAATTTCTTAAATCCCGGGTGCGGATCGGGTGCGATCGGCTCAGATCTGTCACCACCAGCGACCATCGGAAACTCCGGCGACCATGGGGAACTCCGGCGGCTACCGGAAATCTGAGAGGAGACACTGGAGAGAAGAAGAAGGAGGAGAAGAAGAAGAAGGAAGAGGAGGAGGGGACTTACCGGCGACCCACTGCGGCATCCCCGTGCGCCGAGTCCCGGCGACCCACTGCAGCAGCCGCGAGCGCCTTGCGCCTGCTTCAGAGTCGCCACTGCTTCGATGTGCTTCTTCACTTCTTCTTCTTCTTTTGCTGACTTTTCTTGTTGTTATGTTATATTATTTACATATTATTTAAGGACATTAGTTTTGTTATATTATGTAAGGACCCCAATGTTAAGTTATTATATAAACCAACCCCATTATTTCATAAAAATAGAAGTGATACCACATAAAATCTTTATTATGTTCAGTTTTAAAATTTTAATATTTATAGAACAACCCATTAAACTTAACTAATTTGGTCGAAAGCTTTAAAATTTACAAAAGAACCCATTAAACTTAAAAACTCACTACTTTGGTTAGAATATTAATATCTTTTCACATATATCAAACACATATATTATGATTATTAAGATTTAAATTGTTTAAAAATTAAATACTAAGCATATATAATTAAAAAAATATTTATAAAATATGTCGTATCCCGCCGCACCCGTATCCTAAAATTTTTAAAAATGCCGTATCCGCGTATCCGCACCCGCACCCGAGTCCGTACTTCTTAGGTGGTCTTCGATCAGGATAGAGAAAAAACGAGTATTATTTTTGTTTACGAAATAATTTTTTTCTCCAAGTTCTGCCTGCATTACTTTTCCAGATCTGTTTGTATTATATATGTTAATTTCTTGTATGTATTTAAGATTTTACTCCTTCAGACTTAGAATTATTTTGTAGGTGATTTTCTAGTATTGGTGTTAAGATATTGTGCTTATTCTTATTGTGTTTGGAGACTTGAAGTTGAGATCATTTGGTTGGTTTTGAGAATTGAGATGATTAGTCACGGGAGCTAAGTGATAATTGTGGAAATTAAATCAGAAAGTGGTTGTTGTGGTAATAAAAAAGGAGGAAAAAATATTCTAAAAAGAAATAGTCCAAGTGAATATATGTTAAAAAAGTCAAAAAGTTAATTAAAAAATTTAATTATTTACCCACAGGTAATACCCGACCCGTCAGGGTAGGGTACGGGCCCTAAAAAAGTTTACACTGGTAAAAATTACCCGAACCGGCTTTACTCGTACCAGGCCGGAATGTACCCATATCCGGCGGGTTTACCCGTTTGTCAGGTCTATTTGCAGCCCTTCTTCTTTCTTTGATCTTCTTCCACCGTCTTTTTCTCCAACGGAACTCTCCACCTGGCATACCTATCCAGCAAACAACGAGTCTTACGCGGATCCCGTACTGATATACATGCCATGTCGTGTAGACACCACCCCTTCACACCAAAGTGAAGGGTCCATACAACACAGATTTGGGCTTAAACGAATCAAAGTTAGTTTTTTGAAGGACCTATAATCCGTTGAGATACATTGGCATCTTGAAGGGCATTTAGTTATTCGGCAAACATTTTTTACACTCCCTGAATTCTATTGCTCTCTATTATAGTTTGTCTCCAGATACATTACAAAAGTGTTAGGGAGATTACCGGGAACCAAGTATCCACCACCAAGATGGGCCATACATACAAGATAACCCAAACAGACCTAAAAGCTTAAGCTAGTGGGACTTGGATCCACCAAAGTAAATATGCCCAACTATTTTTTCGCACTTACTAGATATGGAACATTGGGACTAATCCACGCACGCACCTCCAGAATCTCCCCCTCACGTGAGTCCACCCACAATCAAAGATCTCATCACGTCCTGCTCTGCAAAGAACAACTTCATGCAAATGAGGATGCTGTAGATATGCAAATACTAATATTACATTGGCTGATATCTTAGAAAATCAGAACTAGTACTCCACTTTTTGGGTCTAGCATCAAGAAACTCGTTAACTTCTTACAAACTTTAAGAAAGTACCTTTAAACAAAGTGTTCTAGACCTGAGCAGCAATGAATAGCATAGGAAACATTCGCTTTGTGCTGCCTCTTGTGCGTATAGCAGCGCCATAGGGATCGGAAGGCGCCACGGGGTTTAATCCTCAAAACCCAAGCCTCTAATGCTTGAGAATCCTACTAACTGGGGTGAAGCTGAAGCTTAATCTTACTAATTTCCCCCAAAGTGCTATAGAAGGCAGACTCGTCTTCTTTTGTACCAACTCTAAAGCTTCCAAGAGAAGCCAATTATAATTTTCCGAGAGAAGCAAAAACATTGCACACAAATCCCTTCCACCAATATCAGACTTCTGTAATTCCCCAAGCACACGTATACCTTTACAAAATGAACCCCATACTTCAGAGTTGACTCATATTAGAGACTAAACTAGAAAAAACACTACTACCCCCGACAAAAAGTAGTACAAAAAATACTTGAAAATAAAAGTTCTTAGAAACTATACATATTTACCTGAGTTTGCATCATTAATTCCCTCTTAGAAATAACTCACCTCCGTACGAGTTTCTTTTTCTGAACTTGGCACATCTCAGCGTCAGTTTCCATAAACTCCTCGCTTAACCATGACTTCCCACAGTCAAGTTGTCCAGCCACTTCACAAGGAATCTTACATATGCCCTTGCTCTTGTCTTAATTTCTCGGAAGTGGATCGCTCTTTCAACCTTGTCCTTTTGTTTTGTAAAAACCTCACCTCACGTTTCAACACCAGCGTCACCCAGTTCAGCATGTGTATCACCATGAAAGGGGTAAATATCTGCCACATTGAATATGGGGGATACGACTAGACCGTGAGGGAGTTCTATTGCATAGGCATTATTACCAAATTTGCGCAATACCGAGCACAGGCCAAGCTTGTTGCTTTTTTAATTGTAGTAAGTACTTCTTGGAAGCCTTTCTTTTTGTAGGAAAACCGTAACTCCCAACCTTGACCTCTTCGAACCTCCGGTGCCAAGCAACAGCTTCTTTATAACATTGATTCATTTCGGCCAATATCCCTCGAACTCCTTCTTGAACCTCCTTCAGATTTTCAACATCAACTATACCATCATCACTCGCTCGTGGTTAATTTGACACATTCATAAGGTCAGCAAAGCAGTTTGGGTTTTGCCCTTGGACAAATTAGAAAGGGTTCTTTTCGGTAGGCCTATTCACTGTGCTATTATAAGCAAATTCAGCTTGAGGCAAGGTCAAATTCCATTGCTAATGGTAGTGTTTGACAGAGTTTTCGTTTTCAATTTTTTCTCCCGTTTTAATAACTGAAAAAAAAAACACTTGACATACAGTTTTTGTTTTTTCTTCAGTTTTTAAAACCAATTTTAAAACGGGGCTATTTTTGAAAACTCCATTTTGGAGTTTTGGGTTTTCAGTTTTGATTTTTGTTTTGAGGGATTTTTGTTTTGAGTTCTAACCATCAAACTTCATTAGAAGCAATTTGCTATCCACATTTTAGAAAAGTCATTTCATTTTATCACTTTCACCGCTACCACTACTTACCCTCTAAGCTCTCACCACCACTACCACCAACAGACAACCACTGTCATCACCTGGCCGTCGTCCCAACCACCCCACTGCCACGCCGCCACAGATCTGTCCAACTATCACCACCTTACCACTGTTACGCCAACAGATCTCTTACATTGTCGACACAATCTCGTCGTTGCCACCGGCAAATCTGCCTCACTGTCGCTACCCCACTGCCATTGGCACCAGCGTGATGGCGTTGGTTGGTGGTAACGAAAATTGATGTTTTGGGAAAGAAGGACGATGAAGGAAAATAAAATCCTTTTAAAAGAAACAAAAAATGGAAAAAATCAAAACTGATCTATCAAACATCTACTAGTTTTTTTTCAAGACAAAAACCACAACTAGTTTTGGTTTTTATTTTTTAGAAAACCAAAACCTAAAACTACAATGTTGTCAAACAAACCCTAAATGTTGTCTTTGGTTAGGCATCTCTACAAATTTCCCAAATTACGCTTAGCTACTTCTGTTTGCCTATCTGTTTGAGGGTGATATGGGCTACTACATTGCAATTTAGTGGCCAATAATCTCCACAAGGTCCTCCAAAATTGGCTAGAAACTTGGTGTCTCGATCGGAGCGATCGTTTTGGCAAAACATGTAATCTAACCACTTCTTGGAAGAAAAGTCACCACACGGGTTGCATCTAAAGTCTTCTTACAGGCAACAAAATGAGCCATCTTTAAAAATGGATCAATGACGACGAAAATGGAGTCAATTCCTCTTGCTATGGGCGGCATCCCATTACAAGATCCATATAACTTCAACTCACGGAACCAGAGGATCACAAACCTGTATTTTTTTGATACTTTGCATGTATGACACCTACTGACATACCGATACGCGTTTCTAAGTATTGTGGGCCAAAAGTACTTATCCCCGCCAAAATGACCCCTAGGCCCCGTTGATGACGGCAATCAAAAGCTCCCTCAACAAACCTTCTGGTATACATAACTTGACACCTTTGAACAAATAACCATCATCAACCATAAACTTAGCACTTACATTACTCTCTCGAGCTGCGTGTTTCTGTAACCTCTCTTGAAAATAAGAATCGTTGCTCTTTGATCCCTTCCAACCTGACAAAACTAGCCGACATGGCTTATAACGAATAAACTCTCTTTCTCCTAGCATCAGCAACTTTGTCTAGAAACCAGCGTTGTTTCGAAGAGAAAATGTGTATTCTTGTTGGAATGTCACTCACTTTGCATGCCTCCGACTTAGCTTCTTTTGAGAGTTGATGTAGCGCAAGGCTTCATTGTCCGCATGCAAGATAAACTCCCTTTGAATCAGATAGTGTCACCAATATTTCAAGGCCTGAACGATAGCATAAAACTCAACGTCATATATGGAATAATTTTGCGGAGCTTGAGTGAGCTTCTCACTAAATTACGTGGTTGGACGCCCCGCTTGACATAAAACAGCACCAACTTCTACCTTAGATGCATCAATATCCACCTCAACAGTCTTTTCAAAGTCTGGTAAAGTTAGTTGCTTTAGTCATATTCTCCTGTTTAGCTCTTGAAACCTCTTTTCAGCCTCCAAACAGCAAACTAAACTTTCCACCCTTGATACATTCACTGATTGGAGCCATTATAGTGCTGAAGTTTTCGATGAACCGCTTATAAAATGTAGCTAATTGATGGAAACTTCTTATTCAGGTTCATGTCCTTAAGGGAGGCCAGCTTATATTTGCTTGAATCTTTACGGATCAACCTCCACACCTTTGGCCGACACAACCAACGCCGAGAACTCCAATAGGTCTAATGTAAATCTGCACTTCTTGAAATTAGAGTAAAGCTAATTCCACCTCAAAAGTTTTAGAACAGCCCTTAAATGTCCTGCATGGGATGCACGAGCTTTAATAGATCAAGACAAAATATCGAAGTACTACAAATTTTCCAATATAAGGCTTGAGTACTTGATTCATGAATCTCATGAATGTGATTAGGAGCATTTAATAGCCCAAACGGCATAACAAACCATCCATAGAGCCCCTCCTTGGTCATCAATGCAGTTTTCCATTGATTTCCTGGATTCTTATTTGGTTGATAACCACTCTTTAAGTCGATCTTGGAAAAAAAAATTTTGAACCCGATAACATATCTAGCATATCCTCCAATCTTAGTAAGGGGAACCTATACTTGCTAGTTATCTTTTACAGCCCTGCTATCCACACAATTCTCCATGTCCCATCCCTCTTCGATGTGAGTAAACCTGGCACAGCACAAGGACTTAGACTTACTTGGATGAACCCTTCTTGAGCAATTCCGGAACTTGAGCGGCAGTTCCTCGTGCTCCTTGGGACACATCCTATAGTGCAGTAGGTTAGGTAGGACAGCTCCAGGCACCAAATCAATGTCGCGTTGCATGTCTCTGGTTAGTGGTAATCCTTTGGGCAGCTCATGACGCATAACTCCTCTATAAGTTCCCTCACACTTGCCGGCACCACTTGTGGCTGCATCTCGTCCTTCCCAAAAAGAACACACAGAGTCCCTCTATGCTTACTTTCTTCCAAAATGTCACTACCACTCAGAAGTGCGGCACCACATCCGTTCCTTCCTTGCTACATCAACCTTCATGGGCTTTAGCACAAGCTCTTTCTTTCAGCATCTCTTATAAAGAAAGAGTAAGTATTTTGAACACCATCACCCATTGTTTTTGGGTCATATTGCCAAGGTAGATCAAAAATGGCATGCATCCATGGGAACGACATCAGTATACACCGACTCTTTGAAAAACCAAATAATATAATTAACATGGCATGTTGATGAAACCATTACTTCATGTCTTCATCAACCTTACTGAACCAAAGGATGCGATACGGATGCGGATGTCTCTCAGTTTTAAGCTTTAACTTGTCAACCATCTCTTGAGAAATCAAATGCTCTCTACTTCAAATGTCTATACTTAGATTGCAAAGCTTTCCTTCCACAGTACAACGTGTGTGAAAAATATTCTTTCAAAGCCAATCATCTTGGTTGTTAGCCAACGGTGCAAGCAAAAAATGTTGAATAACAAGTGCTTCTCCAAAGACATCACCTTTAATTCCCTCTTTGTCGAGAACATTTGGATCACATGCATCCACATGGTCTTCACCTTCAAAATTAGAGAAGTTTTCGTTGAATCCAGCTTCTTGGTTCTCCGAAAGATTAACCTGAATATCAACCCTTTTGGACACTGGTTAGACTTATGCCTAACCTCAATACACCTCAAACATTTTCCAGCCACTGCACCCTGATTAATGGGTTGTCTTTGGACAGCTCTCCTACCATTGGTGTTTGCTCGTTGTTGAGGCCACAGAGGAGTAGTTGTACGCCCATCATGAGTGGTGCTCTGTTGGTTGAAGCTTTGCTGTTGTGCTAATAAATAAGCGTTCTAGAGGAACCACGATTGAGCTGGACATCAACTTCTTGTGCAAGCTAATATGCATCACTGACTTTATAAGAAGTTGCAAGCTCACCCTAATCTTGAATGGCTAGTCGAAGGCCATTCACATATCGACTAACTTTTTGGCTCTCCGTTTCAGGAAGATTGCACCTCAATGACAATTTATGGAACTCTTTTGAGTGTTGTAAGTTTTGCACTCTTTGGTAAGAAGTTTGCTCAAAATCCCGAGGTAAGAACTGAGCTTTCAACTTCTCCTTCATTTTATCCACCACTGAATTTTTACTTTTCTCCTTGAATCTCATAGAAGTTGGACCTCTTAGGGGCTGTACGTTTACAAAATTTTGTATTCATTTTTGTAATGATGATGAAAAAGATGCCTTTTTGCGTACTTTTTATCTTTTTTCGTATTTGTTTTGGGTACTTTTTCGAAACAGTAGCAAAAATTGTGAAAACAGGGAGTTTTCACCTTTTTCCGAAAAAGGTGAACTCAATGTCAAAAAATTTCTTCTGTGTCAGATTTCTGCTTCCTCCCTCTCTCTCTCTCACCTAGCACCACCATGGCACCACCTCAAAAAACCAGAGCCGCCACTGAACCACCATGGCACCACCTCAAAAGATTTCTGCTCCCTCCCTCTCTCTTCTTCGTTATAATCTTTTGATTTTGCTTTGGACTCACCATCTCAGGCAGTCGGGGTTGCCTTGGCGGATCAATTTCCACGGCCATCGAAAGTTGATATTGAAAAGCCAGCCAAGCGTCGATGGACTCACCATCCACGGCAATCAATTTCCAGAGCAATCTTTGGACTCACCATCTCAGGTGACAGGTTCGCTCGGCAGACTGGGCAGGTTGAGTGAAAAGCCAGCCACGCGTCGACGCAGTCGAGATAGAAGGTTGGGAACGACTCAATCACGGACTCGTCGTTCTTCGGTGAAGCTGGCGTCGATCCCGTACGAGTACTCCGGTGAAGCCCCTCCCCTATTAGACACTCAAACACTCAAACCTCATCTTGGGGCGGCGGTAGATGGGGAAGATTTCCAGAGAGTGGGGGGGGGAGGGTGTGAGGTGGGGTTGGAAAGGGGAGAGAGTGGGGGGCAGGGGAGGGTGTGGGTCATGTAGTGTATATTATAAATAATATAAGGATACCAGTACAAAAGTGAAAATGAAAATGATATAAGTACATAAATCCGACAGAAAAAGTAGCTAAAATTTTTTGTGAAAATAATGAAAGTACAAGAATGAATTTTCTATCTGAATACGAAAATTATGAAAACGAAAACAGATGAAAACTGAAAACGAATTACGTAAACGTACAGGCCCTTAGCTTTGCTCCTACAAGCTTCACTTTCCTCTCTTCAGGTACTTCTTTCCAATCAAAATAACTTCCAATGCTGTCCACCCAATCTAAGAAACCCAGTGGTTCCATCTCACCATCAAATTCAACAAAATATCAACCTGGATGCCATATTCTTTCACATTCTGTAGAGCATGTACTATGCTTTCTTCCCATCCTTGACGTCCTCTATTATTTCAAACACCCCTATGCAAATAAGGCCTTCTCCCGTCGCTTGAATTATCACTTTCTTCCTCAATGGACTGATTAAGTTCATTTGCAACATCTCGAACACAATCTGATTCATTATCACTATCACTACCACAGTTAGGGTAATTAATCAATTGAGTAACTAGTTGGGTGAGATTTTGATCTTTCAACGCTTCAAACATGTACGCCATTAAAATTCTGCCCCTACGACCTCTTCCACCTCTTTCAGCCATGCTTTTCGCAGCTCAAACCACCCAAAATAAGGAAACAAGCAGCCCCAAGGAAAAAAGTTGCTCTAGATACAGGTTGATGGAAATAAGGATGCAGTAGATATGCACACACTAATATTAAATAGGTCAAAATCTTAGAAAATGAAAACAAGTACTCCACTTCACTGTCTAGCATCAAGAAACTCGTTAATTTCTTACAAACTTTGAGGAAGTACCTTTAAACAAGCTGTTCTACATCTGAACAGCAGAGAGTAGCACAACAACTGTTGCTGTGTGATTGCCTCTCGTCCTTATAGCAGCGGCAGAAGGTACGGAAGGCGCATGAGGTAGAATATTCAAAACCCAAGCCTCCAATGCTTGAGAACCCAAGCTGGGGTGGAGCTGAATATCAATCTTACTGTTCTTTTCTGTTTTCTTCCAAAGTGCTAGAGAAGGCAGACTTGTCTTCTTTTGTGCTAACTACCAAGCTTCCAATAGAAGCCAACTCTAATCTTCCGAGAGAAGCCAAAACTTTGCACACAAACCCCTCCTACTAATATCAGAATTCTCTAACTCCCCAAGCACACAAGTACTATTAAAAAATGGCCCCAAAACTTCAGATACACCTCAAATTAGAGACCGAACTGAGAATATACTACTCCTCACGACAAAAAGTACTAGAGAAAGTACCTGAAATACGAACTCTTAAAAACTAAACATATTTATAAGAGTTTCCATCACCACTGTTCTTCCAAGAGCCACCAGCTCTAGTGCAAGGCTCAAATCGCCGCAATGGGCTCTGATACCATGTTAGGAAGATTACAGGGAGCCAAGTGTCCGTTACCAAGAAGGGACACATATACAAGATGAACCGATCCGACTTAAGCCAATAGGACCTGGTTCCATCAAAGTGTATATGGCCAAGTGGCCAACTTATTTTCCACACTAGATGTCGGACTAACGTAAGTCCACACATGCACATTGACAATAAGGCAATGTTCAATGCGTTAGTTATGTACATGGGTTTCTATATATACTCGACATGAATACAGTTAATACACCATTTATACACATGACTAATTTATTTGAAGATTGTGCTTTGGCTGACCCAATAGGGTGAATGGGCAAATTGAAACTCTTCCGAATCTTATAGAATATTCAACTGGAATAATTGCTTGTCTACGCCTTCGGCAACAGCTGGGCAGTAAGTGCCAGGACGGTAGATTACACTTTTAACCCCACAAGTTTAGAGAACTTGCAAAATTACCGTAAAACAGTTATGATTTCCACTTTGTTCCACAATTCTTCAAAAACCATATCATATTTTATTTAAAAAACCAGAATGGAAAGCTCAAGGCAGGCCATAAACTAAACTAAACTGATAACCTGAACCGACTAAGCAGCCCAGCCCCGAAACTAGCCATGGTCCAAAGACGCGATAGCGGCCATGATTTCTGTACGGCACTAGTACCGGTGTCGGTTGGAGGCGATACGCAACTTCAAGCTAGTTAGAGGCTTCAAAAAGATTCAAAACTATCATCAAAAGTTCCTAAATTATATGAACGGGAACGGGGTAATTCAACCATAAGATAGCATCATGTAATAAAACCAGCAATTTCTATATTCCCATACTTAGTTGCAAAAGTTTCATTCTCGGGCCTCTCAAACAATGCAGTTTGTTATTGTAAGTGAACGCTCTTATGGAAGTTCTTTTTACTACTACAACTGTCTTTCAATTTTCTCCTTTAATAATCACACCACATAATTGAAGGTAACTAATGAGTTTGATGCAAGTTCTTCTGCTGGTAGTTTCTGCTCTGACCTAACGGACAGAAAAAGTTAATACATAATTCTAACACCTTATATTACCAGTTAACAGTTTCTTATCGTGTTTTATTTTCTTATACCTAGAGTATTTCTATCTATATACTTTTTAAAACATTAGCAGTTTAAATGTAATGTACTTTGTAACTGAAAAAAAAAAACAAATAGGAGTTCAGCTGCATCCCCCAAAAGCATCAACTAGAAAGCATGAAAAACGACACTGCAGCAGAGAGGTTCGTCAGAGATTTTTGAAGGTTCTCAAAGCTTCACCGACTTACATCAAAGCAATTCTTGTATGGGTCAGCAGGTAAGTCGCCAGATCTCTTGTCTACTCACCTGATCTGCCGGGGAAGTTTGTTCTCTTCATCGTCCTCCTCCTTCCTCCTCTTCTTGGAGCACGACGTGTTACCCATCTTCCCGCATCGGCGATATTGCAGTATATCTCAGCTGATTTTTCTGAGAAACCGCCTTACAATGTGATAAAAAATAACCCCCCTCCATAATTCCAAGAACTCCGCTATCTTGGTCCGTTACATCAAATACCAGGTAAGAAGTTCAGAGACTGCGAAACCAAACCAATATGCGGACTTTTCAGTGTAACGGCTGATATTTTGAACCATGAAACCAGCCCTCCTTAGCCTTCTTACATTGTCCCTAATCAACGGAGCAATGCAACTTCCTCAACTCACGCTCCTATTTGGTGCAGGAGTACGAATGATGGATTCCATTTATCTCTCAAACAACCTCCCGGCTTTGTCCTCCTCACCACAAACGGGAGGCCCATAACTTGACTGGGTTCCATTATTTCATCCCCCATCCAATCCAGTAGTGCTGCTACTGAACAAAGAGGACTGATGAGACCCTCATCCAACACCTAAGCCTTTTAACGCCACAAGTTTATTACCCTGATCATCAAACCCAATTCTCAACATGAGTCTGAAGAGTCAACCTTCAGCCCGTTTCTCACTTGAACATCCCCAAAAGTAAGCCCCGAGACCGCCTCTCTTTGTACAGCCTGAACCTCCAACTTCTTTTATGGTTAAAGTCTCTGAAATCCCTCCAACAATTAGAAGTAAAGAAAGCCTTTGAGTAGAAGCCACTTATTGCCATATGCCCATTGGCCAGCCCTCCATCTCTACGCTCCTGAGCACATGGACGCCACCCTTCTTCATCCTCTTGTGGTCTTCATCGATCCATCCCTGAAATCTTCCACAACCATGAATCGATTGCTCAACGAGCGATCCTAAATCTTACTAAGAAGTCACTTGCACAGATAGACCTTCCACCTTATCTTCCGCACAAGGCAATGCTATGGTCCCCCAATGCTGGACACTCTTAGGCCTGCCACTGTACCTAATCACTGCCTTGAAGATCTCAACCATCAAGTACCACCAGATTCTTCAAGAATCTTAATGCAGCTGAAGCCCTAAACACCTATTGGGAACCACTTCCACCACAAGCACTATAATACCAAGCACCCACAGCGCAAAAATAGAGACGTGTCGTGACTATATTTAACAATCTGACGACTACTGCAAATAGAGCTCAGAGACACCATGCCAGAGGGACCCAGCACCAAGGAACCTTACATTTGTTCCCCTTCGAATTCTAAACAATCTCAAAGAGGGGAGGATCCAACTGACGATAGTCGGGAATGAGGAGGTTTTTCAACCAGCTAAAGAGAAAAACCCCCAACGTAAAAAATAAATAAATAAAAATTATACATGCCCCTACTCCAGGTGGCCTAGCTACGGCTAGGCAATCTCCTGGGTGGCCAAGGTGATTTTTCTTCATTTTTTTCCACAACCCAAGTGCCTACCCAGACGATAGACAGACCACCTAAAGCCGAAGACTTGGCTTTGCCGAGGCTATTTGACTATGATGACTCGATGACAGTCTTATCCCTTTTTTCGGTCAAATGTTTGATTCTTGAAGCCAAATAAACCTGTATTAAGACCTCTGCTGTGATTAAAGGAGAAAGGGCGAAAAGAACTCATGCAGCCGACCAAAACAGCAAAGTTGATCAAAATGATGATGATCACAAAAAAAAATCACTAGCCTTAGATTACCTTAACTACCAAATCACTCTCTTAAAACCCTAGACTACATACACGTCCATATATACAAAACACGTAACTTCTGGGACAAAAAAAGCACCGTTGCTCTCATCTATCATCATCCAAGGCAAGATATCTGGCCAAGCGTAAATGTTCAAGGTATTATATTTGCTTCTAACGGAACTTTCTTTTCATCATACACTTTTCAATATATTGCCTGCTTAAATTCTCTACATCTATTGTGCATCAATAAAAGCATTATTTCCCTCCCAGGTTCAAATCTTTTGATGACCTTTGGTTGAGCAAAAAATGGAATTTTAAGGCAGCTTTTAAAAGAAAATTCATTGGAGGATGATGCGCTCTATACACATCAACAGATAATATGGCCCATGACAACAGTTTATGCTGCAAAAAAGTCAATTATTCCATCCACGCGTCACCTAGGGCTTACCTAACTTAAGCTCTATAGCATGTGAATCAAAAACAATACAGATCGAATGCCCCCAGAGGAAAATGTGAAAGTTCTGAATATACATACCAAATAAGGCAAGAAAGACGTAAAAAACCAGCTAGATGACTGGATATTTGAAGGGCAAATACCTGTGGGAAACAAATCCGTACCATGCCCGTCAACATCAAAAAACATCGGAAAGCCTCCCTCCAAACTGTACACGAGGACTCGGTTTGGGTGCTTTGCAACAGTTATCTCCACCTATTTTCAGTCACAGAAATGAGAGACGAAGCTCCGGTACATGACAAAAAGCTTAAGCAGGTTTGAAATTTCATATATATGTCAAGTCCAGAAGTACAATAGGAATAACTAACCTAAAAAACATTATTTTGCATAAAAAATAGAAAACAAGGAAAAAAAAAACAATAGCCACGATAGCGTAGTATGTCATCATGTTTCACTATGACACGAAATTGAGCTTTGATCTAGGGAATCAATCAAAAAGTTGAATGAGTAAGACTGAATATGAATAACATGCCTTCGGAGGAGTAAGGTATCAACATTGGGATCGTACGCATGGTGAAAGGCTCTTTGATGGCTCTCTTCAACTTCTTACGGTTTGCACCAGACAACTGCTGCTGGGATTTTTCCTCCACCCACTTCTTGAACATTGAGTTTTTATTCGATTACATCCTCTAAAGCACGGACACCTCTCCTAGGTGGAGGTTTGGTGTCTAACGGACGGACACCTCGACACCCTCCAGACACCGCCGACACGTGTCGGACACTGCCAATCGGTGTCGGAATTTTTTTTATTTTCCGACACCGTGTCGAACACTTCGTCGAGGAGTGTCGGACACGGCGTAAAGCAGTGTCAGACCATCTGCTTCTCTTACCTCAAGGCCGTCTCCTTCTCTCTAGCCGCACGGGTGCCCTTCTTAGACATTATCGACACGGATCTGTCTCCAGATCTGTCGCCGGAGCTCAGTCGCTAACATCTCGAAGCCGAAGCCGACAGATCCAGTCGCCGAAGCAGCTGTCGCCATCACCATCGCCAGAGCTCACTTGATCGTCGCCGGAGGTCCTCGGCCGCCGTCGCTGACCCACAGGTACTTCTTCCTCAACCTCGTCTCCTTTTTCTTCGTCTCCCTTCCCCTCTCTGAAATCTGAAAGTCTCCTTCAGAGTCCTTCTATTCTGAAAGCTTGTCTCCTTTTTCTTTCATCTTTTTTTTTGTCTCCATCTGCCAAGGCCTAAGAGTCGTTTGACTCGTTTCTTCTTTCTTCTTTTTTTATTCTTTTACTTAGTTATTTTGTCCCGTACTTTAATTTCAGAAATATTTTTTTGACTTAATTAATTTGTTATTTTAGATTGCAAAAATGTATTTAATATATATTAAATATCTATACAATAAAAATATATTTAAAAAATAGCGGTGTCCAAAATCTGATTTTTTGGAAATTGCGGTGTCCGGTGTCCCCGTCGGTGTCGGTGTCCGACACCGTGTCCATGCTACCTAGCTTACATCTTTACAAGATCCCTTAATCTCTATCTGCACACTTCTCTTTCTCCTGATATCAGGAGTGGCACCCTGCTGCAATTCTAAAAAGGGTATGAAGCTTCTTGATCGGCTAAATGGAACTCAAGCCCATAAGGTTTGGCCAGCCTGGCAGATAACACCCTGGGGTTTTCAATTGGGCACTTCCCCTTTGACGCCAAAAAAGAGTGGAAATAAGGGCCAAAACTAGACAGCAGACAAGAAATACGGCTGAAAATGGGTAGTGGCTTTCGCACGCCTTTAAGCGGTTGTTTGTGAGTATCGTTCATAACTAGCATTAAAGTGAAATCAATTAGGTGTAAGTATATGATTAGGAAACACATCTCACTTTATTTTTCTTTCACATGAGACTGAGACTAAGGTAATCTTACTTCTATTAAGGTTCCAAATACTTCTACCAAAACATTAATATTGGCATGTGCCAGCTATATGGTTATTTCTATTAGTATTTTTGACTTCCGTCTAGTTTTGGGCCTTGTTGCCACTTTTTTGTAATGCCAGAGAGTCAAAGTGTTGATTTTGAACATCATGGCGTCATGTGTCAAATCTAGCAGACATTAGGAAGTTGACTGACATTTAATATTCCTGGTTCGCATAAGGTGGTGGACTTTACGAGTTTAAGACTTTTAATAGGCTAGGCCCGAAACCCATTCGTAACACAGTAAGTGTTCCACGACAATACGCACTATTCATCACAATAAGGTCCCCACATTTCCGTTTAAGGCCCAAAACACAACTAAAAGAATTCATCAAGTATAGGCACAAAACATGCCCATAAAAATAAGTGTCCCTGCATGACAAATTTGTCCAAAACTACGGACCAAAACTCGATTGCAAAAAGTTTGTCCGATATGGGCCTGGACCTCGTCCCTCACAAAACTAGTGTCTCCATGCAACCAATTTGTCTATGGTATAAGGTTCACATAGTTGCTTTTTGGGCCCAAAACTCAACTGGAAAAATTGGATAGGTCTGGGTCCAAAAGCTTTCCATTCAAAAAATAGTGTCCCCAGACAACATTTTCCCCCCACCACCCCGCCCTATTCTTAGGGCATAAGCTGCATTTTGGGACCAAAAATTGACCCAATATAATTCAACCGATCTAGGCTCAAAACTTGTCCTCCTAAAAACTAGTTTCCTCGGACGACAATTTTCATCCCCCACCACCCACACCCTATTCTTAGTGCATCAACAAGTCTCCATAGTTGCACTTTGGGCCAGATACTCGACCAAAAAGAATTTAGTCGATCGTGGCTCAAAAACCCATCGCTCCTGACTTATTGTCCACAGACCACAATATTCATGCGCACCCGTCACGCCCAATTTTTAAGGTCCCTATAGTTGTGATGTGGGCCATAATTTTAACGAAAACAATTCTTTCGATGTGAGTCAAAGACTGATGTGCCGTAAAATTAGAGTCCCCAAAAGACTAATTTCATCCCGCACCACTCATACTGTACTTACGCAGAAGGTCCCCATAATAGCACGTTGGGCCCAAACTCGACTAACAAATACATCCGATCTAGACCCAAAAGTCGCCCGTCACAAGATTAGCGTCCCGAATAACAATTTCGCCTTGCACCATTCATGTCCCATTCAGACGATATGAGATCCCCAAAGTCGAGCCTTAAACCCAAGACTCAATTTGAAAAAAAATCGTCCAATATGCGCCCAGAACCCATCCATCCAAAAGAACAACAATTTTTGTCCCACACTCCTCACACCCTGTGGTTGCAGCATACGTTTCTGCAGATGCTCTTGGGCCCAAAACTCGACCAAAAATACGTCCATCCAATTCATGCCCGAAACTTATTAGTCCTAAAATAAATGTCCCGAACAACAATTTTTGTCTCGCACCACTAATGCCCTTTTCTTACAAGGTCCCCATAGTCCGTTTTTGGTCCAAAACTCGACCAAGAAAATTAGTCGAATCTGGGACTAAAACCGTGTGTCAAAATTAGTGTCTCCGTACGCCGGATTCCCTTAGTTGCGTTTTGGGCCCAAATCTAGACTCGAAAAAAGATTGTCCCATCTTGGCCCAAAACCCGCCTGTCACTGAATAAATGTCGATAAATAAGTGTCCGCTGATGATAAATTTTTGTCCTGCACAATTTACACCCTATTCTTACAGCATATGGTCCTCATCATTCTGCTTTGGGCCTGAAACTCGACCAAAATGTTCGTTCAGTCAGGAAAAACCCGTCCTTTTGCAAAATTAGTGTCTGCATGCGACAATTGTCCTCCTGCTTCACTACTCTAACAGCATAAGGTCCACATATTGGCATTTGAGGACCAAAACTAGACCGAAACAAGAACTCCGGATTCTGAAACGACATCTATTCTTCTATTCCTGGAAGACGACAACAGCAAATGCAAAACCAAAAACTAAATGGGAAAAACGATTGCCACGATAACGTATCAACCCATTTCTTTCAGCCTGACACAAAATTGGGCTTCAATCTAGTAAAATGAATGAACAAAAAGGAACCCGAAAGACATGCCTTAGGAGGGAGCAAGACATCGATATCAGCATCGGAAGCATTGGGAAAGCGGTCTTTGATGCTCCTCTTCAGCTTCTTACGGTCTGCACCAGACAGCCGCTGCTGCGACTTTGGCTCCACCCACTTCTTGAACATGTTTTTGATATCAAGCACTTCGTTTTACACGCTTCAGTCCTGTGCCTAAGCACTTCTCTGATATCGGGACGGAGTGTAACGGTGCAGCGATTCTACAGAGGGCACCTACGAAGCTTCTCGACTGGCTTATACGAATGAAACTCGACCCTGTCTGTGTCTGGCAAAGAAGACCCTGCTGTTTTTAATCGAGCACTTGACACCCTTGACGTTACAAAGGAGTTGCAATTTGGCCACATATTATAATAATTAATTAGAAAGGTTTAATTTAATTAAACATGGCACTCCTGATTTACCCAAAATTATACTAGGTTCTTATTAACTATTTTATTTTTATTACCCTTTGCTCTTTCTGATTATTGTGTTACATAAAATTAAATTCTGTTAGGGTCCGATTGGATCACGGAATTACTCTAGGAATTGAGGTTGATTTTGGAATTAGATATTAAGAATTACAATTCTCTGTTTGGACAACTTATTCAGAATTAAAATAACAATTCAAGTTCAATTCTAAGAAATTTAAAGTATATTATAAGGTCCATGGTTCAATTCTTAAGGCCCAATGTCAAATTTCGAATTCCAAGCCCATTATATTTTTTTTGTTCACATCTCACCACTCACAGCCTTTGCTCGACGCCCGACCGCTGCTTCTCTGAGCTATCTTCTCTGAGCTATCTTCCTCCTCTCTTCTCAACACACCACCCCCCCCCCCCCCCGGTCGGTTAAATTAGCATAATGTATTTAACTACACGTTCTTACAACATGATAGCACCAAGTGTAGGCTTACACAAGTTGTTCAATATCACACTTGCGCTATATTAAGAAGCAAAATTTGATATAGTGGTGCATCCAAAAAAATAATTAACCAACACAAAAGGATCCCTAAATTCCAACAAACAACATAAAGTAGCAACATCACCATAATGGCTCAGACTTTAGATAAATCTCAGTAGCCTGGGATCACAGCCCTTGACCTCTCATACACTGTTGGATCCAACCAAAAGAAATACCCACAACCTCCAATGACTTGAGCCTTGAGGTGGAGCATCAATCAGTATAAAAAAACTAGTTTTCAGTCAAAATTGGCAAGAACTACAAACTCAATGTATGGGGACCTTACTGCAAAGTCAACACAACTAAAAAGTTCTCCTTCAAGGGTCGCTATCTTTCGAAGAAGTTACAACCTTACTTCTCCTTGCATGATGACAAACCATTTTGCACAATTTTGTTTTTCATGTACTCAACTTCCTTTCTCCATTGATTTTCGTCGTTTCTATAGCATATAATCATCTCTGATTCCCGCCCAAATGTGCTTCATATTCCCTGCAAAATGAGTGGGAGCATTTCTAAGCAGAATTGCCCTCATAAGTGCACATGGAACCATCACATGATCTTTTTGGGCACAAAGTCTAACAGATGAACTAAAATGGTTCTGGATATGAGTAACAATTATAACCCATTCAAATTGGCCCAATTAAAATCCACCCTAATCTGACCATTGAATATAATATGCGTTAGAGGGTCTTTTACGTTGGGTACTCAAACATACGTGGGTTTAAATGCATGATGAATGAACACCCATGTAACGGTAGGATAAGACCTATTTTACCCAAAATTATACTTAGTTCTTATTAACTATTTTATTTATTTTATTTTTATTACCCTTCGCTCCCTTTGATTATTGTGTTACATAAAATTAATTTATGCTAGAGTCCGATTGGATCACGGAATTAGTCTAGGAATTGAGGTTGATTTTGGAATTAGACATTAAGAATTACAATTCTGATGTTTGGACAACTTATTTAGAATTAGAAAAACAATTCAAGCTCAATTCTAAGAAACTTAAAGTATATTATAAGGTCTATGGTTCAATTCTTAAGGCCCAATGTCAAATTTAGAATTCCAAGCCCATTATATTTTTCTCTGTTCACATCTCACCACTCACATCCTCTGCCCTACGCCCCGACGCTGCTTCTCTGAGCTATCTTCCTCCTCTCTTCTCTTTGATCAACCTCCCCATGGCAACGACAGTCTACTGTGCAAACAGTGGCGGCTACCATCTATTATTTTGACGGCGACAGAGGCAACGATTAATTGTGTTGACTGCGGCGACTGTGGTAACTAAGCTTTTTCGTGGCAGCGACCGCCATTTAGGTTAGTCAAATATCTATGCTGATTTTGCTTTGGTTTTAGGTTGGGTTTGTCTCAATTTACTTTATTATTGATTTTGATTTTAATTTTCAATAGGAAATTTTCTTTGCATTTCAGTTTCAAAATGTGTTTAGCAGGAAGATAATTTTTAGCATTTCTTCTCTTGCTTGGTCATGATTATAATGTCAGTCTAGGGAAGATGTTATGTGATCTTCTCTCCTTTAGAACACAGTCTCCATACCTAACCAAGCTCCAACCCTAAATCCTTTCTTCAATATCTCATTTTCGCCATAACCTCTTTCCATCATTCCTCTCTCTCCAGGCCATTCATGCCAAAGTAGTGAAGTCATTGAATTACATAGATGGGTTCATTGGTGCCCTTTTGGTATCTCTTTATGCCTAATTAGGATGCTCCAAAAAATGCACACCAACTGTTCAACAAAATGCCTGAGAAAGATTTTGTCTCCTGGAATTCGTTGATTTCCGCATTTTTGCGAAATGGGTGTTTTAGTAATAGCTTGAATCCATTTCTTAGGATGAGACTAGAGACAGTTTTGGAACCAAATGAAATTACTCTTATTATGTATAATTTCAGCTTGCACAAACTTGGGAGCTCCTGATGAAGGAGCTTGCATTCATGGCTTTGCATTGAAAATAGGTTTGTGGGTTGGGGGTGGCTTGCCTTGTGGGTTTAGTGCAACGTAATGGCAGTTAGGGCTGTATACGAATTGAGTTCGAGCCGAACATGGGTGTGTTCGAACTCGGTTCGTTTAATTTTTGGTATGTTCGAACTTGGCTCGAGTTCGTTAACAGCAAAAAATTCAATGTTCGAACTCTGCTCGAGTTCATGACTGTAAAACTCAGGCTCGACTTGCACAACTCATTTAACAATACGAGTTGAACTCGAGTTCGGAAACTCGGCTCGTGTTCGAGATCAACTTTCAATAAATCCCTAAATTTACTCAAACTTCTCAAATCATTCAAGCAATCAAGGTATAATTTATTAAAAACGATACATAGAAGATAGAAGGAGCTACGCAGAATCAAAACACTGAAAACAAATTCAATCGATTGGCGATGAAGACAGAGACAGCGAGTTGATGCATTTGAGGTTGGGCCCTTGGCTTTGCAAGCTATGGCTTTGCAGATCGAAAACTTTGAGTTAAGGATCTGTAACTTTGCAGGTTGAATCTTGTGCTCCGGCGATGTTTGCAGGTTATGGCTTTACAGATCAAAAACTTGGAGTTGCGGATCTGCAAATTTGCAAGTTGAATCTTGCGCTCTGGCGACGCAAGTTAATGTAGGTTGAATCTTGCGCTCCGGCGACGCAAGTTGATTCCAGCGAAGACAGGTGACACGACGTCTGTCTGTGAAGAGAGAGAGAGAGAGAGGGTGGGGGCTATGTGCGATCTGCTTGTGTTTGCGTGTGTGTGTGTGTGTGTGCACGATGAGGTAGGGGACGGAGAGAATGCGGCTGTGTGACTTAACTGATTTGTGATATTTAGGTTAGTTTATATAGTTAGGGTTTTTTCAAGTGTTGGGCTTCATAGATTGAATTATCTAAAATTGGGCTGTTATAAGTGGGCTAAGTTTCGGGCTGACTCAAAAGGCCTGGCATGCAACTTTAATTTTTAATTTATGCGATTTATGATTTTATGTAAATATTAATTTTGTAAAAATATTATAACTAATCTATTATTTAGACGAGCTGTTCGCGAACATGTTTGTGAACATTTTAGAGTGTTCATGTTCGGCTCGTTTAATAAACGAGCCCTAAAAACTTGTTCATGTTCGGTTCGTATATTATAAGAACGAACGCGAACGAGTTTTGTGAAGAACGAACCACGAGCCGTTCGTGAACGGCGTGGTTCATTTACAGCCCTAATGGCAGGTGGTCTAGTGACTGCCCTTAAAGTTGCTTGAATATGGTATAGGGTTGACTCTTGTTTCCTAGCCAATAGGATGGCTCTAGTTGCAGGTTGTTCTAGGTTTGCTTTACAAACAAACAAATGAAAACCACAGAATGATGTAGCTTAGCTTAAGCAATTTTGCAAATCTTAAAATCACCTCAATCTGAGTTCAAAGAAGGCCATATGCCTGTTTTATGTTTTACTGTTCTATTCATGTTTTACGTTTTAGTGTTCCAATTGAAGTTGTTCTTTTTATTATTGCCTTTTGTGTTTGTAAATAGATGAGTACCAATAGCAATACCTTGCAAGTTAGTCTTTTTGATAAAAGAAAGAATGTTTGTGATTTGAAGTCAAAATCATACCTTAGATGGACTGTGGAAATGAGCCGAGTTCTTAATGTTGTCTTGCTTGACTAACTTAATATTGGGAACAATTCCTAATGGAAGGAAACCAAGTACATACAATGCTGTGATTGATGCAATAAGTGATCAATGTAACGTGAAAGTTACAAAAGATAATATTATTGGTCATCTGAAAACATGGGATAAGCATTATGAGATAGTGTCTAAGTTGTTGACCCAAAATGGGTTTCGTGGTATTGTTATTCTAATACGATTAAAATTTATAGTGAAGCTACTTGGAACGCGTGTGTCTAGGTAAAAAGCATATTAATCTCTCTTATTTTTTTAAATAATTGGAACGTTACTTATATAGTTCTATATTTACTTTTTGTAGGATCATCCTGATGCAAAGCCATATAGAAGAAAGGTAATTGAGTATTGGGGGAGATTTATCAGCTATATGTGGACAAGATCGAGCAACAATGGAAAGAGCTGAGACTGGTGTTGAAGGTTACAATGAGCTGGCATATAATTTCAATGTAGAGGAGGCTAGTGAAGATCTTGACAACACGAATCATCAAAAGGCAACCTCTACAACTTAGTTACAATTATCAAGAAAGAGAAATCGTGCTAGTAATGCATTTGCAACAGCTGTTACTTCAATGGCTAGTGCCATTGACAAGGTATGTACATCAAAAGTTACAATTGCAAGTGCAGATGTCATTTATGAGAAGTTGGCAGAGGTGCTAGATTTTATCAGCTTGAGTTGATCAAAGCTTATGACATGCTGACTGGTAATATGAGGAAGTTTGAATCATTCACGTCTCTTCCATTTCACTTGAGGAAGCCATGGTTAATGATGCAAATTAGCACTCATCAGACTTAAGACAGAGCCAACAAGGAACTTATGAACTTTGAATTATTTTCAAACTTAGTTTTTTAAGAGCTATTATCTTATTTAATGGTAGAGATCTAACTCGTTAATTACTTTCTATGTTTAAGAGCTACTTCATTTTGTTACGTCTAAGCATATTTTTATTTTTGATAATATTTTCTTGTTGTCAAGTACTAGCAAAGCATTAAAGTTCTAATATTCAGCTGTTAGGTTGCAAATTCAAGTTTGCTTATCAATTAGTTGCATTTTTTTCATTTTGCACGTAAGTCATTGTGTGTGTGTGTATTTTTTTTCCTTTTTTTTTCTTCTGTTCTATTGGGTGGCTGGGTGGGGTGCGGTGAGGCTGGTGGGGGCGTGCTGTTGCGTATGATTTGGTAAGACAAATATAAAATTTCCGTTTTGCATATTTACACTCTTGTTTTTTTTACTTTAGCAATTTCAATTCTCAATTTAATTTTATGTGCTAACCAATCAATTGAATCAAAAATTCTATTCAATTCCAAAGCAATTCCCATTGCATAGGAATTGAAATTGAATTGCAATTCTCAACTCCAATTCTAATTTCGTTTACCAATTGGACCATTTGAGAAGCGTCAGAAAAAAGTTAGGTCACCTTAAACATATTACAATATACAAAAAATGCCCTTAGTGTTTCTTCCTCTTTCTTACCAGCCAAAGCAAACCACCACATTGATGCCCAGCCACCATTGCCGACGGCTTCCTTCTGTCCATCACCGCAGACGCCCCAGCACAACCACCACGGATCACCTTCTACCTACCACTACCCATCACACACACCCCCTAGCGACACACACACACACCCCTTTTCGTCGTTGTCATCCCCCTCTCCAAACGCTACTTAACCCATTCCATTTATTCTATAACCACCACTGAATCCCCAGTGACCAACCACCACTGCTGGCGACCAACCAATTAAATAGCATGGTGGCTGAAATTCAGTGGATGACCACTATCACCATCGATGCAATATCACCTCTTCCACATAGATACAGTATCACCTCTTCCACCTTGTAATAGCATCGACGACCAACCACTGACCCCCAACACCTAACCACTACTATTGCAACCAACCTCCGCCACATTGTTACCCACCTCTGTAACACCGCCACCAATCCTAGATCTACAAACCCATATCAAAATATCATCAATCTCATATAAAATCATCCCAATTACAAACACATATCAAAATCAATCTCATCCAAATTACAAGATCACCAAATCCATTTTCTAAATAACCAAAAATTTATGACGATGTTAGGGAGATACCCACACACAGAGCTCAGATTCATGATGGTGGTGGTGGTGACACCTTAATAACACAAGCACACATTGACGACAAATGCTTGGTTTTGATTTGGATTTGAAAGTTCGGTTTTCGAGAGGGAAATCAAGGTCTAATTGATGGCAGTTAAGGTTTCAGAGGTGTTTTGGTGTGGCGATGGCGGCAATTAGGATTTCAGGGGTTGGGGAAAGGGATAAGATGCAGGCTCATGATGGCTTGGTTTGGGGGTGGGCTTGGTGTAGACACCCCATTTTTGTAGTTATTATTAAATAAATTATAAAAAGGCCTTATTGTTAATTAGAAGTTTCTTATTAAGTTTAGGCCTAGTAATGTGAATTGATTAATTAATTTAGTCCAGTCTAGTAATGTCAGTCATTCAAATTGCATGTCCAGACTAGTATCAGTCCGATTAGCATTTGGTTCAGTTCAGTCCAATTGTGTCATTCCAGTCTAGTGTCTATATTTCAAAATTGAATTAGTTTGTTCAGATAATTTGGAAATAATTTGTAAATTATCCTAGATACAAAGAGTAAATCCTAATTTATATGGTTAGACATGAATTATCTAGAATCTGGTATATTCCATATCTGAAATGAGAGATAATTACATATAATAAGGTCAGATAATGCCTCAAAATATGGAGAAAATTTATTTTTTAAATTGTGGGATAAACCGACCGATTTTTCACTAAACGGCCAGTTAATTGACTTTCATCCATCTGTGGTTTTATCTAATATTCTGACTTATCTTTAATCTTGCATATTAGATTATGCGACCCTGAGCACTATAAAAAGGGCTCTTGGCCTTCATTTCTAGGGGTCCAGAAGCTTATTTTCCTTAGAGATTGGGTACCATTTTTTCAGAAAGTGATACGTTATTTCTCTTGACAATATTAGTCGTTCATATTCACTTTACAAAAATCCTTCTATCTTTGCATCGTGGATCATTCAGAGAACGTTCCCCAGTCTTCGCGACAAGCTACTTCAAGTGGTAATCTTTACTAATTTTCTAGTATAGAAATCACTTCATATTGTCTCCCAATCTTGTAATCACAATTCTATTAAAAAACACAAAAGCGTCTTTTATATTTCTTTGTCTGCGTTTTGGCTAGAAATGTAGATTACTTCCCGTAAGACCAGAGTCAAACTACCATGGTTTTTATTCCGGTTAGTCCGACCGGATACATAGGCAATTTGAACTCCGATGTCGAGTTCAAGTCAAAAGCATAAGCATCAACTTAGGGTAAGTGTTATCCTATTTTGTATGTTACATGTTTTTTAGGCAAAAAATTAATAGAAATGAAGGAGAGACCGAAAGGGCGTGGGGGGTACCCAACACCTTCCGTTGCGTAACTTAGTCCCTGAACCCATCTCACTGTCTTAAATAGATTAGTTGTCCTTTAGGACATTTTAAAGTCAATTTTAGGTTTCTTCTTATTTTTTCTTATTAAATAAGATGGTGACTCCAGAAAATTCCTTAGCGGGATTTTTTCTGAGGCGGTTTGCTAAATTGGGGACTCTACTGGGGACTAAAAACTAAGAGGACTAGACTTGAATTAACTTATATTGATTTTTGGCCTTGTTAAATTTTCTTTGTATGTTGTGGCATGTACAGTATGATATAATTATGGTCATTGCACTTTTACTTCCATATCTTACACGCACACGTCTTACCCTGACCATTCACTCGAGAGCAATGGTTGAAGCTCTTGGTCCTCGTGATCATAAGGCAATCTTTTGATTGTGCTTACAACTTTATGGCCTTGTACTAAAGGGACCTCTTGGTCTTCTTGGTATGTTGAACGACTTGTGTATGACTAGTGATCACCCATTATTAACTTCCTAGTTACGAGCAGGAGGTATATGGTACAATCGAGCCGATAGGAGTGACCTTTACACTGACTTTCAGAGAGAAACCATACATCCAAACTATTCAATGTTCTGCCCTTTTTTAAGAGAATACATGTATTGGCCAATACGTCATGTTGATAGGGAAACTAACCAACATTCTATAAACTAAACTGGTAATTTTGCAAAAAAAAGGATAACCGACCTGTTTATTGCCCTCGTAACCAGACGAGTCAGTAAGTGCATTGCTTAAAAAATTTTAAAATTGGCTGATCTAACTCACTGATAAACCTACCGGTTTATCTACCCGGATGACTAGACGGTTAGTCAGAACCTATCCTTTTCAAAACATTTCCATATATAAACCTTAACCACACTTCCCAACTGGCCTGTTTTATTCTCCCGAATGTTCAGATGATTGGGCAAAACTCACCCTGTTCCAGAAAATTTTCCAAATCTAACCCAAGATCCACTGGAGAACCAGCCGGTACACCCCCAAAGGTAATTGGACAATTAGTCAGAATTTTACTTACCCAGAATTCTTAGGTCAAAAACTTTAAACCCACTGACCAACCAGTCGGTTCACCCAATGGGTAACCAAATTGTTAGTCAACTTCATCTCCCAATTTTTTTTAAAAAAAGAAATAAATAAACTACTTGACTAGTTAGTCAGGGGCTTTACCCTTAATTAGTACCTTCCATTCTCCTACGGGACATAAATGGACCAGTTTAAATGTGTTTTTTATAATGCTATGGTGCGCTGCATCGCCAATTGGGTATTCCATTTTCTTCATTGAGTCATAATATGTTTTTTTCCGTACTTTTAGGATAATAAATAATAAAAAAGAATAAAAGAAATAAATAATTTGAATGTACATCCTCCGATTGTGTCGTCCTAGTTTTTTTCATTGAGTCGTCCTTTCTTTCCTTTTAATTCTTAAAAAAATTAAAAGAGAAAATTTTCAACTCTTGAAAGTCTCTTTTAGATTTCAAATCAAATTGAGTTTGTGTTTCCACCAAGTCTACGAGTCCATCCTTAGCCCACCAAGTCTACGAGTCAATCCTTAGCAAGTCAAGAGCATAACAATTTTCAAAGCAAGAAAATCGCCCCATCTCATACCAGTTGAATCCTAAATTGGCCAAACACTTTGGGATATTGTGCAAAAAAGATGCTTTTAAATTTTAGACTAATTATCTATCTCGCTGACACTTCTTCTTTGCACTTAGGGGGGCAGTGATCCCTGCGTTTTCAAGCTTAAATATCAAAATCTTTGTTTCTTTAAAATTGAATGTCAGAAAACCTAATAAAAGAATTTGGTTTGAGATTTAAACATTCGAGTCAGAATCTGAGAGATTATTAAGAGAAGGTTGTGACTTCCTTTATTGGTCAACCATCATTCACCAAAAGCAAGCCTAATCCTCAAAGATAATGAGGTGTCATATTAATGTCACTCCTATTCAAAGCTCACTTACTTTATCTCCTAGCTTGGACCATTCATCATGAAAAGAAAAAGAAGAAAAAATCCCGCTAGATTGAAAACCCTGAAAAAGGCGATCTAGGCAAAAGTTAGGGCACGAAGAGAAGGAGGGAGGGAGAGCGAAAAGAGAATGTAGGTTTGCATGTGTCTTCCTTGAAATGAGTATTCCTGATGATTGGAAGCCATCGATTGGCCACCACATATTATCCTAATTACGCTATACTATATTTAAACACTTGCTAGCCTTTTGTGCCTAAACAGCTTATCCTTTCTTTTCAAAAGCCTATATATCTCTAACCTTGGACAGGTAGTCTCCTTGTGGGTGCCTATATCTCAAGTATTGCTACAAAGTCAACTGAACAGAGAAAGGGTTCGTTTTCATATGAACCACAGTCTTGAAGATAAAATGATGATTGAAATCGTGATAATAATTTGTTCTATCCCGAAAAAAAAAGAGAAGTATTGAAAGGAAAAAATATAGAAGAAATAGAAAAGTTAGAGAATGATTGTGAGATTCAACACACAGAATTATCATTCATTTGAGTTCAAAGGATGATACTCAGTGAATCCGATTTGGGCTACATCTGACCTGATTCCCCTAATGGGGATATGTAGGCAGCTTAGTCACCTTCTAGGCTTGGTCTCCCTGGGCAAACATTAGGGGCTTTGGTTCTATATTTGGGTTCTTGAGCCTTATTTACCATTCATTTTTTAGCCCATACTTTGTCCTACATTGTGTCTCATACATAAAGTCCTTCTTGAGGCTATGCTTGTTTAAGAGAGACAGTGTTCTTTTACATTTTGATGAGGACAAAAAAATGAAATGAAAATGAAAAGAAATAATAATAAAAAGATAATGGTCCATGCACCTTTCTAAGCATGCTACAACATGAGATGATATGACCCTTCAGCTTCTGATCTCTCGAACCTAATGTGTTGACCTCTTTGTGGCCTGATGAGGACCCACTAATCTCCATGACCTATCTGGCCAACCCTATACTGTATTGCAACCATGCTCTGTCCGACAGTTTGATGTATTTGCCATAACTTAAATGATTATATGAGAAGCCTTATGATTTTATCTTGTGCCTTTCTGTCATGCACTTGATGATAATGTACTTTCGCTCTGTCTAGTCGATTTCATTGGTCCGTTAGCTAATCCTAGGCTCAGACTCCATCAGCCTCACAGATTATACAGTTCCACAACATACAGATCAGACTCACAGTTCATACACTACTATTTCTAGACATATTCACTATCTACCTTTTGGGCCCAACCTTTTTCATGGTAGTCTTGAGGATTCAAATATGAGTATTTAAGTCATGAATTAACTTATTCGGTAAAGTTGCATGACATCTGATGCCAAGGAAAATGGGTTCGCAGTTGACGTGGAGGTGCCACGATGAATGACGTCTGAATCAGATGCCAATTATGCTGATGTAGGACACGACAAGGATAAAGCAAGGGTAGAGACCAAGGGCTTCCCAAATAGAGCCTGTGGGTGGCAGTGCTGCAAGGGTGACGACGCACGGTGAATATACGACAATAGTTACAGTCCGATGCTTAGGTCCGGCGTCACGATCTAATGTCAGGATCCAACTATGTTTCTCTTTCTAAGATTCTAAGGCATTTGATTTTAGAGTGAGAAAGTGATTTTTGTCAAATGAGAGAATTCTCTTTTGAAAATTAAATCCAAGGTCCCCTATTTATAGGAAAAGTGTGCACGTGTCATCAGTTGACACATGTCATCCCTTGAGAGTGACACATCACCAGGGGGTCCAAAAATACTGGTTCTTTGTTGGACTGTCGAATTGCATATTCACCCGACTTGTTCCTCATAACATCGCTCTGTCTGTCTGGAAAGACTGGCTCCCACAGCACTGGCATGGCCAAAGAGCCCCTTGATCTAGCCACCAACCCAAGGTTCTTGTAGAGTCCCACAGGCCTGGCAGCGGTAGGGAAGTATCGATGCCTAACTACGAGGCAGACTAGGCGCAATGCCCTCCGGATACCTGCTATCGTCTCGAAGTGACCTGGAGGGTCATAGTCCCTAGGGGTACTGATGAAGCCCTCAGTGCCGCAGCACGTTGGCCAGTCACACAGACACCCTGGCGGAGATAGTGTCCCAAAGGAGTCGCCTATCCTACGGGTGAGTCCTTGTGCCGGAGCACTCAGAACGCGTAAACGTAGCATCCCGGAGGAGCCGTCTACCCGACGGGCCGAGGTAGCATCCTGAAAGAACCGTCTACTAAGCGGAAGGGGAGTTGAAAAGCTCCCTGGCAGAGATAGTATCCCGGAGGAGTCGCCTATCCCCGCAGGTGTCTCCTTGTGCCGGAGCACTCGGAGCGCGTCAAAGTAGCATCCTAGATGAGCCGTCTACTTGACAGGCGGAGGTAGAGATGTCAATGGGCCGGGCTTAGGCCTGCCCAGTGGGCCTCAGAGGAAAATGGGCCGGGCCGGGCCAGATTTCTAGGATATATAGGCCCAATCCAGGCCTTGGCCCTAGACCCAATATTTAGGGCCAAGCTTGGGCAGGGCCCGCCCATTTTTTTCTCTTTCCCAACTTCTTGTTATTCAAAGTAAAGATTTGAATTACAGTAATTTCTTATTATTAAGTAAGCAAATTATGTGTATGCAAGCAAGCAAGTAAATGTAGTAATATGTGTACATGTAGTAAAAATCATTTAGTAAAAATGTGTGTGCAAGTAAATGTAGTAATTCTGTAATTGAGTATAAGATTTGTACATGTAATATTATTTCGAGTCTACCTTGTATAGGTCCAAACCATCTATATCAAACATATTGACATTGTACTAGTGCTACATCCCTCGTCTCAGAGATGTATCCTTCCCTACATTCTCTTTTATCTTTTCCAAAGTTATCATCAGCATCACTAGCTAATCCTATGAGCAAGTTATCTCTTAGTTTCCCAATATCCAGTTCCACAAGTTATGGATTTTATCAGTTGAAATGTTAGACTGAAAAGCCTTAAACGAGTGAAGTAGTAATTTTTAATAGTAATAACTTTCAGCAAATTGACACCAAAATTTTCTCTCAATCTCGATAGAGTAGAATTGCAGTCTTTAATATGTATTGAATGTGAACCAAGCAACAAATTTTATGCAGAAGTAATTAAGTAATGCATCTCCTACTTTTCCGTGTCTGTAACAGGTAGACTTTAGCAAAGTCCATAAGCCATTTTCGTCTCTCTTCTTTCTTAAATTTTCCATGCATCATCAGTGAAAGACATCTCTGCTTACTGCCTATAGTAGCTTATTAGCTCATGAGGCATGTACCACATAATACTTCTTAAGAGGTGCAAAATAGTAAAGGGTTGTCTAAAATATGTAAAACTGTTAATGTTATGCGTAGTCCAGTACCCCAATTATCACCACTTGAACTGGATAATTTCAGCAATATTGATTGAAAAATTAATTACCGTTAGACTAAAAAAAACATAGACAACTCCAAGCTATGTTCCCTCAATGGCTAGCCCACGTTAGGGCCAGAAAGGGCCAAAATTCAGGCCAGAAACAGGCCAATTTTGGGCCGGACCAAAACCCGGGCTTTTTTCTTGGATACTCCGGCCTAGTCCAAGCCCATGTCTAAAGCCCTATAAAAGCGGGCCCGCTACTGTTCACGAGAGGGCCAAGCCAGCCTGGGCCAAAAACGGGCCAGGTCGAACGAGCCCACGGGCCGCCTGGCCCTTTTGACATCTCTAGGCGGAGGTAGCATCCTGAATAAGCCGTCTAATTGGCAGAAAGGGGAGTTAAAAAGCTCTCTGGTGGGATAGTATCCTGAAAGAGTCATTTATCCCCACGGGTAAGTCCTTGTGCCGGAGCACTCGGAGCATCAAGGTAGCATCCCGGGGGAGCTGTCTACCTAACGGGCAGAGGTAGCATCCCGGAGGAGCCGTCTACCTGGCAGAAAGGGAGTTGGAAAGCTCCATGGTAGATATAGTGTCTCGGAGGAGTCGCCTATCCCCTCAGGTGAGTCCTTGTGCCAGAGCACTTGGAGCGCATCAAGGTAGCATCCCGGAGGAGTCGTCTACCTGATGGGCCAATGTAGCAGCTTGGAAGAGCCATTTACCTGGCGGAATGGGAGTTGACAAGCTACCTGGCGGAGATAGTGTCCCGAAGGAGTCGCATATCCCGCTAGATGCTACAATCTGGAGAGTGGGTCGAAGCATGTTCCACGACCAAGGCAGGGTGCACATGGTGTGGTGAAAGGATGAACCAACACAAAGAGAATGGTAGACGCGGCTCATGGGCACGGTAGAGTGTGTACGGTGCCGGGGGCACGGTAGTGTGACAGAGAACCAGAGGGCATGGCTGTATCAGCCGCTCGGCTCCTAGGCGGGGCAGAATGTTCGAGATGGTGTGCGGGTAGACGATGGCGGGCATCACGGAGAGTGCATACGACCATGGAGACGGTGCACGGCCATGAGAGACAAGTGCAGCGAAGTCACCGTGCGACTAGCGGCTGCGAGCGACCGTCGTTGTGGCGACGGCACGTGGCCTCGACTGCAGGCAATGGGCACCGCGAAGCTAGTGAGCATTGTAGAGATAGTGCGCGGTCGTGAGCGACGGTCGTCAAGATAGGTGGTCGACCCCCTCGTCTATGGGAGGTGGTCAACCCCCCCATCAAGTGAGGTGGCGACCCCCCTCCTTCAAGGGAGGTAGCCGGCCCCCTTGAGGTGGGAGTAGCACCAAGGATGTTTCCCAAGGAGAAAATTCACATGCCTTAAGTGTGTCGTTTGACCGGTTGAAGGTGTTGAAAAGTTGACCGTTGAATATGTGACATGTCACGCAAAACAGGACCCCTGGTGGGCCATTGGGTGCGACCAAAGTAGGTTATGAACATAAGCCCCCTGTGTGTGGTGTGCGCGGAGGGGCAACTCGAGCAGGCGCAGCATGCATAAACATTGGTTCATACTTAGAAGCATTTTTCTGATGTCTGTTGGTCTAAGAGTTACTAACATCGTCACTGCATGACGAAGCTGAAGAGTACGGTGAGAGGGCGGAGGGGGTGAAAAAAATTTAAAAATTTTCTGTGTTGAGAAATTTTCCCAAGTTTTGGAAGGAGCATAGAATGGAGGGGTGAAAATTTTTGTTGAATATTTTTCTAAGTGTTGGAAAGAGGAGGAAGGAAGTTGTGGGAGGGGTATGAAAAATTTTGTTAAATTTTTTTCTAAATGTCAGAAAGAGAGGATGAGGGGTGGTATAGGTGGGATGAAAAATTTTGTTGAAATTTTTTCTAAGTATGGAACAGGCAGGGTGAGACGGAAGGAGGTGGGGGCTTAGGATGGAGGGCTGGCATTGACGACCGGCTAAGTCCAGAGGCTACAAGTAGCGTGGCCTGCGCACCACCTACTAAGTCGCTATAGGATGTGAAACGGAGAGGCGAGGGGAACCTAGACTGCTTAGGGTAGGGAAAGGGGTTAAGCCCCCAAGGGATTTGATGATGGCATGAAGGGTGGTGTCAATAAACTTGAAAAATTTTCTGAGCCTAGAAATGCAACTTCATTGATAACATAGGGAGACAACATGCCTTTGTACAAGGGGAGTGAGCACATTGAAACTTGCAAATGAAAGAAAATTACAAGTGTGGAAAATGCACTAGGCAGGCCAAGGCTTAGGAGGGTGGGACAAAGGTCCCGTACTTAGAGTTTGAGCTCGCCAGAAGCAATCTTGTCAGCGAAGACAAATTTAAGGCCCCTGCACCACTTGAGGCCGTGACTAAATTTTTGATGATAGGGGTAGCAGTTGGGATGGCCTAGGTCTTCCGGGGGAAGTTCAGTGTTGGCATCGGGCAGGGTTATGGCATTGTTGTTGATCTAGGTCTTGAGGAGAGCTCTGACTGTCTACAAGTTGCATGGGTATTCCGGGGCAGGCGTCAACTGCCTTCTCTTGTTAGGCACCCATCCCTTCCTTGGGATTAGCGCTTGTGGCTATTGTCCTTGTTATTGCTGCTTCCGCCGTCGCGGCCAGGGAAATATGAGTTTGGGTCTTTGACGGTCAGACTGAGTCATATGTGCGTTGCACAGCTTCCTTAAAAGGTCCCTAAGACTGAAGCTGGAGGTTTTCAAGTTAGACCCTGTAGGTGCCTTTCATGTTCTTGATGCAAATGGGTACAATGGTCTCATCCTTACTGAAGTCACTGCACTCTAAGAACTTATGATGAAATCGTGTTACATAGGCATTGAGGTCTTCACTGGGGTTCTGGCGGATTTCGACAATCTTAATGATGGTCACACGCTCTGTTTCATAGTGAAATTTGTCAAGAAAGAGCTCAACCATGTCAGACCAGGAGTGGATAGTACTGTCAAAGATCTGGTGGTACCAAAAGTAGGTGAGGCCAGTTAGGGACTTGTGATATTCCCAAAGCTTCAAAGTGTCATCCTCCCCGTAGTCCTCTAGGGAGCCAGTAAAACGAGTGACGTGCTCTCAGGCATTGCCTTCTTTGCTGTTGAACAGGGTGAAGGCTAGTTGCTTGTACTTGACAAGGTAGGGCTTGGTGGCGAGGTAGCCAGAGTAGGGAGCATGGCCAGACAGCTTAGAGGGGGAATGAGGTAAGGATGACTGCTTGAGATGGCAGAGGACGGCGTCAAGGACATGCTTGGTGACATATGAAGCATGCAAGGGTTTGTGCCCTATCGGGATGATCCTGGTGCCAAAGCTCCCAGACGGGGCAACCGTGGCATGGCGGGGATGACAACGGTAGAGTAAGGTTGGTGGTGGGGAGCAGCTTCTATGGGTATGGTTTGCACAGGGGTAGTTCCAGCTGCAGGTGGTCGTCCATCAGGAAGGGTCGACTGGATCAAGTCAGGTATATGACCGGTATTCAGGTGTTGGCCGGCCATGTTAGGGTTAGGCTCCATCTCAATTGAGTCGTGCGTCTTCGAAGTACTCCGACCAAGGGTGAGGCAAGGCGCTGCACGTTGAGGCACCATGGGTAAGGTGTTGTAAGTCCTACTGGGCATGGAGGACCAAGGTAGCAGTGGTCCCGACACTAGGGCCTAGGTAGTGTCCAAAACTAGCCCAGGCCCTGAAGGCTGAATCTAAGCAGGAACGGCCAACCTTAGAGCTTGGGATGACACGGGGTGAGCAGCAAGCACAGGGTGAGGAGCTCTAAAGCCTTGAGAAGTCGATGATTGTGAAGTCAAGACTTGAGTTGATTTCTGCATTTCTAAGATGATAGCATTGAGAGAAGACTGAGAGTCCTGAAGTTCGGTGATGGTAGGAGTAAGGTGTTGGATTGTGGCATTGATGATTGTGGCCACAATGGGTGCATCCATCCCAGGGAGAGCCTAGAGTTGGTCATGGCTAGTCTCCTCTTGGTCCTCAGGGTGATGTTCCTCATGGATGGCTGGTTGAGACATTGGGTAGTAGTCCTGATAGCCCTGCGTTGCTGAGGCATGGTTGCTTGGGTGTGTCAGGCAAGGGACGAACTAAAATACGATGCTCACCTCCCCAGCAAAGTCGCCAAAATAATGCCAAGGAAAAAGGGTTCGTAGTCGACGTGGAGGTGCAGCAAGGAATACAGTCCGAGTCAGATGTCAAGTGTGCTGATGTAGGACACAGCGAGGATGGAGCAATGGCAGAGACCAAAGGCTTCCCAGACAGAGCCTGAGGGTGGCAGTGCTGCGAGGGCGACGACGCACGGTGAATATACGACGACAGTCACAGTCTGATGCTTAGGTCTAGCGTCAGGATCTGGCATCACAGTCCAATGTTAGGGTCCAGCATTACGATTTAATGTCAGGGTCTAGTTATGTTTCTTTCTCTAAAATTCTAGAGCTTTTGGATTCTAGAGTGAGAAAGTGATTTTTGTCAAATAAGAGAATTCTCTTTTGAAAATAAAATCCAAGGTCCCCTATTTATAGGAAAAAGTGTGCCTGTGTCATCAGCTAACACGTGTCATCCCCTAGGAGTGACACGTCACCAGGGGTCAAAAAATATCGGTTCTCCGTTAGACTGTCGGATCGCATATTCACCCAGTCTGTTCCTCACAGCGTCACTCCGTCTGTCTAGAAGACTGGTTCCTACAACGCTGATGTGGCCAGAGAATCCCTTGATCTTGCCACCAATCCAAAGCCCTTGTGGAGTCCCACAAGCCCGGTAGTGGTGGGGAAGTCCCAACGCCCACCTGCTAGGCAGACTAGGCGCGATGCCCTCTAGAGACCTGCTCCCGTCTTGGAATGACTCAGGGGTCATAGTCTTTAGGGGTGCTGATGAAGCCCCCAGTGCCGGAGCACGTTGGCCAGTCATGCAGACACCCTGGCAGAGATAGTGTCCCGGAGGAGTCGCCTATCCCGCGGGTGAGTCCTTGTGCCGGAGCACTTGAAACACGTCAAGGTAGTATCCCGAAGGAGCAGTCTACCGGACTGGCTGAGGTAGCATCCCAGAGGAGCCGTCTACCTACGAAAGGGGAGTTAAAAAGCTCCCTAGCAGAGATAGTGTCCCAGAGGAGACGCCTATCTCCTCAGGTGAGTCCTTATGCTGGAGCACTCGTAAAGCATCAAGGTAGTATTTGGGAGGAGCCGTCTACCTAACGGGCCGAGGTAGCATCCCAGAGGAACCGTTTACCTGGCGAAAGGGGAGTTGGAAAGCTCCCTGGAAGAGATAGTGTCCCAAAAAAGTTACTTATCCTTGCGGGTGAGTCCTTGTGCCATAACACTCGGAACCCATTAACGTAGCATCCCGGAGGAGCCATCTACCTGGGGGAAGGGGAGTTGAAAAGCTCCATGGTGGAGATAGTATCCCAGAGGAGTCGCCTATCCCCGTAGGTGAGTCATTGTGCTGGAGCACTCGGAGCTTATCAAGGTAGCATATCGGAGGAGCCGTTTACCTAATGGGCCGAGGTAGCATCCTAGAGGAACGGTCTACCTGGCAAAAAGGGAGTTAAAAAGCTCCTAGGCTGAGATAGTGCCCCAGAAGAGTTGCCTATCCACGCGGGATGCTGCACTCCAGAGAGTGGGTCAAAGCATGTTCCACTACCAAGGCAAGGTGCACATGGGTGCGGCGGAGTATGTATGATGCCGGGGGGCACGGTAGTGTGACAGAGAGCCAGGGGGCACAGCTGTATCAGTAGTGCGGCGCATGGGCAAGGTGGAGTGCGTAAGGTACTAGGGGCACTGTAGTGTGACAGAGAGCCAGGGGGCACAGCTGTATCAGCAACACATGGTGCGACGGAGTGAGTGAGGTACCGGGGGCACTGTAGTGTGACAGAGAGCCTGGGGGTGCAGTTGTATCAGTGGCATGGCGTATGGGCACGGTGGAGTGTTAGAGACGGCGCGACGGCAGGCGATGGCGGGTTTCGCGGAGACGACGGGCGACCGTGGAGACGGGGCGCAGTGGCAAGCAACAAGTGCCGCGAAGTCTTCATGCGAGCGACAGTAGGGGTTGCCCGACCAGCGGCCGTAATGGCTGGCGAGCATTACAGAGACAGTGCGTGACCGCGAGCGACGGTTGACGGTCATCAAGGTAGGTAGCCGACCCCCTCGCCAAGTGATGTGGCTGATCCCCCTCTTCCCCCTCTCAAAGGAGGTGCCCCCTTTCAAGGGAGGTCGCCGACCCCTTTAAGGTGGGAGTCACCCCAAGGATGTTTTCCAAGGAGAAAATGCACGTGCTTTGAGTGTGTCGTTTGACCGGTTGAAAGCGTTAAAAAGTTGATCGTTGAATATGTGATGTGTGGCGCAAAACGGGACCCCTGTGGGCCCTTGGGTGTGACCAAATAGGTTGGGAACAACATTTAATGATGAGGAATTGAAAAGTTTTTGAACAAAAACTTCAAATTTCTTCCCTCTTGAGGTAGAGATGGACATATCAATTGAGTGGCACCGTTGCCTTATATTCTAGATGATAAGATGATGTATAAAAAAGAAAATAGATCTAAAAGTGAATGGTCGATTCATCATATTGGGCAATCAAAATGATTTTCAATTCAAACATGCTCTTGAACTATGAAAGGATATTATCTTCATCATAGGTTCTTCTTTGTAGATATCCTTAAGGGTTTCTTTATGATCTGCCTTCCATTAGGGTTATGCTAGATCCAATCATACTTGCATTTTTGGTGTAGGGGCTCCTTGTAAGTCCCTCCTCCTGACAATCGTAATTCGGGTTTCTCTTTTGATTCCTTCCATTCTGGTTATGCTGGTTATGTAAAGTCAACCCTGCTTACATTTTGGTCTAGGGGTTCCCTGTGAGTCCCTCCTCATGACAGTCATGATAGTATTTGTCTATTTCATAGTTAGTGTCGTCTACATGCATTTTGTCTAGGGGCTCCCTAGGAGTCCCTTCTTACGATAATCGTGATAGAGTCCATCGATTTTCAGTTCATTGCATAGTTAATGTCTTCTACATGCATTTAATCTAGGGGCTTCCTAGGAGTCCCCTCTCACGATAGTCATGATAAAGTCCGTCAGTTTCCAGTACATTGCATAGTCAGTGTAATCTGCATGCATTTTATCTAGGGGCTCCCTGTGATTCCCCTTTTATCACAGTCGAGCTAGTCCTGTCATTCTCCAATTCATTGCATAGTCAACATTCGTCTGTATGCATTCTTGTCCCGGTGCTCCATGTGATTTCCCTATCCTGACAATCAGGTCAGTGTCTTTGTCTCGTTTAAAGCTAAACTCTAAAATTCTGTCTCCTACCCCTAGTCTTAAATTTTTTTTTTTGGAAAATTATAATATAAAATTAAAGTAAATATAATACAAAGAAATATGATTCTTGCCGTGACTTTTTAGTTACGCTCCTATCATGTCTTTTTTCAAGTCCAATTTTGAGTCTGAGGGTATTTGACCCTCTCTACAAGTCAGTAAGTAAGAGTCACACATAGTCTTTTTTCTAAATCCAGTTTCGAACTATATTTGGCTTGATCCTTTCCGGATGAGGGTATGTAGGCAACCCTCGTAGGGTGTAGCCATTTCCCAGTCCAAGTCTTTGTCTAAGGGTATATACCTCTCATAGGGTGAGTACGGTTCAGTTTGGTTTGAATGTCAAACCATAGACTGAACCGTTACCCCTCGGTTTGAAAATTTGTGAACCGAGCTGAACCGAACCGAACCAAACACTATCAGTTTGGACGGTGTGGTTTGGTCAGTTTAAACGGTTCGACTTAGTCGGTTTCTATCGGTTTGCCCACTTGAAAACATTGTTCCTTTGAACACTACTAATTGAAGTTATATTTTTCTAGATCGTATATAATCTTATTTCATTCGATATATAAGTTTTCGTTGATGAATGAGAAAGAATGAGTAGATATAAATCAGATAGTGGTCACAAAATTTATGTGTTATAAGTGTTGTTAATAAATTTGTTTCTTTTAACTCTCAAGATTTGTTTATTTCGATTTGCTTAGTACCTTATATGTATAATTATCAACGGAATATTACTAAAAATATTTTAACATATCATAGGTCGGTTCTGTTTGGAATCGGTTTCTAAAATGTGAACCTTGACAAAACCGAACCAAGATCGATTTGAAAAATGAAAAATCAAACCATTAAAATCTTTGGACGATTCTAAGTGGATCGGTTCGGTTCAGATCGGTTTAAACGGTTCAGATCGATTTAAACGATTTTTTGCTCACTCTTACTCAAATTCAGGTCAGTATGTGTAGGTCAGATACATTCTCAATTTTCCTAGTCCGGGTCCAGTCCGAGAGTATCATACCATAAATCCAAGTTAGTACGTGAAAGTCATGTTTAATCTTTTTCTCAGTCCTAGTGTAAGTCCATTATTAGAGGGTAGAACCCCTCAGTCTAGGTTAATGTGCGAATGGCATACCTTTTCATCCCAGTTTAATTCTCAGTCCAATTCCAGTTCAGTTGGCGTACCCACAGAAATTTTTGTGCGCCCTCTCTACAAATACCTTTCCTTTGGTGTCAAAGCAACCAACCGCTTCCAAACGTTATTCGCTCTGATTTTTGTACACGAGTCTTTTCTCCGTGTGCCTAAACGTCCATTCGCTTTTATGCATTGTTAGCTTCGACTTTAACATATAAAGTGTCCAATCGCTACCAAGCATTGGTGGATCCCATTTTCGCACATAAGTCTTTTCCATGTGTCTAAACGACATTTTGATTTTTCCCGTTGTTAGCTCTGGCTTTAAACGACACCTCTTTTCTAGAGTGCGTTGGCCTAATTCCTTTCATGGATGCATAAAAAGCCTTACAAATGCTCGACCTCATATTTGTGTGTGTCTTTGAGTCAGTCTTCAGTCATGTGGTGTTTTTCATGTTCCAACTACAAAAATGTGTTGTTTTCTCATGATGTTCGTTCGCATGCGAGCACCCTCACCAAGGGGCTTTGTGGATTCCCCATTTTTTGTAATTATTATTAAATAAAAATTAAAGAAGTTTATTATTGATTAGAAGTTTATTATTAAGCTTAGGCCTAGTAATGAGACTTGATTAATTAATTTAGTCCAGTCCAGTTATGTCAGTCAGTCCAGTTGGCATTTTGTCCAGTCCAATTGTGTCAGTCCAGTCTAATGTCTATATTTTATAATTGAATTAGTTTGTCTAGACAATTTGAAAATAATCTATGAATTTCCTTCATGCAAAGAGTAAATCTACAATTTATATGGTTAGATAGACGTGAATTATTCTAAATCTGGTACATCCCATTTCTTTGGGAAGTGATACGCTCTTTCTCGAGAATCTTAGCCATTCATATTCACTTCATAAAAGTCATTTTAGTCTTTGAATCGTGGATCATTCAAAGAGCGTTCCCGAGTCTTTTGCGAGAAACTACTTCAAGAGGTAATCTTTACTATCTTTCTAGTATAGAAATCACTTTAGATTGTCTCCCAATCTCATAGTCACATTTCTATTAAAAAACATAAAAAGAGTCTTTTACATTTTTTGAATGCGTCTAGGCTTGGAATGTAAATTACTTCCCGTAGCACTAGAGTCAAAGTACGGCGCTTTTGATTCCGATTAGTTCAACCGAATACGTAGGCAATTCGACCTCCAATGTTCTGTTCAAGCCAAAAACATAAAAATCAACTTAGGGTAAGTGTTATTGTTTTGCATGTTACATGTTTTTAAGGCCAATAATCAACAGAAATGATGTAGAGATTGAAAGGGCGTGGCGGGTGCCTAATACCTAACCGTTGCGTAACTTAGTCCCCGAACCCATCTCCCAGTCTTCGATAGATTAGTCGTCCTTTTGGACACTTTAGAGTCAGTTTTAGTTTTTTTTTTCTTATTTTTCTTTATTAACTAAGATGATGACTCTCAAAATTCTTTAAGAGGATTTCTTCCGAGGCGGTTTGCTACACTTGGTCTATAAGGTTTTGCTTGGAGATGCAATATATGGACTTTGGTGCACTCCCATGAAACTGGTATGGTGCGGTGAACTGGTGTGAGCAGTGGGTGGGTCGGGAAATTTAGATTTTTCTCAAGGGGTATTACTGCATTTTCATCGATTCTATTTTTGAATTGAAAAATAAAAAATTAGAGCTCAGTGCAAAAAGTAGTTAGTAGGCTTTGTGTATAGTTTTGGTAATTAGGAATGTCATGTGTTATTAACCCAGTTAAGAGGCAAATGAAAAACGTGTTATTGTGGCAAACAGGACCTGTTATTTTCAATCGAGCACTTGACACCATTGACGTTACAAAAGAGTTACAATTAGGCCCTAAAATTAGAAAAATGGAATGACAAATGTGTTACGTGACGCTGATAATGAAGCATTTGTTTTGATAACAATAGTTTGTAGACGTCGTAGGAGAAAATTAATTAGGTGCAATTACATAAGTACAAGGTTAAGTTTTATGTCGACGAGAAACTGCCACATCTTTTCTTTCTTTTTTTGTGTCTTAAAATAATGATTTGTGGAGAAAATAGAAAGGAGAGACGTATCTCATAAATCTAGAGAGGATTTTGTCGCTAGAAAGAAAGCAATCACATAAACGAAGTATAGCTATAGTTTGTATCGAGCATTACGAAAAGGCCCTTTAGGAGCAAGCCTTTAGCACCTGTATTTTACTTTCCAAAGAGAAGAATCAATGGATATTATTTTTGTTTCAAGATATGAAAAAGATTATAGTTGTTTTTTGTTAAATTCATAAGATCATATTTGTCGTTATTTATCTTGTTCTTTATTTTCAGACTCCAAATTTCTGTGTACAAATTTTTGGCATCATGGGTGAGACCTTTAATGGTTCCGAGAATGACTAACATTAAGACTTTTGGTTTTGCATACCAAATCTTGTAGTTGCAAGGACCAGCACCGAAATTCGAAGCAAAACGAAAGCTAGAAATTAGCTGCACTCATAAACTACTTCTTCCATAATACCATTTGCAAAATCCAATGCCACCAATAGAGTCATCTTTTCAATGTCATAGGGGGGCGAACGTGCTACATCAATTTTTTAAAAAGCATTTTCACACAACCATTCTTCAAGAGTTTGCTTCTGCCTGCATGCCCATATGCTAAACTCGAAGACGACCCTGACTCAAGCTGTGATTCTAGCTCTGTATCTCTTTGCCTGACTCCACAATGTACAAAGTCCGCAAGTTTGCTCGACTCTTCTGATAACAAAGTGATGCGATAATGATCGTGCAGTTATGATCTGTTGGAGACAATATTGCCAAAAATGACAAAGGCTCTCAACGATCTTACAGAGTACAAGAAATGTCAACGCGCTCAAATTGATTTTTTACTTTGCATAATAGATCTCATGGAAAAATAGCACAAGGCTACAATCGGTACATAAGCTTAAAGTGCCAACAAAATCCAAAATTCAGAAATCATTGTTTCTGCCTATAGATCAGCTAATCAACTGCAAGATTTCATCATCAGGCAATTGCTGAAAGTCAACGTAGGAGATCCCAAATTTTCAAGTCATATGTCAAAGCATATACACAAAGAATCTACTACTTGAAGATGCGAAAAAAAACTATCAACCGCCGAACCTTCAAAATTTTGATGGCAAAGGAGATCCAAGATATCATATTCCTTACTTTATGGAGACATGGAGTAATGCTAGCACTGATGGACATCTTTTAGTCAAATAGTTTGTCCTTTCATTAAAAGGATATGCTCTTGATAAGTACATAGACCTTGAGCCAAATTTGATCAATTGCTAGGAAGACTTAGAAGAAGAATTGACCACCTCTTCAGTACTTGACATACTGTTAGCATGATCGAGCTTGCCAAGTGGAGGATAGATCAATCATTGACTACATCAACAGATGAAGAAATTTAAGCCTTAGTTACAAGGGCAACTCTCCACCAAGTAACAATTTTACAGTTGTAAATTTACCTTATATAAAGTTGAAGAAGACAATGTAGTGAACTGTTTAAAATAAGAAGAAACACATCCTCAAAAAATCGAGTAGCAATTCTGTCGAATGTCTGAAGGCAAGTTACTCAACTTTTGACCACGCTGACAATGAATACAAAGATAATACAAAGGTGAAGTTACATCCGTTTTGAAATCAGTTGTCTTTGAAGAATAAAATTTTGTTGTTTCTTCAAGCCAAGGGACATTCTCGGTTAGCAAGATGCGAGATGAACAAAGTCTGCTTACAGCATAAAGTTTGACTTTTTTTATCCCGCCACATTTCAGTATGTTCCAATCTATATCTCGAATCAATATGCTTCATCTTATCAAGTGCCACCAAGTGTTCCATGATACAAGTCTAAATTGCCAATGATACAAGTTGACATGAGTTACAAAGGTATGCAAAAAAGTCTTTGACGACTCTCCCCAAAATGAGTTGAAGCTGTTGCAGCTAAAAACTAGATCGGGAACCACTTTCAGAGGTAGGCCTGTAAAAGAGAACACGGAGTGACCGTCGGGTGGGGTTCCGGCGGGGGAACGCTCCGATGATTAAGTCAGAGATGAACAATGTAGAACTCTGAAAAAGCAGTAAGGCACAATGTGTAATTGTGTGTGTCCATACCTAAGGGGTTGGACCCTTTTATATAATAGTAGGGAGGAAAACCCTAGTAGAATCAGGTTTTGCACAACTCCAATCATGATCGAATTTAGGATCCTAGAGGATCACATATCAATCCTTAGCTGAGAGGGTTAGAGTCCTTCTAAGATTCTGCTTGGTGACTGATATGGCAAGTGCCTAATCAGTAATAAGTTAGTTTGGACTACGTGTCATAACTACCACGTGTCGTCTATAGATTTGAGGCGTATATTTAGCTATATCATTTGCCCCTTGCTTTTCCCAGCGTTAATGAAGCGGGTGGAAGCACACTTTTTCTCACTAGTGATAGCGAAATATGCCAGAACAGAATTGAATCTGTTTTTATGACATTTCAAATATCCAAAGACAGTTTTGTTCAGACAAGGTTCTGTTCGGACACGATTCTGCTCGGTCAAAATCCTGCTCGGGCAGAATTGTGTTCGAACAATGGGCATTCTGCTCGGGCAGAGTGCTCGGGCACAATTCTGCTCGGGCAGAATCGTGTTTCGACAATGCGCACTCTGCTCGAGCAGAGTGCTCGGGCACAATTCTGGTCAGGCAGAATCGTGTTCGTAAATGGGCACTCTACTTGGGCAGAGTGCGGCATAATTCTACTCCGGCTGAATCGTGTTCTGCTAGTGGGCATTCTACTCGGGCAGAGTGCTCGGACACAATTCTGCTCGGGCAATATCGTGTTCGTCCATTTGGTACTCTACTCAGGCAGAATGTTCGGGCACAATTCTGCTCAGACAAAATTGTGTTCGGCCAATGTGCACTCTGCTTGGGCAGATTGTTCGGCCACAATTCTGCTCGGGCAAAATAGTGTTCGGTTCATTTCTACGTGTCCCTTTTGCCATTAATGCCTTTGGGCGGGAAACTTTTAAATTTCAAAACTCCTCTTCTTCTGGCTTGTGCCACGCAAGGGGTAAATAAACCGTTGGGTATCCCAAGAAGCGGTAACTTGGAGTTTTCTCTATAAGAGGAGATCTCCACTTTATTTTTACCTCACTCGAATCATTTGGAAGCATCCCTCTCTTCAAGTAAGTCTCTTTTCCTCTCTTTTTTTGTTCAGCAATTCAAGTTTTTGTAGTTTCCTAAGTTAGCAATAGAATACATGTCTAAAACTTCAATGTCTGCTTCTTCTTTAGAAGAAAATATTGTTATAAGTAATCGTTCATCTTCAATTTCAGAACGGGTTCCAACTTCAGGAAGTGAAGTAGGAACTTCAAACCCACAACTTCCGCAACCTTCAGCTTCACAACTACTACCCCTTCATCCTCTCAACCTCTGCAGCCTTCAACTTCTCAACCTTCACATTCTTTGCCTGCCAAGAATGCTTTAGGAGACGTAAAGGATCAAGCCGAGGATAAGGCTGATCCTAAGCCTTGGTATACAGCTGATGAGAAGTCAAATAAGATGCCGCAAAGGACTTGTTAGAGTTGATTTGGGAACATTCTCTTCCCAAAGGTTGGTATGCTCATCTTCCTGGCTTGCAAGAACCAGCTAATTATGCAACAAAGTTTGAAACCGGGATCTATGAAGAGCAAGTGAAGTCTGGGCATAGGCTTCCTCTTCACCCTTATGCTCTCCGTTTCTTGGAGCATTATCACATGGCTCACGGGCAACTTATTCCAAATGGTTGGAGGAAGCTTGTCGGGCTTATATATTTGGTTCAGACTTCAGGCTACAAACTAGATGCAACAGATTTTATGAGAGTGCTCTTCAAAATCTGTTTTGTCAAAGGAGTCGCCAACTGCCCAGGATGGTATTACATTCATAGTAGGCAACAACTTCTGAAGGGAGGACCGAAGTCGAATTAAGGTTGGCACTCCAGATACTTCTTTGTTGGCCGTCTAGATAAGGGGGAGCTTCTGTTTGACATAGACTGAAATCCTTACTGTAAGGATTTTGAGAACCCAGGCAAGCCCACCCCTAACAACCTTACCAAGCATGTCCTTAGCCACATCAAACTTTGAGGAGGGCTTTCTATTGATGAACCTCTATCAGAGCAGCAGTTAGAGTGGGTGAGGATTATTCCTCAAAAGCCTGTTCTAGCGGGAGCTGTGATTCCTCTTCCTCCTCCTGCTACCTCTAGCACGTCTCCTGCTGAGAGTGTTCCTCTAGGTGTGCTTTATGTAGGTTCTTAGTTTCAGTCTTCATTTTGATGTTTATTCCCGTATTGATTCCTCTCTTCCTTGCAGAAATGGCTATCAGAAGTGGAAAAGCACCACAAGGAGCCTTTCTTGGTATGCTGCAAAAAGCCAAGGGGAAGAGGAAAGAAAATCAACCAAGCGTGGAGTTGCCTTTGCTCCGAAGAAGACAAGAATTACTCCTCCTGATCTTTCTCCGCTAACTATTGAGATAGTGTCTATTGACGAGGATCCCATCTTCTTTCCTAGATGGACCCTTAGGTGTGATGACATTGGAATGCCAGACAGTCAGATCTCAGAGCAGCACCTAGTTCATGGAGTTCTTCCTCGGGACAAGGAGGTTTTTCAAAACCAGACTCATGAGACTTTTGCCTGTTCCTTTGCTCAGCTGTATACACGGTGATGTTCTTTCTTCTAACTAACTACTGTTTTCATTCTCAACTGCCTTCGGCTGATTGTTCCAATCTTTATTCCAGATGTACGCAAGCGGGTCTAAAATGTTGTCTCGCTTTGAGATGGCGAGGCAGGTGGCAGCTGAGGAGGCTCAACAGAAGAGGGACGCCATTAAGGAGGCAAAGGAAGCCACCCTTTGCATCAAAGAGCTGAACAAGCAAGAGGCTGACCACCTTGCATAGATTGAGACTCTAGAGAGGAGACTGGAACGGGCAAGAAGGAAGGCGACAGAAGAGGTGAAGAAAGCTCGAGACCAAGGTATCTGTGACTTCCTCGATGGAAATGCCGGGGAAAAATTTCTGAAGAAACGAACGGATGATGGTTTGGAGATCTATGAGCTGGGTTTCATGAAGGCCAAGGAGATGTTCGCTGAGCGCTTTCCTGACATCCCTTTGGATGACTTTGTCATGCCTGCAGTGGCGTCTCCATCCGGGGAGACTGCCATGCCTTCGGAGGCAAAAGACGTTGTAGCTTCCCATCCTCCAGAGGAAGGTCCTTTTGGCGATGCCCCCGAGCCTTCGATAGATTCTGCCTTTGTATCTCGGCTCTTCTTTTCGTTAGATTAAGTATTTTGAAGCCCTTACGAGGGCCTTTGCAAAACTCTATCTTTCTTTATTTGATGGCATTTTTCTTTACTATGTGTTTCCCGTGGTTTATATTACCATTCACACAGCATTATTTATGTTTACTTTAGCTCAAACTCTTTACTCGTCACTTAAAGAGTTGGTAAAGAGGTCGAGCACCAAAGCTCGGCCTAAACTTCGAAGAAGTAAAAGCTTTGGTGGAGTGACGATGCACCCCACTACAAGAAAAAAGGCTTTTAACAACAGGATAATCCGTCGCTAATAATTTTTGCTACGGATTTACCATCGCTAAAAGTCCCTCGCGTAAAAGCCCGTAACTAAAAGTTTGGCGACGGAATTTTCAAATTTTTCGTCTAATATTGCATTTTTAGCGACAGAGTTATTCACTAATTAGCGACGGAATATCTGTTGCTAATTAAGTTTAACGTATTTTAATTTATTTTCTGTTTTGTGAAATTAGCGATAGAATATCCGTCGCTCATTATTTTTAGAGACGAAACATTCCGTCGCTAAATAAGCCTTTTGGCGACGGAATATTCCGTTTCTAAAAAGCTGATAGTAGGACACTTTTAGCGACGAAATTAATCGGTCGCTAAAAGTCAATTTTTTTATTTTTCTATTACCCAAACCTGTAATAAATATTTCAATTCTCAACAACAACGAACAATAATCAATACACAAAGAAATATATATAATCAATCATAAAAAATATTTATTATAAAAAAAAAACTCATGATGAACAAGTCGGGAACTGGATACAGCTGGTTAGGAGAGGGGAGAACAGTACAAGCCGGACGGGGGGTGGGGGGGGGGGCAAACTGGGTCGGGCAAGAGAAGGGGCTCATCAGGGGTTGCCGAGTTCCAGATCTGGATCCTGCTGATCCGGGGCCGGCTCGGCATGTCCAGTAGGGGTACCCTGCTGATCATACTCCCTGATCATCCTCAACACCACCGTAGCAATGCGCTGGATCTCCTCCTCGTCCAATGGATGCCGAGGAGCCGGTGTCTGTGGAGGGGCAGCAGGGGGTGAGGATGCTCCTATCACGGCACGAGCAGTCGTGCTAGGCAGGCCGCGTATGCGGCCTTTCGGCCGATTGACGACCTCCGGCGTATCCAGCCATCGCTTCAATGCCCCAGTACTCGCACCCATACTAGTGGACGCTGATGGCTGTCTAGACTGCTGCTCGGACCCCCTAAGCTGTTCATACGAGGCCTGCAAAAATAGTGATTTAAAGATATGTTAGGGCATTAATTAACGCAACAGACATTGAGGATAAAAAGACAAAAAATTAACAACTAAAACAAATTGACTCACATCGATCCGCCGGGCAATATCCGAAACATAGTCGCCGGCCCGGTGCGCCTCGTCCTTGTCCTTCTTCCGCACGTGCGTCTGATTATACGTCAGAGCTACGACCTCATCCTCCTCCAGATCTGGGTTGCATTCATGTGTCGGACGATGTCGTGTGCCACCGACCCCCCCGTGTGCGTCAGATCTTTGTTCTGTCTGTTCTCGGCCCCGCTCTTACTCTTGGCGTCCCAGCCTGGATCCGCAGCCCACCGATCTATCATCTCCCCCCATACAGTCGGAGATATCCAATGTGGGGGATATGTCTTCATCTCCGTCATCGGGGCACCCTCGGGCAGCATCTTCGTCGCCCGGTCCCGTGTGTCGTGGAGCCATCGGCGGTAATTCTTGCCGATGTAAGCAAAGAAGGCCTGCCGCCCCAGTGCCTGCTGATCAGGCGAGTCAAACGTGAACCCCTCCTGTAAGGCATTCAATAACACAAATTAACTACAGAAAACAAACTCTAATTAAACAAATACTATCACAGAAAAAATACTTCACCGTACCAGCCACTCCTCCCATAGGGACTCCCTCGCAGCGGCATCCTAGTCCTTCCAGTACAGGCGTGGCTCGAAGAATCGGCCCTTCACAAGAACGCCGATCTTCATCCTCGCCTGATTCTCCAGGATCCTGCCAAAGAAGTAAATAAATAAATTAATACAGTTCAAATATAAATTAACACCCCAAAAATTTTAAATATAAGGCATGATGTGATTTTTTTTACTTACACGTGCTCCTGGGTGAGCGTAGCTCTTTGTTTACACTGGGGGTCGATGCGTACCCCGCGTGTCGGGCCACGACCTCGTCGAGATCGTACAAAACACAAACATTAATACAGTTCAAATTCACTTTAAATATAAGGCTAGCGAAAATGTACTAAACACCGTTATCAACTAAACCTGAGGTAGAACGCACGGAAGAAGGAGAATCACCGCTTGTGTGGGATGAATCTACGTCGGGCAGGGGCAACGGCTGGGGCTGGGGCCCATCTGCTATACACGAGCACTCTGTGTCTCATCATCAGTGGTTAATGATGAGGTGGGACCCATCGGGGAGGAAGCAGCTCGGCGTCCGGCTCGGCCACGAATAGCACGTATCCTATCCATATCTGACTTCATATAGATAAATTACAAAGACATTCAACAACCAACTATTCAACTAATTCACAAATATCTCAATCCAATTGGGTCCCATCCTCTGTCAACAATCTCAATTCTCAAATTCTCAATGCACAGTCAACAATCTCAATTCCTAATACCTCATATAGGGTGTCGGTATGGTGTTTGACACCTCCGGACACCTCCAAAGACATTGATTTATTTTTTAAATGCCGGACGCCGTGCCATCACCCCTTGAAGAGGTGTCCATAAGTATAAAGCCAAAATGTGACATTTCGGTGTCGGTGTTGATCGGACGCGGTGTCCGTGACCTACCGACACCTTGACACCTCATCGACACATCCGAAAACGTGTCGGACACCTCCGGACACGTGTCCGACACCTACCGACACGTGTCGGACACCTCCGGACACGTCTGAAGTCATTGATTTATTTTTAAATGCCGAACACCGTGTCCGTTACCCCTTGAAGAGGTGTCCGTCACCCTTTGAAGAGGTGTCCACAAGTATTTCAATTTGGGGTTCGATTCGATTAAGGCAATTAATTTAGGGTTCAATTAGGGGGTTCAGTTACTTCAATTTAGGGTTCAATTAGGGGGTTCTATTAGTTCAATTTAGGGTTCGGTTAAATTGGGGCATTCAATTTAGGGTTCAATTAGTTCAATTTAGGGTTCGATTGGATTAGGGCATTCAATTAGGGGTTAAATTAGTTTAATTTAGGGTTCGATTCGATTCGATTGGGGCATTAAATTTAGGGTTTAATTAGGGTTCAATTACATCAATTTAGGGTTCAATTATGGTTCAATGAGTTTAATTTAGTGGCCGGTTGAATTGGGCCATTCAATTAGGGGGTTCAATAAGATCAATTTAGGGTTCGGTTGGATTAGGGCATTCAATTAGGGGTTCAATTAGTTTAATTTAGGGTTTGATTCAATTAAGGCATTTAATTTAGGGTTCAATTACTTCAATTTAGGGTTCAATTAGTTCAATTTAGGGTTCAATTAGGGGGTTTTATTAGTTCAATTTGGGGTTCGGTTGAATTGGGGCATTCAATTTAGGGTTCAATTAGGGGTTTCGATTTAGGGTTCGATTGGATTAGGGCATTTAATTTAGGGTTCGATTAGTTTAGTTTAGGATTTAGGGTTTAGCAGCCCCTTCGCAATTAACGAAATACCGCACATTTTTAACTCTATCCAATTGAGCGCGACAAAATGGCGCGCAAAGTGAATTTCTTTAGGAGAACCTGTTTGAGTAGTTTATAGCACCTAAACTTTCAAAAATGATTTCTTTTCCCTCTCCTCTAATATTTAAGTTGGCTTTGCTACGGTATTTCACTAACTAAGAGGGAGAATGCAGTGCGTCACTTATAAGTAGAAGGGAAAATTATATTCAAGATAAAGTCGAGGGGCTCATTCTATACAAGAATTGCCTTGCACACAGTACAACCACACAACCCACATGCACAATTAGGGGTTCACTTGACTAGGTTCTCTGCTATCATGGTATCCTGAGTTTATGGTATCCTGAGTTTGTGGTATCAATTCTGGAGATTTCGGTCGGTGGTAAAAACGTTTATAGTTTATGGCTCTACGAAACTTGCATTCCTATTTGCAGCTGCTTGAAGACTGCTATCCCGTATCAGTTTCTAATTTCTACATAAGTGAACACCCCGCTTTACCAAATAACAAATGCAACAAGTATAAAGAATATTTTCAAATCTGGATTTCATTGTTCTAAGAGCTTTAGATGGCACGGGACCGTAATGATATATCAAGCTGAAACCGTAAGGAATCTGAGCTTCATGAGTCACCCAAGAGTCGCACATGAGGAGAGACCCAACACAGACAAAGAATGCACAACGGGGCACCTTCTATGCCGTTCACAAATAGTATGCACAAAAGGGCACAAAGGTTCTGAGGGACGAAATGCCAAACACTAGTAGGTTAGAGTCAAACCAAGACCATGAGAACCAGCTCCAATACTATGTCAACCCCAACTTTTTCTCTTGTGAAGCCCTACTTATTAATTTTCGTTGATTTAATTAGAAATTCAAGAGACATATATGAGTATAGGTACACATTACTTGCAAAGCGAAATCAAATACCAAACAACAATATAGATTACAGATGAAAAAAGCATCTAGTGGTTGATAATCTATCAAAACCTAAACAAATCAGTACCCTTCAGAAACCCCTAATTGAGAATGCATACCTTTATGGGCATTCGGCGAAGGAGATGTGTGTGCTAAGTTCAGGTGTTCTAAAGAACCGATTGTTTGGCGAATAAGCTGTCAGCCAAAGGTGGGGGTTCGACGAAGGAGATGTTTAGCATCGGGGTGAAGACGGGGTGCCGTCGGTGGTTTTGGGTTGCCGTAAAGAAGTTGCCGGAGTAAGAACGCCGGTGGTGGGAGATTGTAATTAAGAGAGAGAGAGAGAGAAACAGGAGAAAGAAAAGAAAGAGATAAGACGTAGATTTAAGCGGGACTTTTAGCGACGGGAAAGCTCCGTCGGTAAAAGTCATTTTTTACCGACGGAGTTTTTAGCGACGGTAACATTCTTTCGCTTAAATTTTTCAAAAATCATCAAAAATTATTGAATTCTTTGAGATATTTAGTGACGGTTTTTTTCGTCGGTCAAAAATCGTCGGTAAAAGTTTGTTGGAAAAACCTTTACCGACGGAGTTATCCGTCGGTAAAACCTTTTTGACAACGGATTTTTGCCGACGGTTGTTTCCGTCGTTGAAAGTTCTTTTAGTGACGGAATTGCTTCCATTGATAAAAGTCCGTCGCTAAATCCACTTTTTCTTGTAATGCCCATTATAACTTTTGCCTCTTCACGAACTTAGATCTGCAGCTAATTTGTTCGGCCTATTCTTGTATTTTTATAAAGAACAAGAGTTTATGCATTCTACTCGGGCAGAGTGTTCGGCCATCATTCTGTTCAGACATAATGTTTTATCTAAGTTTAGCACTCTACTCGGGCAGAGTGTTCAGCCATCATTCTGTTCAGACAGAATGTGTTATCTAAGTTTAGCACTCTGCTCGGGCAGAGTGTTCAGCCATCATTCTGTTCAGACAGAATGTGTTATCTAAGTTTAGCACTCTGCTCAGGTAGAGTGTTTGGTGATTATTCTGCTCGAGCAAAATAATTGGTTACTGTTACAATGCTTCAAAAAATAACTTTATTGCTCGAGCCAAAGATAAAGTTTACACTGGATTGTTTAACAACCCATTTATTTGAAAAAAAATATTTCTAAAGACAATTTCTAAAAGATTGGGAGTTTGATAAGGTCTGGGCCCCTTATCCCCCCGAAAAAGAAGTGTCTTGCGCCGGAGCAAGATGCAGCTGGTAATATTTCCGCAAATTCTCAGCATTTCAAGTACGAGGGATGAGTTCGCCCGAAATTGTTCCCCATGTATAGGCACCTGGTTTGAGCACCTTTATAACACGATAGGGTCCTTCCCAGTTTGGAGATAATTTTCCCGTTGCAGCCTTTGTATTGGAGACTTCTAACTTGCGCAGGACCAAATATCCTTCTTTAAATTGCTTGGATTGAACTCTCTGATTGTAATAACGTGCAACTCGTTGTTTTATAACAACAGATCGTTCATGAGCTTGAGTTCAAGCTTCTTCTACCAAATCAAGATTTGCTCGGAATTAAACTTCGTTGTTTTCTTTGTTGAAGTGCAAGGCCCTTATTGTTGGAACTCCTATCTCGACCGGAAACATTGCTTCTGTTCCATAGTAGAGTAAGAAAGGCATTTCCCCTGTGATCGAACGTGGAATTGTTCAGTACGCCCACAACACCTTGGGGAGTTCATCAACTCAGGCCCCTTTAGCTTCATCCAGCTTCTTCTTCAATCCTTGTCGGATATTACAGTTCATGTTTTAAGTCTGACCATTGGATTGTGGATGAGCTACATAAGTGAACCTCAAATCGATAGAAAGATTCATACAAAAGGTTCGGAAGTTATTGTTGTCAAACTACTTTCCATTATCAATGACCAAGGGTTTTGGTACTCCTAAACGGCAAATGACATTTTTCCAAAAGAAATCTTCACAGTTGGCTAAAGTAATGGTTGCCAGAGATTCTGCTTCAGTCCATTTGGTGAAGTAGTCTATTGCCACAATCACAAATCATCGTTGTCCAGACGCTGCGGGAAAAGGGCCTAGCAGATCCTTTCCCCATATTCCAAAAGGAATTGGAGAGACAACCTAAGTCAAAGGAGCGACCTGTGTATGTGTTACTGGGGCAAACTTCTGACACTTGTCGCACCTTCGTGTGAATTCGTTGGCGTCTTTCTGCATTAGGCCAATAATATCCTTGCCTTAGGATTTTCTGAGCTAATGTCCTTTCTCCAAGATGTTGACCACATATCCCTTCATGCACCTCCTGTAATGCGTATAAGGACTCAGATGGGCGTAAGCATCTGAGGTAAGGAAGGCTGAAGGATTTCTTATATGAATTCCTTCCACTAATGCATACCTAACAGCTCTGACACGAAGGTTCCTCCCCTCATGTCTTTCACTTGGTAGTTTGCCTGTGGACAAGTATTTGATGATCATCTCCATCCAACAAGGTTTTTGATCTACCACTCCAATTTTCGTTTGAGAACTGATACTACGTTCTTTGAGGAATTCAAGGTAAACCGAACGCCAGACATCTGGGACTTCGGCTGAAGCCAGCCTTAACAATGTGTCAGCTTGCGTATTCTGATCTCGGGGAATTTGCTGAATGGTGAAGTTTTTGAACTTCGATGCCAAAGTCTTGACTAATTGGAGATATTGAGCCATTCTTTCGTCTCTGGCCTCATAGTCTCCTAAAACGTGGTTGACCACCAGTAGAGAATCACTATGTACTGACAGTGAGTTTACCTTCAGAGCATTTGCCAGCCTTATTCCTGCGAGAAGGGCCTCATATTCCGCTTTATTGTTCGAGGCCTGGAATCCAAAGCGAAGTGCATACTCAACCATAAAACCTTATGGACTGATGAGAATGATTCCTGCTCCACTGTCACCAACGGCCGAAGAACCGTCTACATAAAGATTCCAAGGATCTGGAACCTCAGAAATCACCAACTGAGGGGGGACTTCAGGTAATGTACACTCGACAATGAAATCTGCTAAGGCTTGAGCTTTAATTGCAATGCGAGGTTTATATTGGATATCGAATTCTCCCAACTCGAAGGACCAATTTACCAATCTTCCTGATGCCTCGAGGCTCAGTAAAACCTTTCTAAGGGGTTGGTCCGTCAGAACGACAATGGTATGAGACTGGAAATACGGTCGTAGACGCCTAGCTTATATGATAAGGGCTAGTGCGATCTTGTCAATCTTTGGATATCTTGTCTCTACATCTTGTAAGACTTTGCTGATGTAATAGATGGGTTTCTGGAGTTTATCCTCCTCTCTGACTAAAACAGTGCTGACTGTAACTTCGGTGACAGAGAGGTAAAGAAACAAGTCTTCTCCGGGAAGTGGTTTCAAAAGTAGCGGCGGAGAACTCAAGTATGTTTTGAGTTTTTCGAACGATTTCTGACAATCGTCCGTCCAAACGAAATCTTTTTCTTTTCTGATGGCTTTGAAGAATAAGAAGCATCGTTCAGCTGATCGAGTCATGAATCTTCCCAAGGATGCAACCCTTCCTGTTAACTCTTGCACTTGTTTGATGGTTTTTGGGGATGTCATGGTTTAAATGGCTTTGATCTTTTTCGGGTTTGTCTCAATTCCTCGTTGAGAAACAATAATCCTAAAAAAATTTCTGATGAAACTCCGAAAGCGCATTTGAGCGGGTTCAGCTTCATTTTATACTTTCGAAGAATGTCAAAAGTTTCTTTCAGGTCTTTGACGTGAAATTCAGACTTTATACTCTTGATGAGCATACCGTCGACATAAACTTCCATATTTTTTTCCGATCAAGTCTCGAAATGGCATTACTTTGTAGTAGTATAACCCTCTCTCCGTGATGAACGATGTCTTGGAGACATCATCCTTGTGCATCATGATCTGGTTATAACTAGAATACGCATCCATAAAACTGAGCAGTTCGTGGCCCGAAGTAGCGTCAATAAGAAGGTCGATCCTTAAAAGTGGGTAGCTATCCTTCGGGCATGGTTTGTTAAGATCAGTGTAATCGATACAAATTCGCCATCTGTCGTCTGATTTAGGAACCATGACAACATTGGCGATCCAATCCGGGTAGTAGATCTGTTCCATAAAGTTGGCAGTTAGGAGTTTATATATTTCTTCTACAATCTTCTCCTGTCTTCCTGGCGCAAAAGTCCTCTTCTTCTGCTTGACAGGTTTTTTGGATGGATCAATATTTAACCTGTGGGTAATGACTTCGGGATCAATTCCAGGCATGTCTACGGCTGTCCATGCAAAGATATCTGCATAGGTTCTCAATAGGTTCACCAGCTCGAGCTTGGTGTCTTATTTAAGATTCGAACATATCTGGACTGTCTTATTTTGTTCTCCAGAATTTACTTTAATGCTTACGAGATCTTCAACTGGTTCTCCCCTTTGCATCTTCGTATCTTCCCGGAGGTCTTTGATAATGAGTGCTTCATTGTTCTTTGATCGACATGAAGTCATGTAGCACTGACGAGCCGTAGTCTGGTCTCATTTCACTTCTCCAATCCCGTGTTCCGTGGGGAACTTCATCTTGAGGTGGTAAGTCGACTCCACAGCCTGTAACTGATTCTTTGGGTTGTTGTAAGAAACTAATTGGTTTCCTTCATTTGCTACAAAACCATGAATGGGTCATGCAAAATTTCTTCCAGAGGATGTGTGCCAGTCATTTGAAATGAATCTCATGTTGGTGATGGCAAGGTTCGGGGGGAGGGCTGACACGAGACTTACCTGAAAAGTGGTGGTTCAATTTAGTTGATAGTAGCGGCGAGGGGATGAGGGGGCACTCGGTTAAAAATGGCGACGGCTAGATGGGTAGGAGAGGGATGCTGGGTTGATGGTGAAGCTGACGTTGAGGTAAGTTGGAAGGGGAAGGGTAGGTCCCAGTCAATTGACGGAGGCGGCTGCTGGGGGGATGGTGGGGGTTAGGGAGGGGGTTGCGGCCAGGTGGGTGAAGGAAGGGGCTATGATAGGGTGGGGTAAGGGAGGCATATAACTCTTCCTAATTTGGAGATTAAGGAAGAAACCCTAATTAATGAGCAAAACATTGGTAGGCAATTGGAGCCACATCTAGGTGAGAGAAACCCTAATTTAAAAATTAGGGTTTCAAACCCTAATTTAAAAATTAGGGTTTCAAACCCTAATTTGGAAAATTAAGGTTTTAGATTTTAATGCGCTATATATCGTATATACATTATAAGTGTAGTATTGACATTTAAAAAGTACGCATCGATGTCATCGGCGAAAAAGTACTACTTTTTAACGGCCAACGAGGGATTGATAAGGCTGATACCTTTTCAAAATTGTTAGTCACGATCTGTTATCTTTTAAAACTTAGTATCCCTAACTATGATATCATCTTAACCTCAAGAACCTAAGTATAATTGACCCTATTAGTTTCGTAGTTGTTTTGTTTTGAAGTACGGCGCTCTATGTCACAACCAATTCCAAGACCTTTGTGAAGGCCTATTGGTTCAAGTTCCAATTATGTTGTGAGTCTCATTTTTTTTTTTTAACTTGTATTTCATTGTGATGCTTTTTTTTTTTTGGATTAAGAGGAGAAATATAATTTATAACAAACATTCCCGGCCATACAAGAGTTGCAACCTTATATAACAGACAAGCAAACATAAAATACTGGAAGCTAAATATTGTCCATTATACAAGAATAGATTGAAAAGCATCTAAACCATGATCCCATGTCATAGAGACTATTGATCTAGCCTTGCAAGTAAAAGTGGCTAGTCCAACGGCTTCATGTAATAGCCGTTTGCTTCTTAATAATATCCGACTGTGATGAAAATAGGTGTTGGTCATGCAAATATATTACATTACTGGTGCAGCAACAACGCTAATCTCCTCATGTCCCGTCATCTGAGTAAATAAATGTTTAGAATTAGTATATAAGACAATGTGAGCCAAATGATTTTGTTTTTCCCACCGGAATGTTTTTAATATTAGAAGAGCTTATGATGTGTATGTGGGTCCTGAGAATAATAAGTGAATGCACATCAGCCCCGTCTTTGTCCGAGATACAAATCCCGAGGCCTGATCTGTGCTTGTGTTGATGGAAATAAGAACATGTATACACAAAACATATCCTGAGACGTGAGCAGGAGCACTGTACAAAGCTTGGGGTCGATACAGTGAGATCGAGAACTTCTTTCTTGTCACACATTCCATTTGCTTCGTTGTTGCTGAATGAAATGAATTCCAAGTGGATAGAACTTGATTAAAGGCTTCTCCTTTGAAAATAACTGCATTTTCGATGTAGCCAGTTCTGTCAGAGAGTAATAAAAATGGTAGTTGCTATTTTGGATTGAAAATTGACGGGAGCATTGCCTTTATTGATCCACGCGATGAGCCATTCCATAAAACTCGGTAGAGACGGCTACATACATAGTCGAATTGCCAGCGCAAACCACACCACTCACGCTCCGGAGCAATTGTAAAAAATATGTTCAAGTGATTCCATGTGTAAGTTGCAAATATTGCAATTACTATTGTTGTTTATCCCGAGATTTGAGAGCCTATCCAGACTTGGCAATCTTCGCAGATGCACCTGCCATAGAAATAATTGTACCTTGTGTGCCAATTTAAGTTGCCATAGTCGATCCCATGTTTTAGATGGGATGGTGTTACCTGGATTAAAATTCGGCCTGTGCTCCTCTAATTTTTGGGTAGCTCGGTCATACAACGCTTGATATCCATATTTGACTGTGTAGAAGCCCGACGGTGTCTGGTTCCAGATAATCTTGTCCGAAAAATTGCCTTCAGAAATATGAATGCTTTGGATGCTTGAACAAATATTTTTAGGAAACAAATTTCTCATATTGTGTATGTTCCACTCTTTGTCCTGAATCAATTCTGCTACTGTTTGAATAGTGGATTCCCTTAGTCTTACCACTCGAAGAACCAAGGATTCTGTATCTTTGATCCAAAAATCCTCCCAAATTTGTGCACTCTGACCATTACCTACTTGCCATATGAGATCTGAAAGTAAACAATCCCTCCCATGCAAAATTCCTCTTCAAGCCCAAGAACTATTCCGAACTGGTACACTTGAGGAAATTTTTTCTTGAATAGTATTTATCTTGAAAATTTTGGCTTATGAGAGATCAAGGAGCTTGTAGAAGAGACTAAATGATTTTGGCTAGAAGCACAGAGTTGAATAAGTTTGAATTTTAAAACCTAAACCTTCTGTGGTTTTTGGTCCGCACAAAGTAAACTAGTTTACTAAATGTAGGGCGTTGTCCCTATTTGCTCCGGCCCAAAAGAAATTATTGAATATTTTGTCCAGCAATCTGCATACGTATAATGGAAACTTGAACACCTACATATGATAGATTAAAAGAGACGAAAGGAAAGAGTTGATGAGAGTTTTTTTTCCCGCCTTGTTCAGTAGTAAGCATTTCCACCGCGCACACATTTGTTGTACTTTTGAAATCAGATCCCTAAAGAATTCCTTCCTATGTGTCACTACATCCTAATAAGTACCCAGATTTTTTCCAATAGTGGAAATTGCAAATTATCTCAAACTAGCTGGAATATTTGGACTTAAAGTGAAGGTGTACTTATCCAAATTGATTTTCTGCCCTTATTGCTCACAATACTTGCCCAATAAAATTTTTAGAAGCTCAAAACTGAGAGGAGTGATTTGGAAGAAAAGAATTGAATCGTCAGCAAAAAAGAGATGGTTTACTAACAGACTGTGATTTCCCAATTGAATACCACAAGGCTCCCCCATTTCCTGTGCTTGCAAGAGGTTCGCAGAGAGAACTTCCGGCGGGTCACCTTATCTTATCCCGCACATGGGTTGAAACCTCTAAGTTTGTTCACCGTTTATCAGTACTGAATATGATATCGTTTTGACACACTCCATGATCAAATGAATGAAATGGGCTGAAAAACCGAATCTGTTAGGACTGCTCTTAGGAAATCCCAGTGAATTCGATCATAAGCTTTGCTCATATCCATTTTCAGAGAACAAAGGGCCTCCTTACCATTCTTCTTTGTTCTGATATGAATAGTAAGCTCTTGTGCAATAAGAATATTGTCAGAATTCTGATTACCTGGTACAAAGGCATTTTGAAATGGTGAGATTAAAAATCTCATAACATGACGAAACCGGTTGACCAAAATCGGAGCTACAATCTTGTAAATAGTGTTGTACAGATCGTTAGGCCGAAAGTCTCCTAGAGTTCTAGTGCTATCATTTTTGGGTAATAGGGCAATAAAAGTACTGTTAGCTTCTCTAAGCATATACCCTGAGCGCAGGAAGGAGTGAGGAGCCTGGGTGGTTTTCTTGCCAACAATACCCCCAAGCATTTTGGTAAAAGAGAGCAAGAAATCCATTAGGCACAGGTGATTTTAGTGAAGGAAGACTCGAGAGTGCTAACCAAACCTCCGAAGCTTGAAACGGTGAGCTTAATTGACTGAATTGATCCTGTGAGATTGTAACATTAAGAGCAGAGATAGCACTATAAGTCTGGTCTTGCATTTCAATAGATAGGGCACCTCGCAACAGGATCACGAAATGATCGAGGAAATATTTTTTGATAGATTCTGGTTCTATGAGCGTTGCACCCTGAATATTCGTTATAGAGAGGCAAAGTTTCTACTTCTTCGAACAACCGTAGCTGCATGAAAGAATTTTGTGTTACGGTCTCCTAACTTCAGCCATTTTTCTCCAAATTTTTGTACCCAATGCACTTCTTCACACTCCAATAACCAATTCAGTTTCTTTGATATTTGGAAGAATTGATTTCTTAACACCGGGTCATTCAGGTTATTTTGAGCCAGAATGAGTCATTGTTGTGCCGACGTTATTTCTTGGGCTAGATATCCAAAGGATTTCTGGTTCCAACTCCCAAAAAACTTAGCTAGCTGCCATCCTCTGATCCTAGAAGCGGAGTCACCCATACCTCATTTATAAGCCGGATATAATCTGGATGGTAAATTCACATTGCATCAAAACGGAAAGGTTTACATCTACCAGCTATGCTTTTGCAGGATTGGAAAATTATAGGCATGTGGTTAGAACCTTGGATTCATTTGTTTTGAATTACTGAAGTAAAAAATAGAGACATCCATCCAGGCTTAACGTACCTTTTATCTAATTTTTCAAACGTGCAGAATAGCCCACCTCTGTTATTAGTCCACATGAAAAAGGGACCCTCCCAAGCTAATTCACAAAGGCCAAGTTAAAAAAAAAAAAAAAATTTCCAACCAAACATGACCCGAATATTCACTGGCATGCAGACCATCTCTTACCCCCCCCCCCCTCTCAAAGTACTGGGTTATAATCGCCTAAAAGTATCATCGGCCCCACTACATTTTTGAGAATGCATTCCATCCTTGCCCAGGTAGCTTGTCTTTTAGCTAAAGTAGGGTGGCCATAGACAAACCCTGCTGTCCATGTGAGCCCAAAATGATACGATGCTGAAATGACTAAAAGGTTTTTGTCTCTATACAAGACTGTGGCAGAGATTGAATCTTTCCATCCAAGCCAGACTCCACCCTTAGTGCCATTAGCATCAATACCCGTGAAACCAGAAACCCTAATCTTTGAAATTTAGATCCAACCAAAGCAAACTCCGTCTTTATCTCCGAAAGGAATATAAAATCTAAATCTATGTTTCGGGCAAAAGATTTTGCCAAATGAGCTGATCGGGGTTGCCCAAAACCCCAACAGTTCCAGCAAAAGCCTTTCATCTAATCTTTTGGGGTTGTAGGAGGACAACAACCAAAACCTACCAAAGGATCGAAAAAATACACTCGATCATAGAAGGATGGCAAACCCGCCTCACCATTGTTGTTTCCCGAAGCTAACAAGGAGCTAGAACAGGTTTTGGGGTTTCTTACAAGAGAAAAGGGATCTTCATTGTGATGCTTTGGATGCCTTATTAATGTTTGTCATGGTTCACAGCCACCTACAAGTACTTATGACATCCAGCGAGATGGGCACCTGTGTTTAGGCCACCATACCTCCACTCATGCAAAAAATAGGCAATACCTCAATTTAAGAAGCTTCATTCAACCAGAGTGGGGACCAGCGGGTTACTTTATAATCATTATTGCAAGGAACTGCTAACAATATGAAGAATAGAGTGGGGAACAGCACAGACAGTCGAGAAATAGAGGTCATTCTTGAAAATCTTGGGATGAAAGTGCAAGTTCAAGAAGTATTAGGGAGGTCAAGTTTTTTGAGGGGGAAGTCTTCTTGTTTCACTTGTACTTGATTGTTTACGGACAACTTTTGTGGGCTTAAACCGGTTAGAACATATTTGCATAATAGTTTGCATTTTATTTTCTAGGTTCTTAATCTGTATGTAAGGTGATGGTAGCAAGGGAATGGCTGTTGAAATTGAATTGAATTGTGGGCCTTGTATTTGCAGTGTTAGATTAAGTCTTGTGTGGATTATGTGATTGAGTTGTGAGCTACCGTTGGCGGATGTTTGTGAAACAACTGCACCATGTATCCCCTATATTTATACTTAGTTACTGCAACCTAAGGAAACCAATACCGGTCAAAAGTCCTTTCTCCTATCGGACACCTAAAAGATGCAAGAAAATTAACGCTATCCTTTTCTATCTTTTTTCACTCTCAACTAGTGCACCATAATTTCATTATTCTAAACTAGCAGCATAAATCCCTTTTTCCCTAATTATAAAGGAATCACATTTGGCATTAATAAAGCAATTAAGCAGGCCTGGGAGCTCACATACTCACCATCCAACCCACAAAATTTAAACAGATATGTGTTAACCACCCCCGGTGTAATTATGGGGGAAAAAAAAAAGGAAGTATTACTTTAGCACCTAAAAGAATGTACACCCTAACTAATATAAAGCGTAACACTAAAAAGATATCTACATCCTTCAGAAAAATCGAAAGTAGAAGAGAAAAACCACCTAGTCATCTGTCTTCCATATTTCTTTGACAACCTTAAACTGCTCGTCCCTCCACCTTACCTGCACAAAAAAGGGTAGTGTATTCTTATCACCGTTGTGACGCTTGAGAACACGACAGAACCATGATGAATAAAGCATAATTAGAATAATGATGCAGTGGTAACAAAAGTAATTTTTGATTTGAAACTCGCAAATTATGTCTTAAAAATCAGACAATAATCTAGAGAACAAGTAAAAGAAGAACATATAATTCGAATGCAGTTTCACTATCTTTCCTCATGATTAGCAATTGTAAAACTTTGGATCGGACACCGTGAAGAAGAAAATAATCAATTTCCATGATGTGCATCACCATCAGTAACCTGATTACCCAAAACTGTCTTTTTTTGCCCACATCCCTCAAACATCTCAATTTCCATGTGAAATCTTTTCCTCTGCTCTACTGTACCAAAACGCATGTTCTCTTTATATTCCTGGCACTCAGGTCCTCACTACATTTTCAATGCTATTCTTTCTTACTCCTCCATCAACTTGACACAAACTGCATTTTCCCCAATAGGGCAAGTAAGATCCCACGCTGAATATGGCCAAACTATCTCCAGATAGACCCTCCTCATCATTTCCACGGTGTCACTCGCACTTTTTGCAAATATCCTCATTCCCTATTTTGTCCTTCATCCCTGGCTTTTCATCTGCCCAAGAGTTCACATTTCAGTTGAACACATCCTTTATGCCTGGTGCTTCTGGGTTGCAGGACATTTCAAATAACAGAGCATTGCTGATCCTATCGCCACGCTGTAAGAAATTCCTTTGAAATGAGTAGAAGTTGCAAGTGTAGAGAAACCACGGAAGCACAACTGTGATTTTTGCAGCGTCTCTTATTCTATGGGTAACATCTTCAATCATTCCTCTATCCTGATGCCATAATTAAACCAATTAACCCTAGATCATTGGAAAGATTTTCCCTCGTCCTAATTGCTCTTTGTTAGCTCATCCCAATCAAAAACAAGTAGAAAGACTAAAAAGCTGATCCTTGGTAAAGTCCAGCGCTAGTTAAGAATCCACAGGTCACATTGGTTCTCATACCAGTAGTCGGTAATAGTCCATATACTTGGACATATATAGTACGTATTCACTTCTTCCCGCTCACCCACCCACAAGAAAATGTGAAGCCTTTTTTTCCTTCTCCAAGCCAAACCAATTCCCAAAACATTTTAGCCTCTTTCTTGATCTATAACAATTGCCTTCTCCAAAAGCTTTGTAGCAAGGCTCATAAGCTTGATCTTTAGGAAGTTCAAAGTTGGTGCACCTTTGGGTACTGCCATTTTGGCAGTACCCAAAGGTGCACCACGTCATTTTAGCAGCTCCAGACCTCGATAGGTTCTTTTCTTGATCAATAACAACTGCCTTCTCTAAAAGCTAAGGCTCATAAGCTTGACCTTCAGAAAATTCAAAAATTGGTGCACCATTGGATATCTCTGGGTCCAGTACGAAGGTATCAAAGTGCCTTTACTCCATCCCTTGTTGTTTTCTTACTTGGCCAATCTAGGCCCACAGCATTCAAGCAGCTCCCAACCTCAATAGGTCTACCTTTTGGCCAAATAAGGTTTCATCTTTTCACTTTCTTCAAAGCTTCCTTTACCTCAAATTTCTAGTTCTATGAAAACCCTCTAATTAGTATCATTACGGAATCACCAATTTTTCTTGAATTATGTCTGGTTCCTGCACTTGTTGTAGAAAATTCACGTTCTCTTAACTTCCTCCTGCAATCCACGATGCGCAGGTGCTTTCCAAGTCTCCGCTATGTCCTTAATCTCTCTTCACCTCTTCAGTACCTTACAGCATCAGTTGCCACAAGCCTTACAGCTAGCCTCCTTTAATGCCTTCCCTATTTCCTTTCTAGCCACATTAATTTCCTGAAACTGTTTCTCTACTTCGTTTCTAGCCACATTAAACGTCCTTTCAAGCCACGATATATTACAGGGATTTCACACGTAGTCAAAACATTAGGGAATGCCAAAGAATGGGATTTGTTTGCCGTTGAAATTAAGACACTGGGACTCAGCCAAAAGTTGGAATCGATACGGGGATGCGTGTTTCATACACAAATTACAGACAAACACGCCTATGGTTGAAAGCTATCATAAGAATACGGGAAGTTCAGGGGATTCATAAAAACTAAAGCAGTAACTTATTTCACGTAAAGCACAACATCTTGAAGCTGGCTCTAGACCAAGAATGCAAAACAGAATTGCTTCCGACTCGGATATATAGTAGGATTAATGTTGTATAATGTCATATGGTACTTGTATAAGACCCATCATCTAGTCTTTCCAGTTCCTTAAGAGTGTGTTTAGATGAGGTAAATGAACTGGGGATTTCACTTTTATTGAGGATTCGCAAATACATCACACCAAATTTCCTGTTTGGATTTTGATGATTGAGGAGGGATTTGAAAAGGGGATTTGGTGTGCTAAAATCTCCTGTACAAATAACTATTCCAGACTAGTTATTTGACAAATCATTACCACAAATGTAGGGAGAAAGTGACTTTTTTTTGTCTCTATAATTTTAGCGAACTTCTCCACTAAAAAAGGAAACTCTGTATCCATACACCATCAAATTATTATCTGAGTCCAATTTTTCAGATGTAAATCCACATAAAAAAATACTCGTTTTTCAAAACCACCCAAACACTAAATTTGCAATTCCATAAATTTGTAAATTAGCGAATTTTAAAATGAATGGATTTGAAATGCAGGTACTTTGAAATTCTCCATCCAAACACACTGTAAGCATTTTATGCTTAGTACGTCATTGTTTCCTCAAATTTCGCCAACTAGTATGTGAATGTCTCACGTTTTCTTCCACATCTCAATACATACCAACCACAGCACCAACCTTATGTTATGTAGCTAGACAACCACTGGGGATGACTATACAGTCGTTACATGAAACTCAAACTCCTTCGTACTGAGTAAATTAAAACTGATTAAATCATCGAATATGCCACAGTTATCAAGTGTGAGCCTCTTCTTCTTAAAGAAGGTATAAGGGCCATCAAACCTCATGCACCTGCAAACTATAGATCACTTTCTCCTAATTCATTCATATCCTTGGCCGCAGATCCTCTAGGAAGTTTCCGGAAGCCTCTACTAATTCTGCCCACAACCAATTTAAATTTCTGCTTGTATATAACTTCTCATCGTATGGTATACACCCTCAACAACTGCATTTATATCCTCCATCATTCCTTTTAGCAGATTTCCCTACTTCGACCTGAGGGACACACTGATGCCACACAAATTACAGAAAAGCGAGAGAAGAGAAGCAAGAGCGCAGGAAGGAAGGAAGGAGAGAGACGATATAACAAGCCCTAGGCTACAATTCAGTACTCAATAATTCAAATCTGATTAACAATCTACATCCAAATTTATTGAGAACAAAACATAAGACAACTTGGACGCAAAGAAACAAACACCACTAAATCACCTAGATACCTACAACTTTACACGAAATCTTAACGGCAACCATGCTTCTTGTGTTGCATCATTCTCCTCACTGATGGAAAAACTCAGCTTCGACGAGTTAGGAGCACCGCCAAGAATACCATAGACGGATGAACTAGCTGAAGCAAAACTCAGCCTTCAGTAACTATCAGGCTTTTAAGTAGGTGGCACAAGTAAAGTGTAACGCATGGAACCATTAATGAAAAAATAAGTCTTGGTGCGCCCAGCATGTGCATCACGTTCCCACACCAATCTGCGAGCCAAAAGAATATGACCGAATTGAACCGGAAAACCATCACACATAACAGTCTCTATCCAATGAAGTAAGTCACTGGACATCGTCGATCAACCTTCAACTTGGTCTCATTAATCCAAGCCACGCAATGAGGTTTCGAGGGGAGCTCAACTTTCAAACCTAATTCTTCTTCAAACCAATATTAGTCATCAATTCTTCAGACACAACACTACTGCAATTGCTGGTTTCAATGACCAAAGAACAGACTTTTCCCTCACAATTTACTTAGGTTTGAAATTTACTCACGATAAAAATATTAATCAATCGATTTCACACCTTATTTGGTAACTTTTGAGTCTGTGACTGAGTGGGGGTGAGGACTGAGGGATAGAGAGAGAGTGGCGGCAGCAGGCAGGGCAGGAAGGTGGCTATCGCCCATGGCCTTGAAAAGCAGCCCGACGGGGCTGACGAATGGCGATTGGAGGTCGATCTCGAGTGAGGGGGCTGACGGTCGGCGGTCAATATCGAGAGTGTGGATGTGTGGTTAGTGAGGGATAGAAAGAGAAGGCGGTGGCAGCGGAGAAGGATGGGTAGCGAAGGAGAAGGATGGGGCGAGATAGAGGAGAAATGAGAAAGAAAAGATAATGAAGGGTTAGGATTAGCGCACAAAAACGATTTATGTACTTTGAAAATCTGGGTACACCGGGTAACCCGTACCCAACCCATACCTAACCGAAAATTAGGATCGGGTCGGGTACGGGTCTAATTTCAACGGGTCTCAGTGTCTCACATAAATGTACCCGTACCTTGGTTTTCTTTTTCTTTTTTTTTTTTTTGGACTGGTCGGGTAGACCCACGGGTAAGGGCCAAAAATTGCCAGGTCTAGCAACCTCATTTGTTAGGTTCTTATATGTAGATCTTGCTCATACATAAAAAAATCTCTCCCTCTCTCTCTCTCTATATATATATATGTATGTATGTATATGTAATGCTAGACCTTGCTCATACATAAAAAAATTACAACCCGTACTTTTCATCTCCATATACCCTAATCCCACAAACTTAATGATGCAATACAGGCTATCAAAGGCTTTGGACCTATTGGCATGAAAAGTGAACTTCAGTTTGTATTGTTGATTGATATAATCATTGGTACTTCGAGCTTACTGTGTTAGGGATTTTCTAGTTGTTTAGGAATTATTAAGTAGCATCTTGTCATTAGGGTATTTTTAATCCTTTGGTATTATTATGTTATCGAAGTAGTATTACAATTTCCATTTCCTATATAAGTTCACGTAATGCCCGTTACTTGTCATTGTTAAATTATATTGAGAGTTTAGGCTGATCCCCGGCGTAGGTGAAGCAAGTCAATTCTCAACCCCCTTTCTTTTTAAAACTTCTTTAGCAATATGCCACTCTGGTTCCACGTCAAGTGGTATCAGAGCACGCTCGATCCTCCGCATGTGTGCTTTTCTTGATATAACAACCACTTTCTCTAACGAATCTCCCTTCTCCTTCGTATATGTGCACTCTGGTTACACATCAAGTGGTATCTGCGCACCTCTAGAGGACTATGCTACTAACTCTGCTTCTTCCAGAGATCACCATCCCAATGCTACAAAACTTGAAGCACCTCGCATGCTCGCATATGATTACCCAGTTTCAATTTAAAAGTTGGGGAGAATGATGCAATACATGCTAGCAAATGTTCTGGACTATTGGCATGACACTGGACTTTATTCTGCATTAAAAAGATGATGAAGGTTCAATTGTAAGATATTAACAAGTATTCATCTGGTGTCTAGGATTATTAAGTAGCATTGCGTCATTATGGCATTGCAGCATTTTTGGTATTATTAGGTTTAATTTCGTCCAGGTAATATTCCCTTTTATGTATAAATTGTTGTACTCCTCGTTAATTGTCAGAGATGAGTTAAATTGAGAGTTTTAAGTTTTGAGCCATGGCGGTGTGCCAATGCGAATCCCCTGCATGGATGAAGAAGCCACTTTACAACCCCCCTGTCTTCTCTGATCTACTCTCTGTATCAATTGCGCACTTTGGTTCCAGATCGCTTAGCTACTTATCAATGATCCCACTACAATCTTGTAAAATATGTCCTATCCTGGACTAGCTTCTTTAGCAACACCACTCCGTCAAAGTGTGAAGCCCTGCATAAAACTTACCACATCCAAGCTAAGGTGGATTTATCCCAACCCTTGCAATTCATTTGTCTGAAGCACCCAAATTTCGGCCAGCGAGCTACACTTTAACTGAGATGCTAATTTCACTCCAAGAAGGTTGACTTTACCAAAGTCCTAGTGTGGTTGTTGGACCTACGGCCTGCACACCCTATTTGTTCCAAGATCAGGACAGGAATGTCTTGCAACCCTCCATTTTATGGTGCTAGGACCAGATAGACATTTAGGCAAAAGATATAGTCACAAAAATCACCACCATCATGAGCACTGTGTCACCACCACCATGAGCACCGTGTTACCACCAACATGCAATTGTCGCTACCACCTCTGCTGCCACTACCATACCGTCACCACCACCGCTAACACAATCACCACCAAAATACTACCATCACCACTGCCACCACCATCAAAACTGTTACTGCTGCCGCCAACATCGCCACAACTAAAATGCCACCACCATCAGGACTAACCACCACAACTACCATCATAAGAATCCCCCACAACCACTACGTTACAGCAGCCACTAGTGTCAATAGAGTGCCATCACCATCTCCACAAACATCACCATCACCTCCGTCACCGCCGCCACTTTCCCCAACCAAGACCACCAACAAAACCATATACTTTTCTTATGTGCAGATCATATACTTTCTAGAAATTTTCACACTTCAGGTTTTCATTTATCAAACATGTCAGATATCTGTACTTAAATTCCAGAAGAACTTCTAGCGTTAGGTCAACTAGATCTGGTAAAGCCTCTTGGTGCCGTAACAAGAGACCTTGGATAGAGTCCGCCTACACCAGGGATCATTTATCAAATTCGTCTAGTACCGGTCAATTTCAGGGAGTAGGTACCCTTTTAAGCTTTCACTGCTACGCAACGCCTCATGTTCTGTAACAGTCCAAAGCTCAGCAAATACCCGCCTTATCAGCCAAAACCAACCATTCCGGACAAAATAGATGTACCGGCCAAAATGCACAAGGCTGTATTTGGAGATATTTGGGTCAAAAAACTCCAAGCCTTCTGTGAAAACCCAGATCCACCGTAAACCAGTAGCAAAAACCAGATCACTATGAAGTTTCACTAACGGGTGGAGATTTCATCATCATCGACAATTCGAGGATATGCGTATTGTTCGTCCCATTCAATTTCGTCCTCCAATGCCACATTTCACTGCTTTATTTTCCAACATAGTACCCTAGAGAGAGAGAGAGAGAGAGAGAGGCTTGTTCCAAGTGCAAGGTGATACTGACGAAAGAGTGAAGAGAGTGGGAGAGGCAAGATGAGAATAGTTGAATAGAGGAAGACCTTGAGGCTTGGTTCGATGACGAGTGCAATTCATGTTTCTTTTTTCTTTGGTAACAGTGCCCAATTTAAATTTATTTTGTTCTTTTGGAATTCTTTTAGAAAGACAAATTTTATATTTTACCAAAAACAGAATGAAGGCTTTATAACACTCAAAGAATAAAATAAACTTTTACTTTAAACATTCATCAGAAGTACAAACATAATTTAATTTTGTTGACTCAATATATTAACTTTGAGAAACAATATATTAATGCTAAATCCAAACTTACTGGAACGAAAGCGGTGCCGAAACATACCGTTCGAAAGGAAAACCCACTCTCTAGTACAGTATGTATCTATCCCAGGGATTGAGTAGCCCGGGGGGGGGGGGAGGGGGGGGTTGCTGTTTGTTTTGTCATGGAGGGAAAGAGCGACCCTCGTTGTGTAGCTCAGGCCCAAGTCGCCTCCAATGGACCCACAAAAAAAAGTCTTTTGCCCTCAAATTTCACCCTTTAGTTACAAATTTATATGTTATTGTTTAGGGGGCGGGGGGGGGGGGGGGTGAGAGAGAAAGAGGGAATCAATATAGGATTACCATCAAATTTCTGTGCCAAAGCAAAACCTTGCACTTTAAACTTGAGATAACATTCATACTAAAAACATTCTACTAGCATTAAGGAAGTATAACATAAGCCATGGAGTTCCACTTATTTATAGACATATTTACCTCAACAAGTGGCTTTTTCCCCTGCAGCAATAAATCCACACTTCTTTCTGTCTGCAACAAAATAAAATCAGATTAAAAAGTGATCTGCAGAACTTACATATCATACAAGCATATGGAAGGTAAGTGCATTGCACTCTACAAAAAAAGACGGAGCTACAGCTTGCCATACGTTCAAGCAATTCATCGTTACAACACTAATAAGTAATTGCCTTCATTTCAACAGATACAAACGTTGAAGTTTTAATACTTATGTCGTGACAACAAAGAAGAAGAATAAAACGAGATCCATGATACTCTGTAGCGAGGACTGCCAAGGATTTCATCTCAATCTTTCCCATAAAATCTAACTAAGCCACTTCTCCAATTGTTCTGCTTTTTCTTCTTTCTTCACCTATGTTACATGGGCTCGGTGTCGGTGTCCAGATAGGATACGTGTTCGAATGTCGGACTCGCCTATTTTGAAAAATTGGGGATACGGGGATACGGATCCGAAAGTGGACAGGGACAGGGGGACATGGCTAAAAATTTTAAGATACATAAAATACTTTAGATGAGATTGAGTGTAAAATATTATTTTTTACGGGTGTAAATAATTTCCACAGAAATTATAGAAATTATATATAAGTACTGTCGAGAATAAATAGGCTATTCCATTTTTGGTTAGAGAATATATATTTTAGTTTTATTTAGATATTTTTGGTATCTTTTTGGGATAAGTCAATGCCAAAAAGTTGAAAGAAAAAAGCAAAAGAAAGAAAACTCAAAAAGCAGAAGACCCTTGTGACCAGAACTCTTGGTAGAAGGTGCTCTCTCTCTCTCTCTCTCTCTCTCTCTCTCTCTCACCCACGTGACCAGAACTCTTGGCAGAAGGTACTCTCTCTCTCTTCTTCTTCTTCTTCTTCTTCTTCTTCTCCTCCTCTTTCTCATAGGCTGATGGCCATATCTTCTTCTCTTTTCCCTCTTCAAAACATCAGATCTTTTTCTTCTCTCTCTTATAACCTTCATACCTTCTTCTTTCTTCGATCTTTACCATCGCTCTCTTGCCGGAATGTTGACGTGGCGTATTCGTCTGGCAAATGACGGATCCGACACGGATCCCATACCCGTGTCGGCGTCGAGTCGTGTCAACACCGCCCCTTCACCCCAAAGTGAAGGGTCCATGTAACATAGTTGTTCACCCGTCTTACCCTTTTGGGGAACATAAAGACAAGGAAGCAAACTTCGTAAACAAATGAAGAGAGTTGATAGCAAGAGATCCTAAATCCAGACAGTTAACATTGCTTATTGCTAAGTTACCAGTCGCTTCCAAGGACTAAGCTATCAGGGAATAGGCTTATCCCTCTCATGTTTAAGCACCCAATTATATGTAGCTAGGAAAATCAACGAGAGATGTTAAACACGATATGCATCATCGAGCCGATTCTCTAAGCAACTTGGGACTTAAAATGTATCAAGGCCTTGCTTGGCAAGGTATAGGGTTCAAATCCCCTGGCTTGCATTTGGCCCACTTTATATAGGTGCTATATGTACTCTGTCTATTTGTGCATGACGAGTGTGCACCTTGATTTGTTTCTTGTTGACTTATTTCGCCAGGTGAATGTAAGGGGGAGTTAAGTGTGATATACATTATTGGGCCCATATTCTAACAACGTAAGCTTTTAAAGCTAACATACAAGCGATAAATAACTAAATTCACTTAGTGTACAAACAAGCTTACTGACAGATCAATGAGAAACAAATAAATGGGGCCAAATGCGAGCAGAAGTTGAACCCTAGACCTTGCACCACTTGTTCTGGAAGTGGACCAATATGTTAACTTAAGCTCTAATTGCTTACTAGAAAAACTAAGAGAACAAACAACATAAATTGGATGTTTGTGTTACGAAAACCTTTGGCCACTAAACCCAAGCCGAATCTAGACCCCAGTTATTAGTTTTGTACCATACTGGTCCATTTTGGCTTGAACTTACTGTTCTTAACCTTGACCAGTACAAAGTGCCAACTGTTTTGTACCACTTCAAACCTTGTGAAATTCCGAGATTCAACAACTAAAAGAAAGATCGATTCTTTGGGATCCTTCCTTTCTTAAACGCAACGAACCGAGATAGAATAAGACCAATCCCGAAATGCCTTTCTGGATATTCCTCAATGTCCCGCCTATTCACGGAACGTGAGAAGTAGATAATTAATCATCTCCTTCCGGAAGAAATCGAAGAATTTCTTGGGAATCCTACAAGATCGTTTGTATGAATTTTTGAAAGATGCTAGTTTTTTGGTCAGTATCGCCTATTTCGGAATATTTATAACGTCCATTTGGCTGTCACAACGGAAACAATTTGTGGCGGACAAAACAGCTGTATTGGCTGATGCTGGTTTGTACCTGGCTATAAAATGAGAATCTTTTTTGATTTCTTCTACGTATGATTTGAAGCAAAGTTCCGGCAAGAGGAGACTGAAATATAACCCCATGCACACACACAGACATATGTATATTTTAGAGAGAGAGAGAGAGAAGCTTGTTGCTCATGTCAATGGAGACGCCAGTCTGCTGTTACGTAGTAATTGCATCATAAATAATTGTAAATGCCAATACGGAAGTAAGAAATCAATACTTTTGAATAATGCCTTCAATCACGTGATTCTGCTAAAACCCACATTACCAAAACGTGGATCTTTAAACCAAAACCTATGTAAGCAACTTAACAACATTGTGAAAATCAAAACTCATGACCTGCCCCTTCACTGACAACAGCTTCTTCTGTCAACAACTTCTTTTCCATACCTAAACATATTCCGAATATGTAAGAAATCCTTGATGGGATTTGGGGTGGATCTGTATTAATGTGCTTCAAACACCATTAAGTGATTTTGGCCATAATTGAAGTGTGAGATCTAGAGAAGTGGGGCTGATGTGTCGTGTAAGTTGAGTTCATGGATGAGATATTCAATATGCAGGTAAATAATTCCTCCACTTCAAAGTATGCTAGTTCCTTCTTGGACTAAAGATTAAACTAGAACCTTAGATGTAAGACAATGAAATAGATGGGGAGTATGAGCGAATACAGCGCTGCCACATGGACTTTGCTCCTCCAAACAGCCTTATTATTGCCACCAATATTATTTTGCATAATAAACGAACTTTCACCACTAACAACCTTAAATTCAACAATACTGTACTTTTTATTTGAAGTAAAATATATATGAGGGTTAAATCATAGCATCAGTGCATCAAATATAAATGAAGTTGTAACCATGGACCCAACTTGACACTTGTGAAGAACTTGTTAGTCACACATCAGACAAGTTAGGGCCCAAAATGTAGTATATAAGTTGTTGAAGCTCTCCACCCCTTGCCACTTGCTTCTGATAGGGCACAGCGGACCAAGCAAGAAACAATCAACACACTCGCACAGGAAAGACAAATAATGATGCATCATGTGCTGAAATTGGACGGAGAGACTACAATAAAGAGACGAAGGGGGTAGACAGATACCGAAGCCTTCCAGCTTTGAGAGAGTGGCCCAGAATGTTTACCTATGCTCTAACATAACTAGAAAGGAAAGCATAATTGCAAACAACAAGACATTGAAGAGAGCGCTTTTTATTTCTGGCCCTACTAAAGTAAAAATAAAACAAACCGATTTTAATTGAAGTTTGTAAGTTCACCTATGTTACATGGATTCGGTACGAGTGTCCGGATCAAACATGTCCAAGTGTCAGACTCGTCTAATTTTGAAAACGCAAGACACGGGGACACGGCAAAATGTTCATATTTATTATTGCTTTTTAGTTATTTCAAAGGCAAAAAGGTGTTTTATGTGATGCATTTGGTTTTAATTGACAACTTATCTCCACTCAAAGCAACTACTAATTAAACAAAAGACTATAAGATAGTATCATAATGGCATATCCTATGAGATGTGTCGGACACATATCCCATACCCATGTCCAAGTGTCGAGTGTCCGACACGGGTACTTCACGCAAAACCGAAGAGTCCATGTAACATAGAAGTTCACTAACATTATAGCAATATATACAGGCAGTTTTTTCCCAGAACCTGCAAACTCAGAGCAATGGAACACGATCAATTGACCATTGGTCTGGCCTTCAATAGGAAAACTAAAGGTAATGGAGCGCAAATTTTGCCTAGGAAAGGTCACTTTTGCCAAACTCACATACTGAATTCATACAACATTGACCATCTTATACTAAAATGGTATGTCACCATCTAGCACTTACTAGAGTTTTTCTTCTATAACGGATACTGCAAGTGTAGAGTATCGCTTGATAAAACGTGCATAGGTCATACATGCTCGGAATCGTGTATGATTTATAGAAGCTGAGCAAAAGCCCTGTAGACAGCCACGTGAGCAAGGCTCTGGCTGCATAAAACGAGGCTCTAGGAAAAAGGAACTTCATGCTTAAAGCAAAGAACTTCAAACTTAGTCGCAGCCAAAGTTGTCAGACTACGATAACACAAGCTATGGAGTGATGATGCTCTACCAAAAGATAAAAATACCTTACTACTCCCGAATGAAACGACAAAGGTCTTCGTAGTGGTAATCTGCCAAACATGTAAAATTTAAACCTCTAACACGATGACGATGTTCTGAAGCAAATCACGAGGTAGGATTAAGGATTAAACCTGTAAACAAATTATACTGGTTCTGAATTAAATCATGAGGTGTGATAACCCTCGGTCAAAAATAAACTAAGTGTGTGTCAGCTCAAGTAGCGTGAACAAGAGAATTTAACCTTCGCCTATAAATATCCACATTTGAAACACGAGGAGCATGACGATGACGCATGACACCCACACCTTGTACAAATAATGTCGTATCTTACAGCAATTCCATCTTTGAACATTTGTTATGCCATGATCCATCTACCCAGTAACCATTATGGCCCCAAACACACTATAGAATTACCTTTTTGGAGATTGTGCTAGGGGATATAAGTTGGTAGATTTAATCAATTTTGGTATTAATATGTTCGAAGATAAGTTGGTAGATTTAATCAATTTTGGTATTCATATGTTCGAAGATGATTGATCAACAACAAAAGAAAGCAGCTCATGCAGCTGTATCCAGCTCCCTATATGACCCTCTTACAAATCCAAAGGGACCTGACCTGGAAGAAGTTGGCCAAAGTAGCAGCTGTGATCCTAATGAACCATTGCCTACAGAAATTGTTAAGTGGCTCTTCACTTCTTTTATCTTTGCCAGAACAGGTACGTACTCAATACCTCAAAGAGATGTGATCTACCAAGTGGGAGAAAACGTGTTCACTTGTATTGAGTCTAAAGGAAGTGTTACATTAAATTAGATCTTAAAGACAGAAACGTGAGGAGAGATTGAAAGGTCTTGTATAAGAGATCCTGTAAGGAGTGAGGAAGGTACTGAATCCGGTACTATGTTAGAGAACGGATCAAGGATCTCGTTGTCCAGCAGCGCCAGGTCTTCTCTTCCCTCTGTTGGAGCAGCTCTGTCCATCCAACTAAAAAAGACATAGCTACAGCAGCACAAGGAGCTACTGCATCTCAGCCCGCTACTAACATTCCAGTTGCAACTCAACACGCCAGATCTGAGCTTGTGACAATCTCAATTCAGTGTCTCCTTCACCAGTCACCATGCCAACAGCCACTACCTCAGCTTTCTAGAGGGGTCATGTCGCATCTCATGCACCATGCACTTCAATACCACACACACTCTAGCCGGAACCTTAGTTGCACAAAGCGGGGGCGGGGGCGGGGAAGCGTAAGCACCAAGAAGAATCTGAGGTTGGGAGCGGCTTGAATAAATAAATGCGTAAAGAGTATTATCATTTGTTTAGCATAGTTTACATAGATAGCAACAACAGACAAGGAGACTTTAAGGACTTGAAGGAAGAGAGAAACAAGAAATTGAGTTGAAAAGAGCTTGATTTTCATGTATTCTATCACTTGTTCCATGCATCTCTATCCAACTAGCGGGATCGAGTTGATCTTAGCTTGGGACGAGATCCCATGGAGCTCCTAACTTGGGATCGCAAAAGCGAGTTTCCGAGAGAGAAACGTCACCATATTAGGAGTTTCCTGCAACTAAGGCCGGAACTGCTAACATAAGCTCAATTTACCCTCGTATACCTACACATGCTCTGCGCCCATACGAAATGTCATACCTGCCTATCACAATTCAAACCCAAGAAGTGATCACCTCGCTCAAACAAGCTCAGCAACTGTCGGGAGGTTTTGACCCAGTGAATTACAGCTACCAATCTAAGTTTACTCCACACAATGCTCAGATCCCATACCCATCTAAAAACGTCCCTCCCAACATTCATCGCTTTGATGGTTAAAGACGCAGTGCTCACGAGCATATAAATTGCTTCGCAGACCCCTTACGAGTACAAGGATTGGATCCTAATCTCAAAGCAAGAGAGCTTCATATCTCTGACAGAGAAAGCATAGAATCACTTACCAGCCTACAGCATCACTTCCTGGGAAGACTTGGTTTGAAAGTTCTGTGAAAAGATTTTGATTTTCTGGTGGATGGTGTACCCAATTGAAGATTTGCCAACACATATGAAAGAGATTTCGGTGGATTGTCAAGACGAAAATCCTGAGGAACACTCACCCGAGTCTGGGGGCAAGAGACTCAAAGTCCAACGGGATATCAGAGGGAAGCAGGTCTGGAGGATGGAGAAGACGAGCGATTAAGATACAATTGCCTTGACGAATCTAAATGACTAATATTACTTGGAAACAATTAGTCACTTGCAAATATTGTTAACTTCGTGCAAACGGAGGCCTCGGTCAAATAGCAATCATGGAGCGTATCAGCTCAAGTTGCTCCACCAAGAGGATAACCCCTGCCTATAAATACACCACATGCAAACAGAAAGAGTGTGATGCTGAGCATTACACCCACAACTTTTGCAAGCAGTGACTAATCTTAGAGCACTTTGCCAAATTCCAAAACCGTTGAGAGTGTCTTGTTCTTCCACGCTCCTTTCTGTTTAATTCTCTAGATCCAAAACGTTTGTTACGCCCAACCCACATACCCAGTTACCATTAAACCTCCATACACCACTAGATACTCACAGCAAGAAAGACAATAAGAGCACCAAACTATGAGAAACTTACCTTGTGTGTAACCCAATAGTGCCTCTCCCTCATTTCAATCACATAAGGAAATGTTGGCAGACCTCTCCTCTCAAGAATGCTCTTATTACAGTGTCTTAATCGGGCTCCCTGATCGCTTAAAGTGACAGATTCCACTCCGCCAACCTGTTTGTAAAGGAACAAATGTCACCAGGATGGCATTTACAATAATGTGCAAGATACCTTATTCGAGTAAATTACCAACAATAGGGAACTTTCAGTTAGCAAAATGAAAAATGGCAGACACACATTCAGTGTACCTTAACATGTACTAAGGTTCCACAGAGATAGCTGGATTTCATGGTCCAGAGAATGTGCAAGGCAAAAAGAAACCTCAAATAGTAGACGAGAGCACTAGACAACTCTTCTTCATACAATTAATGTTGAAACGCACTTAGGACTGTATAGAAGTTCCCAGGGTAGAAAACCTATCCATGGTTAATTACAATTTGCCAAAATTAGATGACAAGTGGGTAAGGTATTACTTTTACAGAACATTTTCCGCGTCTGTTACAGTGGCACAGTCTTGGGACCAGATTCTTCATTGAAGATTTTTTTCGCTTGGAAACTCTTCAAATTTGTTCTCTTAGAGTGAGATAAAGGTTCTTCATTGGACTAAACCTCCTTTGTTCAATTAAGTCGTTATGGTTGTGAGTAATTCGTGCATATCGGTACCCAGGACCACATTGTCGGTTATTGAACCATTGGACTAAACCTCCTTTGTTCAATTAAGTTGTTATGGTTGCTCCTGTAGTAATTCGTGCATAGTTGGTCGTGGTGGTGTTTGTTTGGAATGACGACAGTGGTTCAATAACCGACAATGTGGTCTCGCAAATAAACTATGTCCCTCACTTCTGCAATGGTATAACAAACAGCTTTCCAGTGTCATGTCATTTGCACAGGATTTTCTTCATTTGGGTGTTGCCATATGCCCTAGGAGACTTCATGAATTCATTTTCAAGCCATTATGAAGTCTTAAACATTATCGGCATTAGAGGCAGAATTCCTAAGGCTCTTACTAAAATGCACCTCTCGTGTATATTTGTTTCATTGGTATAGCTTGATGCCATGGGGATGGGATTGGTTCATCCACATGGTCCCACATATTTTGACCCTAATGTCAGAAGACTTTACTCTAGTGCTAAGATCTTAACCAGTTTAGCCTTTAACTTATAAAATAATGGTCCTTCCGCCTATCCCCTTTAAGAATAGTCAAAACTGTTATGACTTTCAGTCTAACATGGAGCCGTAACTACCATCACTCCAACTCGTCAAGCAAAGCTAAATTCATTTCAGGAAGAAAGCCAAATTCGCTAAATGTGTTGGTAGTAAATTAGCAAGTAGTTGATAGCTAAAGAAGCATTTTGGTAACTTTTGCCAAGTCACATCATCCAGGTTTCTGAGACGGAATTCGTGATGGCCTTACTTAAATGCAAGGTCCAGATAACCAAAGTATATCGGCAATAATTGCTTCCCGAAAGAAAATGCTAATCTATGGGTAAAGAATTAGCAATACTTGCCCTTTATTCTCTACTTCTGTCTGCAGAGTTATTATCAGTACCAAAATATGGAAATTAACTCTATTCACCCTTGGTTAAAAACACTGTTGGAAAAGAGTCTCTTTATCAGAATCTACTTACTACAAGATACGTATCTATGCTTGTAAAAATGTGAGCACATCAAAACTATTTCCAAAAGAAATCAATTAAATTTGTGGTTAGAGGTGGAGAGTGACAAGATCTCATCTAAAACCAAATAGGACTGCTTTAGTAACAAGTGATGTTATTCTTCAGTAAATATGAGTTCTGATGAAAAGGAACACAAGGGTTAAGATAACATGTAGGAACAGAAAGATACCAAAAAAAAAAAAGGATTTTTATAGAGAGAAAACAAACCAGGTCAGATAGAGTAGGGTTCTTTATTATATTCTCCAGCCGCTCGCCATGAGCAGTACCAATAAGCATGATGCCTCTCTCGGCTATTGAACGGCAAGCATGAGCTTCAGCCAGAGTGCTAATCTCGTCAACAATAATCACCTCAGGCATGTGATTCTCCACTGCCTCAATCATGACTCTGTGCTGCATAGATGGTTCTGGAACCTGCATTCTTCGTGCACTACCTATCGCTGCGTGTGGAATATCCCCGTCACCTCCTATTTCATTGCTAGTATCAACAATAACCTATCCCAATAGTCAGCATGTTGAAGATGAAAAAAGAAATTACCTATTGTTTAAGGGGGATAGGGGTAGAGGTAGGGGCTTTAAACTATCTGACTATTGCAGACAGTACCCTCAGTGTTTCTGACATAACACATACCCATGTGATAATTGGTATTCGGGAGTAAAAAGATAGTGCAGAGTTAGTAATTTGTAGATCCATACTTCCAAGAATCCCAAAAATCTAATACATAAAGTGAAAACACCTTCAATATCACAAGCACACAATCGATAATAAACAAAGAAAACAGCAACCGTCACCACCTCCCCACCCCCCCCCCACCCCACCACCATTTTGGCAAAGTACCACTATATACCATTTATTGTGTTTTCCACCTCAACCTAACGTCATTCTAATCAAGTTTAAGACTTAATTTTGAAGTTGTACAGCATACATATACGCCGTCTACGTTTGCAGAAGGTAAATGGTGATAAAGCATATAAATTACCACAAGGCACGGTTTAAATTCTTTGTTGAGGTGGATGTCGTTCTGAATATGAATACTTAGGGCAGCATTTAAGGGAGGTTGCCATGATTGTCAACTTGTATTCAACATTTTGCAGAAATCGCGAATAGGACCAATATGCCACAATGATTGACACTCAGCGACGACATTGCAAAAATGTATAAAGGTGACCAAGTTGCAAACGAAAAAAATTCTTTGATGCCATAAGTTCTACTTTTTGGCATCATAAAGTAAATGGTCAGGATAATTGAATAAACTTCTTTCCGAAAGCATTAACAGATATTGGAAAGAAAAAGCAACTTGGTATAGTCAATGGACAGTTATGTTACGTGGCCTCTTTAAAATGCTTGATGTGTCGGACACTCGACACTTGGACGAGGGTATGGATAGTGTGTGAGACATCCCATAGGATATGCCACTAGGAACACTATACTATAGCGTTTCTTTTAGTTCGTTATTGCATTGAGATGATCTGAGTTTTATATTAAAACGATATGCTTATGCTGTAGCATAAAACACCATGTAAACTAAGGAATAACTAAGAAACAAGAATAGGTAGGAATAATTTGCCGTGTAACCTTGTCTTGAGTTTTGAAAAATAGATGACTCCGACACGGACACATTCCGACTCGGACACCCGTACCAAGTCCATGTAACATAGATGGACGGTGGTAATGCAATATGAGATAACAAATGAAATCACTATTAGGTAAGCTTAAACACATCGTATGCAACTCAACATGACAGAAATTGGCTAAGGGCGTGATTTTCATATGTTTTGGAAGATGAGGACAGAAAAACTGCATCAAAGGTTGACTATGAAGAGATGGTTTCCGCTGTCCACAAGTGACAACCAACCTAGACAGATGTTAGTGTTATTCAGGCATATAGTAATTGCCTGCAATTGTGGAACCCCAGGAGGTAAGTTTAACTTAACTTTTTAATCTAAAGTTAGCAATACGTAAAAAAGAAAAATTAGAAGAGAGATAGATATATACAAAACACAGACATATTCTATACATGCAAATTTATTTTTTCATGTACATATGCATATAGGGGGAGAGAGAGGGAGAGAGAGGAATCTAACATGATAAAAGCGTACCACTCTCTTTTGAAGTTCATCTGACAAGACACGCGAAATCTCTCGCATGACAGTAGTCTTACCTACACCAGGCCTGTTGAAATTAACAGAAGCTAATTAGGGAAGAAAGTGCTATGTGTACATCCATGTGTGTGCGTTTATAACAAATGAAAAAGTTACAACAATAGCATGTTGCCATTAGATATTTGCATTCAGCTTCAAAAGATCTCAACACTACACCCACCTTTGTACTTAACGTAAGGGTATACCATCTTGAATGTCTGGTAAGATGACATAGTGGTTCTACATCTTTATATCCTATAGATGCCTGACTAGCATATATTAGAATAAACGACTTGAAACAAAGACCTTAAGAGCGTTATGGATAAGGTTCTTTTACTGGGATTTCACTTTTGCTGGGGATTTTAGAATTCTTTGAAGAGAATCTAATTGTTTGGAAATTTCAAAAGGAACTTGTGAAATTCTACGAGGAACTTCAAAAGGGGATTGGGTGGTCAAAGTCCCCAGTTCCAATTGCCGCTCTAGAGTATTCTTTTCCCAAATCGCCACACCACCGAGCGATAAAGTGGTACAAATGTCACAACCCTTTTAATTGCGGATGCATCATATCTTCAATTCGATCTCTTTTGACTGTATTTTAATTCGGATGATGGTTTTAAGACTCTAGAATACGCCCACTATAATTATCTATCTATTCTTTTTTGTTTCCCTAATTAAATGATCTTCGTCATTTATGCCAAGTTCTAATCTTCTAGTATATTTCTTGGCTCATGTTTTTGTATACACATGTCTTCCATTGTCTAAAGAATTCCATTCATATGTAGATATTTTTGTTATAAAGGGCTCATTCTTGTATTATGTACATATTTTTCTGACAAGTAACATAAACAAAGTGCATAAACTTACTTTTAAAGCACTCAACATCACTAAGAATTGTTGCAAATATACAAGTTACATATCCCAGGAATTTGAAATCAAGGGCTTCTAAACTGGAGAGACTTTAAAATACTGGATAATCTGAAGATAGCACACTCTAAGTTAACAAAAGGTTGCAAACAACTAGACTTTGTAAGAAGACGACCACTATCTAGGTGACAAGAATACAAGCTCATTGTATATATGGACAACATAGTTGCAACGGCGATGAGACTGAGGAAATATTGCTTATGGCTTGTGCGGGTTAAAGATTTTAGCCCCTTACAAAACTTCTTAAGGACTGAAGTTGCAAGACCTTAAAGTGGCATTTATGTCTCCCAAAGGAAGTAGGTTGTTCATCTTCTCGATGAGAAAGACATGTAAGGTTACAAAACGACACTCTGGCACTAAGGAACCACCAACTGAGTGATGATCATGACGGACTTGTTGATGGGAGAAGGTACCAGGTGAAACTCATATACCTATCACTACACCGTTAGAGTGGCAAGCCAATACATCCCTGACTCTGAAGCAGTCTACAGGTTCGTGAAATGCCTTAAGTCTGCTCCGAAGGCCTCCTGTTCTCCCGCATGACCATTTGAGGGTTAAAGCATCTAATGCTGCTACTCGGCTAGATCAGTAGAAAATTGTCAGTCTACCTGATGATATTGTACTTTCATTGTTGGGAAACTTGTCACCTGGCAGCGAGAGAGGTAGGTCGTGTTTGCCTAATCTAGTTTTGAGGTAGTGTATAAAGCAACATCTTATGGTGTGTGTGTGTGAACTTATGTGGCTTGTCATCCTTCTGGATATTACTGGCATTTGTAGCTGATTGACCTACGCATTTATTCTGTGACAGCAAAGCAGCCATAACATTGCTGATACTACGGTCAGTATTACAGAACCAAGCATGTTGAGAATGATAGGCATTTCATCAAATAAAAACTGCAACTTGTTTTTTAAATCGAAGTGTCAAGTTGCAGATGTCTAACTACAGGCCTACGCACTAAAGCCTTCACCATACCATTGGCAAGTTGGGCATGGGAGATAAATTGCACAAACTTGATGCCGGTGATAATTGCAGTACATGCGCACTTTGATCTTTTCAGATCATAGTACAGCTGATATCTTTTCTCCTTTTTTCCTTCTGTGAGCTATTTACAAAAGCTTCACTACCAATCATTAAGAAAGAATTATTTTCCTCACTATTGTGATTTTCCTTATTTATTTTCCCTTTCTCTCTAAACTATCTTTCCCTAGTAGAAGCTACATAGCTCACCTTCATGGCTTCATCCATTGTTTTATACTAAGATTATCGTCATTCATATCTGGCAGGAACTGTTCAAGCCGATATGAACAAAGCTCAACCTAAGTACAGAACACAATGGATGGGACCACATAAATGGAGTCAATGGCTATATATCTATGTGGCGAAGAGTTGGTATCATCCACACTTCAACTGCAATCTGAATGACCCCATGTTAGGCTTTGTATGGGTATGCTCCTACACAACTGCTCAGTGAACAAAGAATAGCACTTTTAGGTACAGCTAGTCGAAGATTTACTAGCTATGAAGCACCGGTGGGCACTTGGGTTGAAGCACCGGCACCGGATATGCGTTGGGTGCGGGTGCGGCTCGGGTGCAGCATCGGTGCGTGTCAGGTGTGTGTCCAATTTTATTGAATTATTTTTTTACATTCTTAAATACCAGGAGCGGCTCGGGTGTGTATCCAACCTGTGACCACCGGAGACTCCAGTGACCACCAGCAAGGAATCAGAGAGGAGACCGAGAGAGGAAGAAGAAGACGAAGGAGGAGAAGGTGAAGATCTCACCGGCGAACCAAGTGCTGGCGCTGCGCTGTGGCTGGAAGAAAGGAGAACTGTACAGAACCTTGTACATCGATGTTATCGAGGTGGCTGGTGTGGCTGGAAGTTATTAGATAATAAAGATTTTAAATCAGCCCCAATACTTCAAAGAAATAATAGTACTACACATACAAACTCCATTGTGTTCACTTACACAATTTCAATATTTACAAAACAGTCCAAACTTAAGAAATTATCACTAATTTAGTTGAAAACTTCAAAATTCAAGAAGCAACCCATTAAACTTAACAAACTCTCACAATTTTAGTTGGAATATTTATGCTTTTTTACATATATCCAACACAATTTAAGATTCAAACTGTTTCCAACTTTAATAATAAGTGTATATAACTACAAAAAATTTTATAAAATCTGCCGTATCCCCGCCCCACCCGTATCCTAAAATTTTCAAAAATGTCGTATCCGCACCCGCACCCGCACCCGCACCGTGCTTCTTAGTTTACTAGTTAAAGATTTACCGGTAGAGATGTAAATGGGCTTATTTGTAGCTACAGCACTACAAGCAAGCATCCTTGGCTTTAAGGCAAATAAGAAAACTCAGTGCTAAAGATATAGGGCCATAGAAGGTGGTGGATAGAGTTGGTCCTGTAGCATATTGAGTAAAACAACCCTAGGGAGCTAAGTTCTTGCTGCTTTCTATGCTTTTACCCCAGAATAATAAACTAACATATTATATGAATACTTTGTGGCGTCCCACTTTCTTGACTAACAAAGTTACATGAATCAGATAGGTAGACACGTAACTAAACCCAAAACTGTCACCAAGTCCACAGAATACATAAAGGATTGGGCCAACCTTTCCTTAGTCATGTTCTTCTCCATTGACTTAGTTATAGAACGGTAAATGCCAGATGATCAAAACCCAGAGTTGTTTTGGTTTCCTATCTGTCTAAGATAAAGTTAAAAAGCTCTATCAAACCAATGTTAGTTGGAATACAGGCTTATAAGACAGAGTCAGGTACATAAGCACAACTCCACTGCTATCCACTCTTGTAGTCAAATGGCCTATGTGGAAGAACAGATGAAAAGATACACAACCTAAATGAGATCTCCAGGTTTTTACGTAGAACAACATGTCAAAGTATGATGATACCAATGCATGTTATGCAAATTGGTTTGCATAATAGATACACTTCCAAGTTATGTGCTCGTAATAGCATAATGCTTCCTTCCAATTTCAGCCCTTGGGCATGTACATAGTGATGATATTTATGTCTTAAGGAGCATCCTTGCAATTAACTGTGAGAGTAATTACCTTCCAACAAACAAGATACTTTCCCCATATTGAAGCAAATCCTCAACCATATCAACATGACCCCTCACTGCTCTGCCAACTCGACAAGTTAAACCAACAATCACCCCTTTCCTACTCCTGATAGCAGATATCCGGTGCAAGGTACCCGTGATGCCAGCTCTATTATCCTCTCCAAATTCTCCAACTGCGTTTTGAGCATCCTCCAACTCTTCTACTGATACCTGGCTAATTGATAACGCATGAATCAACAAGGAAAACTATTGAAGAATCGTTTCACCTTAGTTTATTCTCCTTCTTTCTCTCTACGTTGTGCATAAGGTTTCAAGAAGAGGAAATAATGTAAGGGAAGAGACTATGAAGCAAATCAATTCACTAAGTGGTATAAGTTGATCTCATAGCATTTACTCACACAAACAATACAGCACACCAATGTCAAAGCATTACCTCTTTATTTCTCAGATATTGCCGACTAGAATCTCCAAGGTAGCGTGCTTCAGGCAACCGTCCCAGATCTAATATAACCTGCTGACATAATAATGAACGTAACGCAAAGTATACCAGTGAAAATGAAGTCAAAAATGATCAAGAACCATTGGTGGCAGGTATACACTCACATAATATGGTGTTGCTAACCTATTTTGGCTACGCAAATGTGGCCGTGTTCGCTACCCACTTTATTCAACACGTCACAAGATATTCAATAAGTGTCAACTAAACGACCAGGTCAAATTGGGACATATCACTCGCGTCACGCACACCAAAGTCGATCGAAGTCGCTTAGGCATGATTTCCATTCATGGGACGACTCAAAGAAGGAATGGACTGGCATGTCCCCTACGGAGCCGCCAAACCCCAGGGCCCCGCTTACACTACCTCGGCACGCTCCAAGTGCCCCGGCACAAGGACTCACGGCATGATAGGCGACTACTCCATAACACTATCTCCACCAGGGTGACTGCATCATGAGTCTACGTACAATGACAACGGGGCTCTTTTGGCACCTCTAAGGATCATGACCCCAGAATTACAACAAAGGCCGTTTTCGTAGGGCATCACTCCTAGTCAGTACCTCCATGTGTGCAGCGAATCTATCTCGTAGGCATCATACTGTATACTTAATATTCGAGTTATTAAGGCTGAACCTGGGCCTGACCCGTTCCAACTAGATGAACCAAAAACTATCCAACCTATTGATTCCTACTTACAATACAAAATAAAATGTCGTAATATGTTAGTATTCTTGAATCTCCTATGTGAAAGCCTAGTAGCGTTATTGAGGTATAATACGTGGTATTACCAACAAATTTGCAAATATTTGGAGTAAATTGTTAAACAAGCCCGACTCACTCACAGAAAAGAACATTGCAGGTGGAACTTTTAATACTACCACTTGCACTTCTCCACTTTGTCTGTCATAACAGATTGGCTGCTTGGTAAAACAAAAAATAGAGATACAAATAACATGAAGGATTACCATAATCAAGAGATTTATAAGACAATTAACAATTTTGTAATCCTTCATAGACGAAGAACCATTGTTAAAAAAAGTATATTCGAAGATAAGTTACGAGTTCTTACAGGTAGACAACTCCAATTCAAGTCTATGAATATTTCATAACACCCTAAGTGGTACTTGACCCAAGCCACTGAAGTATAGAGGGGAAAGGTGGTATTCAATAAGAGGAAGATGTATATTCAGGTTTTCAGCACTTGCCACAACGATCATTGAAATAAGTCAAGACTGGAGACAAAATCTTTTTTCGGTAAATAAGGCTGGAGTCAAAGTACTTTTGTGGTAAGTAAGGCTGGAGTCAATAGACTCGATACTAAAAACCTCAGAAGCACCGACACCTCGTGTGGGTCAAGGTATCGTGTCTGACACCAACCGACACCCCAACACTTCACCCACATAGCCGGACACGAGTGGGACACCTCTTTAGAGTGTCTGATTTTTATTTTTATTTTTCAATTATCGGACACTTCTTGCAAAAGTGCCAACGCGTATGTGGTCAAACATTTCAATCTTATTTCGGGGTCAATATGTAATGTTTGCAAAATGTGAGACTTTTTGAAATCAAATTTTAAGCCAAACCCTATAGTTAGATTGACAAAGTTTTGTCTTTTCTCTGCGAAGTGCTGCTCGGTCTACCTAACCAAGAAAGGTCGAAGATGAAGGAGACGAAAGAGACGAAGGACTGAGCATCTCGTAGGAGGATTGTGCCGGATTCCAGCCAGAGGTACCCTTTCTTCTTTCTTTCTCATCTCTTTCTTTTTTTTCCTTCTTTCTTGTTAAAGAGGCTCTGTCATGTCTCAACCGTTGGGACATGATTACGTCTTTCTTTCTCATTCCTTTGAAAAGAAAATTAAGCTTCTTCGATTTGATGTTTATTTTGCTTGTTAATTGATTTCAGAATGGATGTAAATGTAGTGCACTAAGTGCAGAAATGGAAGATGTTTGCATCACTTTGTAAAACTGAAGTACTTTTTTTGTATTTTGTTGGATTTAAGTATGGCCTTCGTGTAAGTTACTTGTTTTCTTGTTATTAGTTAGTGTCTACTATTTTAGATGTGGAGTGCACTTGAAATAATACGCACACACACATAGATATGTATATGTATAATAAGAGTATAATAAAAATTTTAGCGGTAAATCCTGCGGTGTCTAAAATTTGGTATTTTGGAACTAGCGGTGTCTAGTGTCCCGGTCGGTGTCGGTCTTGGACGTTATATCCATGTCCTTGATACCTAGCTAAAAACTTAGAGTTGGTAACTCTATGTCGAAAACAAAACAAAAACAAAAGCGTCTTGCACACTTTGACAACCCCCAATAATCATTCCCTTTGCTTTTGTGGCTCAATAAGCTTGCACTTTTTGACACTCTATGTACCACTTACGCATCCAAAACACCAATCGAGAAGTGATGGCACTATGCTATTATTAATAGAGACATACAGCAAACTGCACATACTGTCGATTTCATAGTACCCAAACCGTCCCATCAGTTAGAAGTATAAACTAGATCAGATGATTGACATTGAAGTGGTCATGTTGATATGAATGATCACAAGTACAATGGTAAAGAATAACTCATTCGCTTTCTATCATCTAGTCATCCTGGTGAGGCACAAAATTTAACCTGTATCAGAATTATGTGACTTAGGCTTCAAACTTAGCACACAATGTACAGAAAAAAAACAGCATTACTTGGACAGAGAATCATCACCTCTAAAAGTTGAGCCTCTTTAGATTCGTACAAGAGATTGTCGCGCAAATCACAAGGAAGAATCTGCCAAACAGAGAAAATCGCTACAGCCATTATGTTTGATTAATATCAGCCAACCCATATTTAAAAAGCAAGACAAACGGCTCAGCAGCAAGATTTTGAAAAAACTGGTGCTAAACAAGGAACAACGTATAAACACATAATAACACAAGTGAGAATGTTCAAGGATGAAAAAACAAAGGAAAGGGAAAGAAAAATCATCTATGATGGAAATTTAGGAACTTGGCTTGAGGTTTTCTTTTGCTTGTGGGAATCCTACAGCTTCTGATCTCTTTATTTAAGAGGTATGCAGCATTTATCACCATTGCCATTTCCTAAAACTTTTTCTTGAAATTATTCGTTTCAACTCGTTTACAGAAATCTTTAACACTTCTTCGTAGAAACAGAGATATGAGCAATGAATTGCCTATTGAAGTATACAAAGAACTTCATTTGCTACCTCACGTTAAAAGAGAGCACTTTTGAAGTAAGCCAATCTGAATGAAGAAGTGTACTTTTCACTATAAAAATTTCCTCTATTATGAATCCAACACCAAAATTGCAGCATTTAATTGCTGATAAGCACGTGATTATTTGAATTGTTCAAGTTACTGTTTCAGTTTCCTTTTTTGTTTACGGGAAACCTTATACACCCTTGGATTATCAACTCTTGTGGTCCTCACATGGCGTATGATGCTGTTAGCAATATCAATGCAGAAGTGGCTGAGATTATCAAGGGGAATGGTTGGAATGGCCCCCTGCAAGATCCCAGGATCTTATGCTTTAAAATAGTTTATTCCAGATAATTCACAGCCAAATCCTGCTAATCGTGACAAAGTGTTTTGGTCACTAAGTCCAAATGGCTGCTCTTCTATGCACACTGCCTGGAATGCTCTAAGGCAAAAGGGTCCTATTGTTCCATGGAGGCACTTACTTTGGCTTACAGGCACCATTCCGAAATGTGATTTCATACTTTGGATGCTCTGTAGGCGAAGCTTCGAACAAAAGACAGGCTGAAGGAGTGGAAGGTCATTAATGAGGATGATTGTATTCTGTGTAGCGCTCACCAAGAAACCATAAAGCACCTCTTTCTATTCCTACAGCTCTACTCAGGAAATTTGGAAACACATCTTTCGACGTATGGAAACACATCTTTCGACATATGGAAATAAGGGTAACGGTTAAAACACCTTAGTATCTTGAAACTATAAGAAAATCTCACTTCAGTACCTGATTGTTTAATTTTGACGCATAAAGGTATGATTCTTTGTTTACTCAATAACTAAATAACTCCAAACTTTTTCCATCCAATTAATTAACAAAATCGAAGACCAACACCCCCGTTTGTCTCCAGCATTCGCCGACCCTCTTCCGGCCACCCTCTGCTATATTCTCCCGACATTAACACAACCACTCCACCATGGCCCTCCTACATCAAATTCATTAAATAGGTGGGTAGAACTCATGGAGAGATCGATGAAATAGCAGTGGCGACAACCAACCGACCGTGGGTTGTTTGTGTACGTGTGTGTGCAGGTGCGTGTGGTGGGGGTGAGGGGTGGGGGGACCGTGTCTCTGTGTTCATGTTGTTTTGGCAGTGTTGGGTTTGGTGGGCGGCAATGTATGGCAGTGTTGGGCTGGTGTGCGGGGAAGGGGGCAGTGGCCGGTGGCATGGTGGTTCTGAGGAGAAAAAGATCCAGATTTATTTTACATTTAAATATCATTTTCAGTTTCATTTTAATTTGGTTTCTTTATGGTTTGATGGATTTATCCCTAATTTGGGACTCAATTGACCGATCTCCATTATTAGCTTGAATGGAAAACCAGACGAGGTACGTACTTGTTGTCTAAATAAAGAGTCCGCTTTTTAAGTGAAAGTTAGTTATTTACAATCAAGTACTCAAGTGACTTTTACACCCCCCCCCCCCCCCCCCCCCCCCAAAAAAAAAAAAAGAAAAAAGGAGTCAATCTGCCGCATCCTGCCACCATTCTATTGAATTTGACTTATTCCGGATTCTTAAGATGAATTTAGTACCATGTAGGCAATGAACTGAACCCGAATACAAATCATACATTAAATAAGTGCCGGACAAGTCAAGTCAAATCAGGGCCAAAACAATGAGAAAACTAAACCTATCACTTAATTTTCCGAAAAGTTGAAGGCAGAATATTCAACGGAATGGAGGGAGAGGACAGGTAGCGGAGCCAGAAGAAAGATCACGGAAGCGATTGATACCTTCAACAATGCGTGGATATCGTCGACCTCCATAACCAGGTGCCGCGCGCTCTCCGGTGACTCGGCGTCCTCCACCAATGCACTGAAATTTTTCAATGATATGCATCTACAGCGGAGAGATGAGGGGGCATTCCTGAAATTGACTCTGTACAAGCCTGAGAAGCAGACGGTGGTGCGTTTGATGACGGGATATGGGGGGTGGTGGTGGTTGGGTGTAGGAGTACAGTGGGAGGGTTTTGCAGAGAGTTGAGTGCAGCAGGGCAGCGCTTCCCTCATTCTGCAGTCTGCGTATCTTCTCCGGCCAAAAAGCAGGTCTAATGTAATGTCATCGCCATTTGGGCGCTCTCCCCTCTGGTCGTGTGAATTTCAACGAGTATCTTTGTTTTTATTTCATTTATTATTTATTATTTATCACTTTCCTTTTATAATTATACTAATTCAATTCCAGAATTCATCATATAAAATTTAATGAATTAATGTTTAGTTACATCTTATGTTATCGGCTAACTGAGACTTTTCAATTGCAGTAAAAGTTAGGAATAGATGTAATTTGAGCCTTTAAATTATGTCCAGATTTTTTTAAAAAAATTTCTAAACTCTTACTTTTTCCTTATTGGTGTTTGAATTATGCATATGTTGCCATTTTAGTGTCACCAATTTAGTCCTCCATGTAAAATGCAGTCCAAAATGACAACGTATTTTACGTGACCACTTTTTGATAGGCACTTATGTAAAATTAATAATAAAGATGATGTGCTAGTAGCAAATCAACTGCCATGTCACTGCCACATCACAGTCAAGCCATCACTAACTGTCACATTAGCAGCCGTGTCATCACTTTAAAAGCAAAAAATATTTGTGCCATTTTCTCAATTTTGGAAAGATTTGATGGGTTTTGGATAAGTACATTAACTATGGAAGTGTTTGTGTAATTTGTCACTTTAGGGCTTAATTAAGTAAGTCGCTCTTCTCTTCAGCACCCTCCTTATTCCTCTTAGGTGCACCTCGGTTGAGTTTTTGACCTCTCAATTCAATAAATATTAGGTTTTTGTCGATGTTAGCTATCTACATCATACTTGTAGTCTTCGTTTAGAGGTTTGATTAAAGCCTTAGAATTTTATTTTTTTTCGGCGTCATGTTTTGCATGAGAGCAAATTGCGTCACAGCTGCGCTGGTCTTTAGCTTTTCCTGAATTGCTCGAATATGATAATGGATTTCATGCTATTGACTTGTTCGAGAATCCCTTTAGAATCTTGGCCTTGAATTTCGAGCCAACCTCCCTTATATTCTATGTTGATTTATTATATGGTCGTCTATTTGCCTTAAAGTCCTACTTCATATATTGTTGCAAATATATCCTTTTTTATTCGGTCCGGTGAATCAACTTTATAAAACTTCTTATGCAGGATTTTGCCACTTTCAATACTTTGACTGTGATAAGTGTAGTATTGTTTAGTTCAGGCTAGTTGGTACTACGTTACACTACTCCCTTCCAAGTCAACTAGAAGTTTTATTTAGAATTGGCAAAGCCATCTTATTGTTATATCGTCTCCCTTTTCATGCTTCTATTATGTGATCGCTCTAGTCTAGTATTTTCAATTTTATTTAGTCCACATTTTTCAGCTTGCTAATGATGTTTGAACTGTAGAAATCAAAGATTTTGGTAGAATAATATTTTCATTCATACTCTTTACATTTGTGTGTACATGTATATATACTAGTAGAGCATCAATCTAGATCCTACAATCACTCCAGATCTTATAATCAAGCATACAACTATCCATATAATTAAGCAGACAACTATCCCTATAAATAAGCAGTCATTATCTACAATACAGGAAAGTCTTGTCTACAAAATAGGAAATGATCATAAGAAAATCGTCCAAATCGCAACACTCCCCCTCAAGTTGGTCCATAGATATCTCATATGCCCAACTTGCTCAAAAGCTTCGAGAATACTCTACTTGAAACTGCTTTAGTGAGAAGATCAGCCAATTGATCCTCTGATTGAATATGAGGCAACTCCACAATCTTTTTGTCCAACTTTTCCTTAATGAAGAATATGTCTATCTCCACATGTTTTGTGCGATCATGTTGAACTGGATTATGAACAATGTCACAGGCTACTTTATTGTCACAAAATAGCTTGATTGGCTGCTTAGATACACAGCCTAGGTCTTGTAACAGAAGTCTTAGCCATAAGGCCTTGCATACTCCAAGTGCACCTCTAAACTCAGCCTCCCCACTTGATCTTGCAACAACATTTTGTTTTTTGCTTCTCCATGTAACTAGATTACCTCCTACAAAGGTGAAGTAACCTGAAGTAGAAAGCCTGTCATCTACTGCTCCAGCCGGTCTGCATCCGTATATACATCCACACTCTGATGATCCTCATTTTTAGTGAATAAAATTCCTTGTCCAAGAGCAGACTTTAGATACCTCAAAATACGTAGAACTGCATTCATGTGTTACTCTCCAGGATTGTGCATATACTGGCTTACAATACTTAATGCATGGGTCAAGTCTGGCCTTGTGTGTGCTAAGTACATCAATCTCTCTGTGAGTCCCTAATATCTTCCTTTATCAACCGGTACTTGATTGGATTCAATACGTAACTTTAATCCTTCTTCCACTGCTATATCTACTGGTTGACATGCTAACATACCAGTTTCTCGTAATAAGTCTAAGGCATACTTTTTTTGAGATAGAAAGATTCCTTTATTAGACCGAGACTCTTTAATTCCAAGAAAATATTTCAAGGGGCCAAGGTCTTTCATTTTGAATTCCCTGGACAAGTGACCCTGTAGAGCTTCCCTTTTCTTCAGGATCATTTCCTATAACCCTTTTCTTCAGGATCATTTCCTATAACCACCATATCATCCATGTACACAATTGAGGCAGTGATTTTACCTTGCTTTTTCTTCAAGAATAATGTATGATCTGAATCACTCTGATGGGAACCAAAAGATCTCATTGACTTTGTAAATCTTCCAGTCCACACCCTCGAAGATTATTTTAACCCATAGAATGCTTTCTGTAGTCTGCACACCTACGAACTATCTGTCTTCGGCATCATGCATCCGGGTGGGACTTCCATGTAGACTTCTTCAGACAACTCTCCATGTAAGAAGGCATTTTTCACATCAAACTGTTGTAATGGCCAATTCAAGTTCGCAGCTAGCGACAACAAGACTCGTAATGTGTTGATTTTAGCTACATGTGCGAAGGTTTCTGTATAATCAATTCCATAGGTTTGGGTGTACCCTTTTGCCACTAGTCTCGCCTTGAAGCTTTCAATTGTACCAGCTGATTTGTACTTCACAGTATAAATCCACCGACATCCAACCGGTTTCTTTCCTGGTAGACGATCAACAACTTTCCAAGTTTTATTTTCTTGTAATGATTTCATCTCCTTATTCATAGCTTCTTTCCACCTTGGGTCAGCTAAGGCTTCATGCACATTGTTAGGAATAAATGCAATAGATAATTGATTTACAAATGACTGATTTGATTCTGACAAACGATGGTTTAACACAAAATGACTCATGGATATATAACTTTACTTCACAGTTCAGGTTCATATATGGGTTTAGGTATACCTCTGGCGAGACAATGGGGTAACTGTTTTCTATGTGGTTCAGGAACATCTTCAGTGAGCCATTGGTGAAGTGTATCAGTTGCATGTGGTGTGTCGGACTCAGATTGAGATGGAGTTACAACTTCAGTTTCTGCATGCTCTTGACTACTTTCTTTAACCAATTTCCTCACTTGATTTATAGTTTTAGAGAGTTCATCTTCAGAGATGTCCAAGTTACCTGCATCTTAAGAGATTTGAGTATCTTCAGAGATGTGTACATCCACATTTTAAGCAAATTCATCATCATAGTCTAGAGTCTGAATTTCCTTCTGATGCTCTCCCTGAAGTTCAGACTCGGTGGTAAAGTACATCAAATCTTCATGAAAAACTACATCCAAAGTAATAAACATTTTATGGGTAGGAGGGTGATAGCATCGGTACCCCTTTTGATGAACAGTATATCCTAGAAAGACACATCACAGTGCTCGAGGGGATAGCTTGTTGCCCTGATGCTTATGAAGATGTACTAAGGCGACACAACCAAAAACATGAGGAGGTAAATTCGAAAGGACTGGAGCAACAATCGCCTCAACGAGGGCCTGAGAATGTGTCTGAGAATCAATAGTCCTTGAGGGTACCCGGTTAATCAAATATGCTGCCGAGATGAGTGCTTCACCCCAATATGACAATGGTAGATGTGCTTCAATCAATGAAGCACGGACAACCTCCAACAAGTTATGATTTTTTTTCTCAGCCACCCCATTCTGCTGAGGTGTATTGGAACAAGTAGTTTGATGAATGATTCCATGTGCTTTTAAATACTTCTGAAGTTCAATATATTCGTCTCCATTATCACTTTGAAGAACTTGAATTCGTGCATTGTACTGAGTATGAATCATTTTACAAAATTGCTAAAATAATATGTTCACCTCACTTTTAGATTTCATCAATTACACCCAAGTCATCCTCGTACATCGTCAATAAACGTAACAAACCAACGTGATCCACCCAAGGAATTGACTTTCGAGGGGACCCAAATAGCCGAGTGTATGATCTTAAAAGGATCTGGACTTTTATTCAAAGATAACGGAAACGAAACACGATGACTTTTTACAAGTTCACAAACTTCACACTGAAAACTAGAAACATCACATTTTGTAAATAAAGAAAGAAATTATTTCTTCAAATAACCAAAGGAGGCATGTCCTAGACGTCGATGCCATAACCAAATTTCAGATTTCCACATTTCTCCCTCTGAATTATTCACCATGAATGCCTGACGCAGCTTGTCCGAACTCTTTGACACCAAGTCCAAGTAATACAATTTTCCTCTCCTAACACCACAACCAATCGTTTGCCTATTGCGGATGTCCTTACACACGTAAAAATTAGGCCAAAAAATTGCAACACAAAATAAGGCAGTAGTAATTTAGGAGACATACAACAAATTATAATCCAAAGACGAAACAACTAAAATCGAGTCTAGATTCATATTATCAGTGAGAGGTAAGTGTCCTTCTCCGACAATTAGAGCCGAAGTACCATTTGCAATGGTAACGAATATTTGTGAGGACTGTTTGAGGGTTGAGACTTGTCTGGAATCAAATGTCATATGATACGTAGCACCGAAATCAATTATCCATGCACTATTAGTAACAAGTGTAGACATATTTAATGCCTTACCACCATTACCTGTCGTTGCCGCTAGTGCCGAGTGTTGTCCAGTAACATCATCCTTTGTCTTTGTTTTAACCACTACAGTACTGGAGGTCCTTTTGGAGTTTTTCTTTCGTGGATCGCAGTTATGGCCCCGCCATTCTAGATACCCCATAAGTTTATAGCAGTGGCTTTTGATATGACCGTTTTTATTGCGATGGGTGAATTTGTAGGTGGATTTATCTGTAGCATTAGTGGGTTAAGGCTGGCTTTGAGGAGGCCTATATCGGGTTACCATGGCTGAAGCTTCAGTCATTTCTGATTCTTCAACCATTTTTGTGTGTCGAACAGATTCACGATGGATCAATGCATAGCATTCTTCTAATTCGAGAATCAGATCCTTTCTCAAAATTTCACCACAAACTTGTTCAAATTCACCATCTAATCCAGCAAGAAAAATATGCACCCTTTGTCATTGGACTGATTTTTGGTAAGATTCAACATCATTCTCACTCTACATGATCACTATACCATGGTGATCTAATTCACCAAAAATTTCAGTTAATTCTGCATAATATGGAGAGAGCGTTCGGCCATTTTGTTGGGCCGAAAAAGCCCTCTGATTAAATACGAACACCTGCAATTCATCTGCTCCATCATAAAAGGCTTTAGAAAGAGCTTTTCAGATATCTCAAGCGGTGGGTAAACGAATATACCGTTTCATGATTTTTGGGGACATAGACATGAATAGCCATCTCTTAACTTTTTGATTGTCTGCATATCACTTCTCATACAAATCATCCTCCTTAGTTGGTGGTTGAGAATTACCTCAGATGAATGAAAGTTTCTCCTTCTTTGCAATGTGCATCTCCATAATTTGAGACTACAAATCATAGTTTGTGTCATCAAGTATTATCCTTGCTTTGAACGATGAACTTTCGAATTGAATAACAATGGGAGAAGATTTAGTCTCAGATGTTTCAAAATCTGGATTGGTCATGGTTGAGAGCTGGATTCAAGAAATTCAGGCTTCAAGTTTTATGTCTCTGATGCCAAGTAGAAATCAAAGATTTTGGTAGAATAATATTTTCATTCATTCTCTTTACATTGTGTGTACATGTATATATACTAGTAGAGCAACCAATCTAGATCCTACAGTCACTCCAGATCCTATAATCAAGCATACAACTATCCCTATAATTAAGCAATCATTATTCACAAACACAGGAAAGTCTTCTCTGCAAAATAGGAAATGATCACAAGAAAATCATCCAAATCGCAACATGAACAACTCTCAAATTTGAGAGAGTCCTTTGGACACATGTTTAGTTATATGCTAGTGATCAGTGGATGTCCAGCACTCTATCGATATGAATTTATTTGATATGTGTATGCTTGGTTCGACTTTTTAGTCTTTAATAACAACACAATCTCTGTATTCTTTCTCGTATCATTCCATGCACATTATATATACACATAGGGTTGAAAAGTTCAATGACCTGTATTTAGTTAATTGATAGAAGCACAGTATTTGTTGATTTTAAATTATTGGTTATTATTATTTCCTTCATTCAACTTTACTTTGGTGCCTCTGGCATTTTGGTAACTTACTAGGCTATTCGAGCTCACCATATTATTTTACCTTGCTCAATGTCAAAGGTGAAAAAGGTGACTAGATGCTCTGGCAGCTTTGGAGTTCTGAAAGTTTTCTTTGTTGATTAAATTACTTATCTTTAGCTTGAGAGCTTTATCTGGATATGCTTGATTAGATTTGTGCTAGTTTTTTGTAAGTTGTTTAAACTCTTGCTTTTAATGCTTGTTCTTGTAAGAGATTCTTAAGAGACCGGATTTTCTTAGATGTAGTCTTATGGAGACATGTTGATTTAGATCCTCTGTTTATACTCGATGTAACTAGATGTCGTAGTAGTATATTATCTCAATTTAGGACCTTGATTTCAGTCACAACTTTTTAATTTTGGCGGCTGGACATCATGTTCGATACGTATTCTCTTTTGACCAGATGCCACAAAAAAGCCATTGCCAACCAAGAACAAAGCCAACTTCACTAGTTGCTATGAAACCATCAAATCATAAAGGAAAAAAAAAAACATCGTCAACTTTTACCACCCTTCTCCGCCTGCCACAAGCTGCCACCCATGTACAAAACTCTATCCACGACCTTAATCCATGATCGCCACCACTCCTTTCACAAAACCTTCTAGCCACCACCACCTCTGTAATCCTTCTTCAAGTCACAAGTACTTTCTTTTCTACTAGCCGTTAGATCTTGGAATCTTGGAGAAACTGACATCAGATTGTTAGAAATCTAACAAAACCTACGACACTCTCAACCCTGGTGATACCACCCGAATTGAGTAGTCTATCATAATCACATCATAACTATATGCGAAACATAGTGCAACTCTAATTACATAAACCTCAAAATATATTCTTATAAAGAGTTTCTTAAAACCATTCAGCATGATACAACGGAAGTCTTAGCACAACAATATCTACAACCACAAACACGACTATCATTGTGTTACATTTTCCTTTACGCCTTGAGAGAAATTTCTCCTTTCCCTTCCTAGCAGTTTTTCCTTGATCACACTTATAACGTGAAACAACAGAGATAAGGAATGAACACAAATCACCCAATAAAGACAATACGAGGAGTATATATACAAATGATTCGAAAGTCTCGGAAGGATAATGATCATCTCAACGATAACAATGAATCAGGAATTTAATAATAAGTTTGGCATCAATGTAAGTTGTCAAATGATCTTTATCTTCTGTTAGACTGAGGGGCTTTAAGGTCCAACAAAACAACATTATTGTCACCTCCTCATGGACAAGACAGACTGGCTGACTATGCAAGCAGACACTAAATTAATAATTGCAAAAAGTAAACATCAATAAAATACAATAAATTAAAATCATGAACATCGAATAAAGTCGATTGTAATGCAGACTCAGACTAGACTCAACCAAACACGACAGATATTAGCGCCATACCTTCTTTCTGCCAGTGATAAATTCACAGGCCATCCTCATTTTGATGTCCCCTTATACAGGGTGTTCATCTTAGTCTCAAGACATTGTCATCAAGAAGGGAACTCATATAAAATGTTTGTCCCCACCCGCCTTACAGCTTACAACAGGGCGACTTGGGAGAAACTTTACCACAAGTCCTCAACAACGTTCTTAAGCAGGAAAAATATCGGTTATCAATCATTGCTAACATTTCATAACAACACCACAACATCTTTCCATAACATCATCATCGATGACACGTATACTAATCAAATCAACTATTAGTATACAAAGAACTGCATTATCCTTACTTGATTGCCTTTTAGCCGACGCAACTCACAATCTCTGATTACAACGAGCCTAATCACCTAATGAAGTAAGAGCTTGCTTGTTTGGTAACATTCAAATATATACACACTATTCTATCCCTTTTCATTTAACCGTTCATAGCGTCTTACGACGGCTATTAGTCTGATCCAATAACCGGATCCTTTACTTGGCCTTATCAACGCATTAGCAATACTAAACTCTCTAGCTTGAGGTGTACTAACATCATCCCTCAATTCCCGTAACTCTTGACACTTAATTACACGGGTTCACAAAAATTCAGCGCTAGTATGGAAAATTACCAAAATACCTCCTGATGACCGTTACACCACCAACACCTCAAAACTACTTTAAAACAACTTCTTATATCCACTATACAAATTTTCGGACCAAAAAGTCATTCAGGGAATTTTATTAGGAAAATTACCAAAATGCCCTAGGGTGGATAACGAACCAGCAGTAAACAACAAATACCAGTAAAAATCGCTATTGAAATGCCGCAAAACTTTAGGCACTAAAGTATCACTTATGCTTTAGGGCCCTCATAAAATTTCTAGAGAAAACAGCATTAATTTGCTATTTTAAATAAGCCGTGAATTGTTTTCAGCGACAAAATCAGTTAATGCCCTTTGTGAATCTGGAAAAATCTCAAACTTTTCCACATTGTAGATTTTCAAAAAATAAGTAGGGTTTCTTTTTTGCACTTGGCCAAAATCTGCTCATAACTATTTTTAAGAAATGAAGTTTGGAACCGCTAAAAACCTAATGATGTATAGCGATAATTACATTAATTACTCCGATTTATACAAATCAACGTACACACTGAAAAAGAAACATTCTTCATCTTCTACCTATTGCTGATATTATAACGTGGGAAGAGTTGATGGAAGGCTAGGCCTTCATTGCCAAAGAGGAATATGATCAAGAGACAGGCTTTATGTTCAGGCCCAATGCCGTGGTATCCCACTTAACCAGATCAGGCCGAGTTTACCACACCGCCCACATCCGCCCCATTGTTTTCTCAAGATCTCCCGACTATGAAGTATTGAGATAGTTGAAAAAACCTAGGTAAACATCTCCATTTGGGGTTTGCTATCCGCTTCATACTCCCGCCGACAAGCTCTGATCAAACTACTCAACAAGGCCCACACCAAGGGTCATGGGCTATTCATTATGGGAATGTCATCAACTTTTCAGAATCAGATCTGTCTAAATCAGGACCAAGCCACAAGGACTCGCTCCACATCACAAATCAAGCAAAGAGTTGTTGGGGGGAGATTTGCCTGTGCACTTTCTGCAAACTGGATAACCCTAGTAAAAGGTCTTCTGCATTTCAAATCAACCTTTTTAATAAAAAGTTTTTATAGAATTCATGAACTTATTTACCATCCTTACACACGCACTCTAGTACCAAAATGCCCCAGGGTGGCTGAATGAGCACTAAACGATAGATACCGAAAAAATCACTATCGATATCGAAATGCCCCAAAACTCTAGGCGCTAAAGTATCACTTATACTTTAGGGCCCTCATAAAATTTTAGACAATTTTGCATTGATTTGCTATTTAAATAAGCCATGAATTCTTTACAGTGACAAATCAGTTAATGCCTTTCACGAACCTGGAAAAATCTCAAACTTTACTATGTTGTAGATTTTCCAAAAATAAGTAGGGTTTTTTTTTTTGCAGTTAGCCAAAATCTGCACGTAATTATTTTATAAAAATAAAGTTTGGAATCACTAAAAACAACATATAACGACAATTACGCTCAACATTCCTATTTATACAAATCAACACAAGCACTTTTACACACTGAAAAACACACACTTCATTTTCTACCAACTGTTGAACACACACAAAGCAACTACTTCACACACACTAACACGCACATAATTACATATACACACACATCTACACACCTGTAAACAAACACCCAGATCCCCTCTTAAACACACACTACACACTACACACTACCCACCCACGCATACACACTCACTGCACATGCACACACTTCACTCAACCTCACACATGCGTACGCACGCGCATACACACACCCCTCACCCCTACACACACCCCTGCTATATGCGCACGCACTAACTCACTGCCTACACCTAAACCAGGCACACACCCCTCGAAAATCACACACACACACACCCACCCCTAAACCACACATATTGTTTCACACACACACACACACACACACACTGTACCTACCTCAGTTCCTCTCCATTACCCTTACACAACACAACACACACACACCCACGCACACGTACTACTAACACAACCACACATACTACACGTTACACACTAAAATTCACGCTAAACAGAGAATTACCTTGGGGAATTTCTACAAATTTTCCTCCTCCTCTTCCTCTTCTTCTTCTTTTCTCTCTCTCTTCCTCCTCTGCATTTCTACCGAAGCTTTATGTTTCTTCTTCTTTATGTTTCTATTTTCTTCCCTCCTTTCCTTTTCTTAATTCCCTTTCTTTCCAAATTTTCCTAAACTTTAATTTTATTTTTATTTTTTTGGGATTAGTCACCACCCTAGGAGGAGGTGGCAACATTACACAAAAAAATTCTAAAAGTTAAACATAATGCTACTACCACTGATCACCTACTTTTTAAAATTACAAAATGGCCCCACAACTTTCTATAATTACAAACTAATCACAAAAACTTCACATAATTACATTTCGACCCTTAAATCATTTTAGCCTCTCATACTATACCAATTCTCAATTATCGCTAAAAGTTATCATCCTTCTTTAATCTAATACTAATCTAAAAAAAATATCTTACTAATTCCTATTTAGATTTAATTCAAGAATTACATCCCTCCCCTCCCCCCAACCCCCCAAATAAAATTTTATCTTTGAAATAATGACAAACCTTATTGCGCCTATAAATAGGGGTACATTTGCTGCATTAATGCCTCAGGTTCTCAGGTTGCCTCCTCTACCGCATAATTTCTTCAGCTAACTTTGACCAGCGGCATTACCTTGGAACATAATACCTGTTCCTTTCTATTCACTACCTCTATCGGTGCCTCGATTATCTTGAACTTCAACCGGCTCCAACTGAATCATATGCTTAAGGTTAGGAACAAACTTTCTTAGCATTGAAACACATTATGCAATTGGCTCAACTTTAGAGGTAGATCGAGCCTGTAAGCTACCGTCTCAATCCTAGATAAAATTTCAAATGGTGCGATGAACATCAGACTTAATTTTTCTTTATTTTTGAATCGCATGGTTCCTCTCCACGGTGAGACTTTAGAAATACTAAGTCACTATCTCAAATTCTAGTATTCTGCGTCTCTTGTCAGTATAGCTTTTCTGCCGATTATGCGCAGTACGAATTCTCTCTAAAATTACCCTCACCTTGTCTTCCGTTTCTTTGCACAGTTCTGTGCAAGACAGTCTTCATTCCCTAACTACGTCCCAACAAATAGGCGTGCAGCATTTTTGGCCATACAACACTTCATAAGGAGCCATTTTAATGCTCGCTTGATAACCATTGTTGTAGAAAGATTTGATTAAAGGCAACTGCCCATACCATGCTTCGCCAAAATCGATAATGCACGCTATCATCTCCCAATATCTGTATCGTACGTTCTGATTGGCCATCTGTAGGGTGAAATGTGACACTCATGTTTAATTTTGTTCATATTTCTTTTTGAAAACTCTTCCAAAATCTCGAAGTGAACCTTGCATCTCTGTCGGATGTAATAGTTATTAGACCTCCATAACGACTAACTACTTCCTTAATATAAATTCAGGCAGGTCTTTTAGTAGGACACCCTTCTCGAATAAGAATAAATCAGGTTGTCTTGGCCAATCTGTCCACTTTAGACGTGTACCTATTAGTCGTTCGTGGTAATCCTAACACAAAATCTATCGTAATATGTTCCCATTTCCACTCAAATACAGGGAGTGGTTGTAACTGTCTTGTGGTACTCTTATGGTCTACTTGTATTTGCTGGCAGGTCAAACAGCAGGACACAAACCCTGATATATCCCTCTTCATGCTAGGCCATCAGAATATTTTGTCCTAAACCACGAAACATTTTTGTTTCTTCAGAGTGAATCTAGTATTTAGAGCTATGAGCATCTAATAAAATCTCTTTTCTCAACTCACTGCTAAGCAGTACATATATTCGACCTTCATACTTGTAAATACCCTCTCCGGCACAAATTAAATTTCTCCTTTTTATTCCTTGTAAAACCTTGCTGGATTTCAGGCATCCTTTCATCTTGATTGTGAGCATCCTCGATTCGATCAACAAGTGTTAGTCAGATTTTTAGGTGAAACATGTATTTATTTCCTTCCCTTCTTACTTGAACTTTGACTGCAAGTTTGTCCAAATCCTCAATGATAGCCTTTTGCTTAATAATCATCGTCGTTAGTTTGCCCATTTGCTTTCTACTTAACACGCCTATCACCATATTGTCTTTACCCGCATGATACAATATAGCCACCTCATCCGTCTCATATTGAGTTCTTTCTGGGTAAAGATGTACTTCAAACTCTTATGGTCTGTATTATCTCACAATTAATCACATACAAGTAATGTCTCCAAATTTTTAGGGCAAACATCACTGCTGCCAATTCTAGATCATGTGTTAGATAGTTCTTCTCAAGATTTTTCAATTGTCTCAAGGCAAACTGTAATATCTCGAATTTCGGGAGCCGGTTAAATAATCATCGGTGCTCTAAAAAATAAGCGTACATTAATATTGAGCAATACTCGGGTATTGGTAATGTGTAGGAGCTTAAAATAATTTTTGAGGTAAAAATATAACTTTTGAAATGTTCAAGGGCATTTTTGTAATTTTGAAAAACTTTGGGGGCATAACTGTAATATAAGGTTTTAGTGATGAAAAATAATAAAATGAATGCTAGTGTATATTTTCAGTGATGTTTAATTAAATTGAGAATGATTAGAATAATTTTGGGCGTGAATGCAATTATACAAAATATGGGGTATGTTTTGTAATTAAGTAAAGTTTGGGTGTCTTTTTGTAATTTTATAAATTTATTTAGAAACCACATTTTTTTTAGGGTTGCCACCACCTACTTGACTAAGCTAACTAAAAATATTTAATATTGGAGGGGATAAGTGAAGATTTTGGAAAAAGGGGAAAGGAACTAGGAAATATGAGAACAACCAGAACAAAGAAACAGGAAACAGAGCACACAGGGAAGAGAGGAGTTTCGATAGAAATAGGGGGAAGAAGGGAAAGAAATAAAGGAAAAACTTGGATATTTCCTCAAGGTGATCACTCCTTTGTGATTCCAGTCTGTGAAATGGAGTGGGTGTGTGTGTTACAGGTGTGTTAGTGTGTGTCAGTGAGACGTGTGTTGCTTCCATGGCTTCAAAGGCCATATGTGAGGATACGTGTGATTGTGTGTGAGTGATTGTGTAAATTCATGGGTGTTGTCGAGGAGTTGAGTGGGTTTCGGTGCGTGAAAAGTGTGTTGGTGGGACGGGGTGTGTGTGTGTGTGTTCTTGAACATGTGTGATACGAGTGAGTTTGTGTGTAGGATTACATGTATAATAATATGTCCATGTTGTGTATTAGTGGGTTAGAATGTAGGTTTTAGTTGTAGGAATGAGGAATGGGGTGTAATCGTGGGTGAAATCATGGATTGTCATAGCGGCCTACATTAAGCTGTGAGGTGTGCGCAAAAAACATGAATTAGTGTGTGTTTAATTTGAATAGGAAGCGTAATCGTCGCTAAAGGTAAAATTTATTAGGCAGTTTTTCCACGAATTTTCATAAATAGTTAAGGCTAAAATTAGGCAAAGTCAAAAACTATAACCCCAACATTTTGACGAGATGTATACTCTGGAATTTTTTGGGAATTTTCGGTGTCCACGAAGGACACTAAATTAGGGCATCGACTAAACTAAATTAGTAAATTATTTAACCTATTAAACCAAGTTATTTTAACCTGAAAATTTTATGTGAACCTAAGTTTACTGATATAATTCATATTGCAAAATTTTAGGCCATTCTGAGGCCGATAGGTTTTCTTGCAAAATTGGCCTTTTAGCGGTCGATCTAGACACCGAGTAAAAATTCTCTAAAGTAGTTTTAGTTCAGAAATGACATCAAGATACTTAAAATAATGCTTTAAAATATTTTTGGGATCTTTCTGGTGCCGGGAACCCCCGAGAGGGGTATTTTGGTAATTTGTCACCTCTAGGGGATATTTTGGTATTTGACATAAGAAAGGTATTTTTGTGTAAATTGACATAATAGGGTTATTTGGGTGATTCTACTTACGGGAAGGCCTTTTGGGTGATTTAAGTCTGAGAGGGGCATTTTGGTAATTTCACACCTAGGGGCGTTTCGGTAATTTTACATACCCGGTGAGGGGGTTCATTTTGGGAATATGTGTGAGTCCGTATTAAGTTATAATATTATACTTTAGACTGTATTCTAATAATTTGATTATTCTGTTTAGGTTAAAGCTAAAGACTTCCGGCTAGGATAAATTAGCTGCGGATCCAGTTAAGGGATTCTTTCTGAACCCTGGGTAATGATTGTTGTCTGAACCCTTATTTGATTACTCGTACTTGTAAATACTCCTTTCAATTACTTACAACTAATGTCAAAGTCTAAGGTATGCATTGATTTCAGCATGTTCTTGTCCAGAAAACCTTAATATTGAACCTGGATCAATTATTTAGAAATCTTGTGATGCTCGCCTGTTATTGCATGCTGAGCAAATTTGAAAATTTGTTTGTATCCGTTCTTCCAAATTGTTGTGCTTAAATTCGATAATTATTCGCAATCATTTTTGCTCCTTATTTGTGAATTTTCTTCTGAAAATTCTGATTTTTTTAAAATTCCGAATGCTAGCTTACATCAGTATGTTTATTGTGATTGGAACCCGAATTGATTTCGGTGATTGAGGTTTTGTTAAAGCACATTGATATTGTTGATTTTTCCGTGTTGATGTGGGTTTTCGTTTTGCGGGAGGGCGTAATGAGGCTGGTTTGAATCCTGTAGGAAAAGTAGGCTAGTACCCAAGTAGACTAGTATTTTGGTACATCATGCATGTTTACACTACTAACTTTGCCTGAGTGTCATTGTAACCGCCCAGGATCAACGTTGATTTTTATTTTATTCGCGCCATATGTTCCATGATTTGTACTTGGGTTGAAATCCGTTGACAAGTCATCATTGTATTTTGGAAAGGACTGTTTCAGATGATACATATATGTTTTGAAATCTTTTGGAAAACCATCACTGTATTTGAAATGATGACTTTGGAAATAATCTTTTATTGATCGTTTTGATGAATTTCGATCATTTTGGAAATCATTGAGTTTTTGACCGTTTGAAGTGTTCTGGAAATCTTAGTCAATTGGATTCTTGGAATTGTTTGTAATTCTTTTGTTGGTCCTTGTACGACCTTACTGAGCTCTTAAAAGCTCACCATTCGTTTATTCCCTTCTGCAGGTGATGATAAGCTGTAACAGGTTTAGGAATGGGTTAGAGTCTGTGTGAGCTTCCGGTGTGCCCGCCACTTCCGTGTAATGAAGCCCTTGCGTTTGTCCATATCAGCACCTTGTTTATAAGGACTCAAGTTTGTAAAGAATCTAGGTTTTAATAGTTTAAGTTTAAGCAGTTTTGTAAGATTGTATTTGAAGAATTTGAGATAATATCGAATTAGATGTTTCGAAGTATGTGTTAGTGATCAGATTTAATGGGTTTGATATAATCTGGTAGGTTAACGACCCTGGAGTTCGGGACAGCAGAGCTCCGAATTTTTGAGAATCTTGCAGTTGGTATCAGAGCAATTCAGTCTTGTGGTATTTAGAGCTTAAGTATATGATCTATAGGCACGGAACCACATAGTATAGGTAACACGATTCAGTAGAATCATATTTCGATTAATGAGAGTTAGGTAAAATGATGGTAACGTTAAGAAGTCTGCCTTTGACTGGTTATTGTGTTGTTCTTTAGACCCGTGTTGGTATAACTCTGATAACTGTGTATTGTATCTGTAGGGCCTGCAATTGAAGCACTGGCAATGGAGATGTTATGGAGGACCTAGAGGTCCTCGACACATGAGATTCCAACAGATCTACATAAGATGAGTGGGGATTTAAGGATCTTTCCCGGTGTTGGAAAGACTTGATCAAATAATCTTTAGATTGAGAAATATATTGTATGCAGGTTATATGATTATAGAGGGACATCTCTATCTAATAGGGGGAAAATAGCAAAACCCTAGAACTGATGGTTATGATTCTGAGCACTATGAACCTGATTCCAACTTTGATGATCTAGAATCTGCCAACCGGCAGCAAAGAATACCGAATTTGGTTGTAACCACAACCTTCGAATGAGAGTATCTTGGGTGGACTTGACAAACGAGATACGATTGTTTATAGGGGTTATTAGACCCCATAGGGACAGCGAACTGGATTGGTAAATCAGATGAAAATTTGAGTAGCTGATGGTACAAGTCTGAGCAATTGGAGGTGAAGAGACAAATGCTTAAAATTGCTATATATAAACTGAGAAGGATGAGGTGGAGCAGGGTAGGAAATGATAGGGAGGAGTCTGAATTATCAGTAATAGCTCATTGGCACTTGGGAATAGTCTAAGGAATTATTTTTCGACCGGTATTTTTACTAGATTTCATGAACAGATGTTAAACGGAGTTTGTTAATGTAAGGCAAACAGATTAAGAGTCGATATACAAGATTGAGATGAGACTTCATGATTTGCTAGATTGCGATAGGAATGTTATTGATGGCAGATAGCTGCCGAAAGTCTGAGTAGGGGCTTAGGCCTGGATCGTGAGATGTGGTGATCCCAGTTGACCAGCTATGTGGAATTTCCTTATTGAGTATGTATTTTGGAATAATTTAAGTCTGACAATGAAGGAGGGCATGAGTAAATACGGGGCAGATAGAAGAGAGATAAGTAAGAATTTTTCTCCAACAGATTTGTAGGAGGTGACAGTCGTTAGCAAAAAGTTTTTACAGTCAGCACAGCACAGTACCCAAGGTTGAAGGTTGGCGTAGGATTAGGGATTCAGGCCCACTTCGATTCGGTTATATTATGATTTGGAGAGGTTCTACAATTCGATAGAGGCATGATATGGAATTTAGGGAACGCAGGATGAAGGAGCTCTATCAATTCAGGGTATTAGGGTTAAACCATTGTACAATTTTGGAGTTTGATCTACCTAGAGTACTAGTCAGGGTGGCAGGTTAGTTTTTCGGCCACCCCATGTGGTAAGTGCGATAAAAGTCAGAATGGTGAGTTATGCAATAAAGTGACCAGATGATGTGTTAGGCATGGTAGTGTGGATGGAGCATTAAGTTCAAAACCGTTGGTTTGTGAAAAAAATCAGTCGTGTACCTATTGCTAGTATAATAGCAAATAGTGTTCCCCGGCAGGAAGAGGACAACGTCAGTAGGGCTTGAGGCCTAGAATATCAGTTCAAATTTGTTAATGTCTGCTTAGGATGTTGTCACATCCGATGACGTAATGTCAGGCACTTTACACTATTTAAGTTAGAGCGCCATATTTCTTTATATCTGTTATTTTGGCATAACGGTTGAGGATGAGGATCCGTCCTTTAAGAATTAATATTCTGATAAGTACTCTGTTGGGAGAGTTTTTGACTGTTTTATGGTTCTCTATGAATATATAGGCTATGTTTGGGATAGAGACCTTTCTATGGATCTCACTCTATTTGTTGTTCAGGATTTTGGATACCATACTAGGTATAAATTGGCGATTTGCTAATCACGCATCCGTGTATTGTCAGGGAAAACTCAAGTCGTATCTAGGAAGCTTATAAGGTATAAGCAGTTTTTAAAGTGGGTGATTTGATTTATGAGTAAGAATAGTGTTTTAGAAAATGGCTGTTGTTAAGACTGAAAATTTGGTTTAAAGGTATAAGGAGGAATTGGTAATTTTACACCGTCGTCTCATTCATTATTCTGTATATTGAACTCAAGGACGACTTAATTGAATATCAGATTATGCTGAGATGTCAAAGAAAATGTCATTCATGTCGAGTTGTCTTATTCCTTTTCAGGATATTTATTAGTTCCTTTCGAATCTATTTGGAATTGATGGAGTAGTATCTGACCCACTGGCCATGGGAAAGCTACGAATCTTATTAAGGACTAATAATTCTTTCAGATTCTAATCGCTCTGAGTCGTTGGGTTGACTTTGCTTCGTCAGACCTGTATCATTGTTTCTGTGTCTGTGGTTTCTTCTGAAATGTCACAGAATTTTGTTTGTGAACCCTGAAAGCTAATATCTACGATTTTGTTAACGATTATGTGTTTTGAATGTCTGATTGCGATCATTATTATCATTACTGATATAGTTTCCCTACCTGGATATGAGGTTAGGTAGAATCCTACGCCTCAGATAATCTGTGAGCGAGAATAGACGCTGGGAACGTGGATTAGGCTTGAAGAAGCTATTCGATGATTCGGTATAAGATGAAAATTTGGCTGAACTCGCGATAATAGGTCGTTGGTTATATGCTTTTGGAATCGAAAGATTTTAATGGTTTAATTAAAACAGATGATTGAAGGATAAGGCTGTAAGACTTTTGTAAATAATGTGACTTTGAATCAGAAGTGATGTAATGACTAAGAACCATAAACCTTGGTATAAGTGCTAGACAAGTGAATGCAAAATCGTAATTTACATTGTGTTAAGATAAACACATCTCTCTGTAACGACTCCGGTAACAGTTTGGACCTATTTGAATTAAGGCACCAAAGTGTGCAACGAACTCATAGTAGCTATAATTTTCTGTCATTCTGTGAAATGTATGCAGCCTCATAGGTATGCAATACATAGCCATGTTAAGATAAATCGCTTCTCGGTGATGAACTTGGCAATAATTCAGACTCGGTGTTTTGAGGTATTAGAGTGTGCAGTGAAGGCCTAGTGGCTACAATTTTTGTCTTTGATTGATTATCTCTATTGATGATTGCGAGGTATAAGTGCTTATTGGAATTGATTACCCTACCCATGTTAGCTTGGGTAAACCGCAGGTCAAAGGCGACCATCGTTGAGTATTTCGATACGCCTTAAGCTTAAAGTTAAGCTTGCCACTATTAAGTAAGTTTTACGAATGATGTAATCTCTTGTATAGTATCAACATAATGCAGGGGCAGCCTGTCGTATTGGAGCTTGATTTAATTTGTTGGATATGTGCTGGATTCGGAACAGTGAATGTTCTACTCGGTGGGTTTTGTACTAGCGAAGTCGTCATTCGTAAAGTTCTGGAATAGTTAGAGCGAGATGTTCGCCCAAAAGAGTCCGGATTTAACAGTACGATTTTAAATTAATAGTTGTATCGGGTATTCACAGAACAAGAATTTGGGTGCAAAGTTGAATGTAGCCCGGCTAATATATGACAGTTATCTGAACGATGCAACGGAAGCATAGTACCTAGATGTTATAAGTGATAGGACATCTGTGAGCAAATTTTGAGGACAAAATTTTTATAAGGGGGAAGAATGTAATATCTCAAACTTCGGGAGCCAGTTAAATAACCATCGGTGCTCCAAAAAATAGGCGGACGTTAATTTTGAGCAATGCTCAGGTATTGGTAGTGTGTAGAAGTTTAAAATAATTTTTGGGGCAAAAATGTAACTTTGAAAATGTTTGAGGGTATTTTCGTAAATTCGAAAAACTTTGGGGGGCATAACTGTAAATTACAGTTTTAGTGATGAAAAATAATAAAATGAATGCTAGTGTATATTTTCAGTGACGTTTAATTAAATTGAGAATGATTAGAATAATTTTGGGCTTGAATGCAATTATACAAAATATGGGGTATGTTTTGTAATTAAGTAAAGTTTGGGTGTCTTTTTGTAATTTTATAAATTTATTTAGAAATCATGTTTTTTAGGGTTGCCACCACCTACTTACATTCATGACTAAGCTAGTTAAAAATATTTAATATTGGAGTGGATAAGTGAAGATTTCGGAAGAAGAAGAAAAAAAAGGGGAAATGAACTAGGAAATATGAGAACAACCAGAACAAAGAAACAAGAAACAGAGCACTCATGGAAGAGAGGAGTTTTGACAGAAATAGGGGGAAGAAGGGAAAGAAAAAAAGGGAAAACTTGGATATTTCCTCAAGGTGATCACTCCTTAAATTTCAGTATGTGAAATGGAGTGGGTGTGTGTTACACGTGTGTTAGTGTGTGTTTCAGTATGTGTCAGTGAGATGTTGCTTCCATGGCTGCCGAGGCCGTATGTGAGGATACGTGTGATTGTGTGTGTGAGTGATTGTGTAAATTCATGGGTGTTTCCGAGGAGTTGAGTGGGTTTCAATGTGTGAAAAGTGTGTTGGTGTTACTGTGTGTGTGTGTGTGTTCTTGAACATGTGTGACACGGGTGAGTTTGTGTGTGGGATTACATGTGTAATAATATGTCTGTGTTGTGTATTAGTGGGTTAGGATGTAGGTTTTAGTTATAGGAATGAGAAATGGGGTGTAACCATGGGTGGAATTATGGATTGTCGTAGCTGCATACATTCAGTCGTGAGGTGGAAGATGAGAGGTGTGTGCAAAAAACATGAATTAGCGCTTGTTTAATTTGAATAGGAAGCGTAACATTTTTACGAGATGTATGCTAAAGATAAAATTTATTAGGCAGTTGTTCCACCAATTTTCATAAATAGTTAGGGCTAAAATTAGGTAAAGTCAAAAACTATAACCCTAACATTTTTACGAGATGTATGCTCTGGAATGTTTTGGGAATTTTCAGTGTCCACGAATGGCGCTAAATTAGGGCATCGACTAAGCTAAATTAGCAAATTATTTAACATAGTAAACCAAGTTATTTTAACCTGAAAATTTTATTGAACTTTAGTTTACTGATATGATTCATATTCTAAAATTTCGGGTCATTCTGAGGCCGATAGGTATTTTTCATGAAATTGGCCTTTTAGTGCTCGGTCCAGACACTAGTTTGGAATTTTCGGGCAAACATTTTTAAAGTAGTTATAGTCCAGAAATAACATCAGGATGCTTAAAATAGAGTTTTAAGATATTTTTTTGGATCTTTCCGGTGCAGGGAACCCCAAGGGTATTTCGGCAATTTGCCACCCTAGGGGGTATTTTGATAATTTGACCTAAGAAAGGTATTTTTATGTAAATTGACATACAATTGGTTTATTTAGGTGATTCTACTTACGGGAAGGCCGTTTGGGTGATTTAAGTCCGAGATGGGCATTTTGGTAATTTCACACCCAGGGGCATTTTGGTAATTTTATACACCCGGTGAGGGGATTCATTTCGGAAGTATGTCTTAGTCCAAATTAAGTTATAGAATTGTACTTTCGATTGTATTCTAATGATTCGATTATTTCATTTAGGTTAAAGTTAAAGACTTCCGGTTAGGATAAATTAGCTGCGCATCCAGATAAGGAATTCTTTCTGAACTCTGGGTAAGGACTTTTGTCCAAACCCTTATTTGATTACTCTTACTTGTAAGTACTCCTTTGAATTACTTACGACTAATGTTGAAGTCTGAGGTATGCATTGATTTCAGCATGATCTTGTCCAGAAAACCTTAATTTTGAATCTGGATCAATTATTTAGAAATCTTGTGATGCTCGCCTGTTATTGCATGCTGAGAAAATTGATAATTGTTTGTATCCGTTCTTCCGAATTGTTGTGCTTAAATTCAATAATTATTCGCAATCATTTTTGCTCCTTATTTGTGATTTTTCTTCTAAAAATTCTGAATGCTAGCTTACAACAGTATATTTATTGTGATTGGAACCCGAATTAATTTCGGTGATTGAGTTAATATTAAAGCTCATTGATATTTTTGATTTTTCCGTGTTGACGTGGGTTTTCGTTTTGCGGGAGGGCGTAATAAGGTGGTTTGAATCCTGTAGGAAAAGCATGCTAGTACCCAAGAGGACTAGTATTTTGGTACATCATGCATGCGTACACTACTAACTTTGCCTGAGTGGCATTGTAACCGCCTAGAATCAACGTTGATTTTTGATTTTATTCGCGCCATATGTTCCATGATTTGTACTTGGGTTGAAATCCGTTGACAAGTCATCATTGTATTTTGGAAAGGACTGTTTCAGATGATTTGTATACGTTTTGAAATCTTTTGGATAACCATCATTGTATTTGAAAAGATGACTTTGGAAATAATATTTTATTGATCGTTTTGGAATTTACCGTGATAGTATTTGTCTATTTTGGTACTTATTTATGAAGAATTTCGATCCTTTTGGAAATCATTGAGTTTTTGACCGTTTAAAGTGTTCTGGAAATCTTCATCAGTTGGATTCTTAGAATTGTTTGTAATTTTTTGTTGGTCCTTGTACGACCTTACCAAGCTCTTAAAGGCTCGTCCTTCGTTTGATTCCCTTCTGTTCTTAACCGGTTCTGGTCGTACCCAAGGGCCCAATAAGGGTCCCATTTCAAACGAACACGTCAACGGATTCAACAGTCAATTTTTCAATGCTTCGAATCGGTCAAAGTGCGGGCACCCAAGTCATGTGTATTCTTTGCTTCACACGCCTCACAGGCGACTTAGTCACCAATTATTTTTTGGCATCAATGTCAGTCACGGTAGCACGTTCGTCACACCAAAACCACCCGAGAGCTTTTTCACCAAAAATATCAACCGTTGGCGTAACCGGAGCAACGAGGTCAAGGCATGGGCCTTGGCCAACCCCATGGGGTCGGCCTCGGCCTCCCCCAAGGCCATGGGGTCGGCCTCAGCCTCCATGGGGTGTTGGCCTTGGCCTTTCCCCCCGGTTATCCACTCTTCGTGCAAAGTCCCTTTCGCGCTTTGTTCACTTCATGTACTTCGTATGTGACTTAGGTACCTTGTTCGTCACGTGGGTATGATTCACGTCGACACGCTCGTCGCAACGCAACTTTCGGATTTGTCATTGCCCATCAAAACACCTACCGTTGGCGTGCCCAAAGTTCACCGAAGAGGGGAGTGGCCTTGGCTTCCTTTCATGGGAGTTGGCCATTGGCCTTGGCCACCCCATAGGGTCGTCCTCGGCCTCCCCAGGGGTGGTGGCCTTGGCCTTCCCTCAATCTTTGGCCTATGGCCTCCCCTCCCGCGCGCACTTATTTTCACAAGTCTTTGAACCTCGCGACGTCCGTCATGCATGAACCTCACGACGTCCATCGTCCATCAACTTCGCGACGTCCGTCACGCATCAACCTCGCGACATCCGTCGCGCATCATACTCGCGACGTCCGTCGTGCATGAACCTCGCCGACGTTCGTCGACCGCATACCATCACTCCCAACTTTGTCATCACTACATGTTGCATTCATCATCTTGTTATGACAAGTACACTCAGCTCAAATCCCATCTTCAAGACACCTGACGCGTGCCCGTGCACCGTCTCCACGACGTTCATCGCCACGCCCATGCGCCATTCTCATAACATGTGCCCCGGCATCAAGTATATGATCCGCGACCTTCGTCGCCGCGCCCATGCGCCATTCTTATGACATGTGCCCCAGCACCAAGTATATGCTCCGCGACGTTCGTCGCAGCGCCCATGCGCCATCTTCATAACATGTGCCCCAACACCAAGTATAGCTCCGCGACGTTCGTCGCCCGCCAGTGCGCCATTCTCATCATGCGTGCCCCCGACACCAAGTATAGCTTCATGACGTTCGTCGCCGTGCTCGTGCGCCATTTTCATCATGCGTGCCCCAGGCACCAACTATAGCTCTGCGACGTTCGTCGCAGCGCCCGTGCGCCATTCTCATCATGCGAGCCTCCGGCACCAACTATTGCTCCGCGATGTTCGTCGCAGCGCCCGTGCGCCATTCTTATCATGCATGCCCCCGGCACCAACTATAGCTTCGTGACCTTCGTCGCCGCGCCCGTGTGCCATTTTCATGATACGTGCCCCGGCACCAAGTATAGCTCCGTGACGTTCGTCGCCGCGCCAGTGCGCCATCTTCATGATACGTGCCCCCGGCACCAAGTATGACTTTGCGACGTTCGTCGCCGCCCTACTTTCATAACACGTGCCCCGACACCAAGTATTGGTTTGCGACATTCGTCGCTGCGCCCGTGCGCCATCTTCATGATACGTGCTCCCGACACCAAGTATTGCTTCGCGACGTTCGTCACCGCACCACTCTTATGACATGTGCTCTGGCACCAAGTATTGTCTCCGCGATGTTCGTCACCGCACCTATGTGCCACAATCATGATACAGGCCTTCGGGCATCACACTTATTCACCACACAATGTGCCCCCGCCATGGACGTGGAACATGCTTCGACCCAATCTCCAGAGTGCGCAGCATTTCGGGGGGCTCCGTTCGTAGTGCTCCGGCACAAGGACCCCTCGCAGCGGGATGGACTCGTTACCACAAGGTCATCGCCGCCACGGGATGGGCTCGTTACCACAAAGCCATCGCCGTCACAATCACGGGGGGCTCCGTTCTAGTGCTACGGCACAAGGACCCCTGGCAGCGGGATGGACTCGTTACAATAAAGTAATCGCCGCCACGAGATGGGCTCGTTACCATAAAGCCATCGCCGTCACAATCACGGGGGGCTCCATTCGTAGTGCTCCAGCACAAGGACCCTTCGCAGCGGGATAGACTCGTTACCACAAAGTCATCGCCGCCACGGGATGGGCTCGTTACCACAAAGCCATCGCCGTCTCAATCACGGGAGGGCTCTGTTCGTAGTGCTCCAGCACGAGGACCCTTCGCAGCAGGATGGACTCGTTACCATAAAGTCATCGCCACCATGGGATGGGCTCGTTACCACAAAGCCATCGCCGTCACAATCACGGGGGGCTCCATTCGTAGTGCTCTGGCACGAGGACCCCTCGCAGCGGGATGGACTCATTACCACAAAGTCATCACCGCCACGGGATGGGCTCGTTACCACAAAGCCATCGCCGTCTTCATTCTGAGGGGTTCTGTTCATAGTGCTCCGGCACGAGGACCCTTCGCAGCGGGATAGGTGACTCCTCCGGGACACTGTCTCCGCTAGGTTGCCTGCGTGACTGGCCTACGTGCTACGGCACTGGGGGCTTGCGTCGGCACCCTTATGGACTATGACCCCCGGGTCACTCCGAGACGGGAGCAGGTCTTCGGAGGGCATCGCACCTAGTCCGCCTGGCAGTTGGGCGTCGGTTCTTCCCCACCACTGCCAGGCCTGTGGGACTCTGCAAGGGCTTGGATTGGAGGCTAGATCAAGGGGGTTCTCTGGCCACACCGACGCTGTGCGAGCCAGTCTTTCCAGACAGAAAGAGCGACGTTGTGCGGGGCAGGCAGAGTGAATATGCGATTCTACAGTCCGTGGAGCACCGACAGCTGTGGACCCCTCGGTGATGTGTCACTCCCGGGGAGCGCCACGTGTCATGTGATGACATCATCATCTCAACCTCTATAAATAGAGGTCTTGGGAATTCTTTTGGACCGTTGGACATTTTCAGAACACTTTTACTTTCTCACTCTAGAATCTTAGAGAGAGAAACATACAGGACCCTGACTCCGGACCTAAGCATCAGACTGTGACTGTCATCGTATATTCATCCTGCGCCATCGCCCTCGCAGCACTACCACCCTCAGGCTCTGTCTGGGAAGCCTTTGGTCTCTGCCCTTGCTCTGCCCTTGCCGTGTCTCACATCAACATACTTGGCAGCTGACGCGGACTGCAGCCTTTGTGGCACCTCCACGTAGGTACAAACCCACTTTCCTTGGCATCATTTTGGCAACTCCGCTGGGGAGGTGAGCATCGTACTGCAGTCTGCATGTCCACTACAGTTTGGCACCATGCCTCCACGACGAAGAGTTACGAGGGCTGCCAGCCAAGGCCTCATCCGCACCGTGCCAAAGGAGGATCACCCCGGTGAACAAGAAGGGACTAGTGCCATGCGTCTCCCAGACCAGCCACTAGCTGTCGCACCTGACGTACAAGTTACAGTCAATGCGGCCATCCAACAGTTCACGCCCGCTATAGCCAACCTACAGGACTCGCAGGCTACTCCCATGACAATCATCATGGAAATGCAAACATCCATGCAGGCAATGGCCCCCCAACAAACCCTTGCACCAGTCCAACCTTCTGGACCTGGGTTGGCTCTTGACGTCACTCAGGCCCCAGTGTCGCGACCACCGCCGCCACAATCATCTAGACCTTTGTCAGTAGGACTTACGACATCTTCGCCTCCTGCAGCTGATGTGCTGCATCCTGTCAGGCCATCACGAAGACCTCAGGCAAACCTTGGACCCGTACTGTAACAGATTCACCCTGTCACGACCCCTCAGTCCATGACGACACGAAGTTCATTCGAAACCCACGACTCAATCGAGATGGAGCCTAACCCCAACATAACCAACCGAAACCTAAACACAAGTCGTTCCCCCGGCTTACTCCCGTCGACGCTGCCCGATGACCGACTTCCAGCAGCTGACACTACCCATATGCAAACCATGCCCTAACAAATTGCTCCCCACCACCAACCCCTATCGACCATCATCATCCCCTCGATGCCTCAAGTTGCACCATCTGGGGGCTCCGGTGCCTGAATCATCCCTACAGGGCACAAACCCTCACATGCGTCGTACGTCACCAAGCATGACTTTGATGGCTTCCTTCACCGTCTCAAGCAGTCATCCTTACCCTACTCCCCCTCTAAGCTGTCAGACCATGCTCCCTACTCTAGCAGCCTCGCTACCAAGCCCTACCCTGTCAAGTACAAGCAACCATCATTCACCTTGTTCAATGGCAAAGAGGGCAATGCCCGCAAGCACTTCACCCGTTTTGCTGGCTCTCTGGAGCACTATGGGGAGGACGACACTTTGAAGCTTCGTGAATTCCACAAGTCCCTGACTGGCCTCGCCTATTCTTGGTATCATCAGATTCCTGACGGTACTATCCACTCCTGGTCCGACATGGTTCAACTTTTTCTTGACAAGTTTCACTATGAGACGGAGCGAGTGACCATCGTTGACATTGCTGGAATCCGCCAGAACCCCGGGGAATATCTCAACACCTATGTCACGCGATTTCATCACAAGTGCTTGGAGTGCACTGACTTTAGCAAAGATGAAACCCTTGTGCCCATTTGCATCAAGAACATGAAAGACACCTACAGGGTCTACCTTGAAAACCTCCAACTTCGGTCTTGGGGACATCTCAAAGAAGCTGCGCGACGCACCTATGACTCGGTCGGTCCGTCAAAGACCCCAAAGCCCCAACCTCATATTGCCTTGGTCGCGATGATGGAAGCAACCAGTAACAACAACAACAACAGCAAGCGTCAGTCTCAAGGAAGGGACGGGCGCCCTGACAAGAGAGGGCAGCCAATGCTTGCCCCGGATTACCCATGTGACTTGAAGACTGTCAGAGCTCTCCTCGAGACATGGATCAATGACAATGCCATAACCCTGCCGAATGCCAACACTGAACCTACCCCAGAAGACCTAGCCCATCCCAACTACTGCCCCTATCATCGGAAGGTCGATCATGGCCTCAAGTGGTGCAGGGGCCTCAAGTTTGTCTTCGCTAACAAGATTGCGTCTGGAGAGCTCAAACTCTAAGTGCCAGACATATGACCCACCCGACCAAGCCTTGGCATGCCTTAGTGCATTTTCCACACTTGTAATCTTTTTATTCATTTTGCAAGTTTCCATGTACTCAACTCCCATGTACCAAGGCATGTTGCCTATCTTTTGTTATCAATGAAGTTACATTTTCCAAACTTAGAAAATTTTCAAGTTACAGGGCTCTTAGGCCTACTGACACCACTCTTGATACCATTGCCCACTCCCTTGGGGGCTTCACCCCTTCCCAACCCCTTCAGCCTCACATCCCATACTGACTTGGTGCGTGGTGCGCGGGGTAGCTCGAGCCACGTTACTAAGTCTCAACTCTGTCATTTGACACCCCCCAGGTCTCGCGACCACCTTTACTAGGTATACATGCAACACTCCTCACCAACCCCTCCCCTACCTCCGTCACTCAGTCGGTCATTGGTACCAGCCCATCACCCTGAGTCTCCCAACCCGCTCATCTCAACCTCTCGTGCTTGCGGTCGCATGACCACCCTTTATCAAAAAAATTTTGTCTCAACACTTAGAAAAAAATTTCAATTTTTTTGCAACCGGTCATCGATGATCACCTTCAGTGGTCTTTCTCGCCATCCTTGACGCAACCCAACACTCAGAAAAAAAAAATTTCATTTTTTTTCGCAACAGGCCATCGATGATCACCCTCAGCGGTCTCCTTCGACACCCTTGTCTGAGCTCAACACTAAAAAAAAAATTTTGTTACAAAATTTTTTTCATGCCCTTTCTCCTTAGGCTTTGTCCAACACTCGGGAAATCTTCTCAACACTTAGAAAATTTTTAAAATTTTCTCACCCCCTTCGCCCTCCTCCTTATCACTCTGCCTGCTGCGGTCGGGTCAACACCCTCTCATCCTCGTTCTACACTTAGAAAATTTTTCATAATTTTCATCTCCCTCCCACCACCACCCTCACTCTCCCTCTAAAATTTTTCATCTTCACTCCCACCATCTCACTCCTCTCACTCTCTTCATGAGCATTGTGAACATTTTCTTAGGAGCTCCCTCTTTAGGGTTGCCAAATTTTTTTTTATTATTATTAATTAATTATTCAATTTTGAATTTCAAATTTCATTTCAGATCTGGGCAGAGCCCGCCCCCCCCGCTTGCCCAACCTGCGCGCCCTTTCTCTTCTCTCAATCACTCGCCCAGCCTCCTGGCCCGCCCGAAACCCAACCCACCCCAAAACTGACCCATGTCCCTACCCTAACCCTAATTTCCTTCTCTTTCTCCTTCTTCTTCATGCATAGCCGCCCCCCTTGCGGCGCCACTCCCCGGCCAGCAGCCTTCCCCCCGCCGGCGACCATCCCCCCATCCCTCCGGCGGCCTCGGCCTCTCTCTCCTTCCTCTTCCTTCCCTCCTCTCTCCCTGCCAAGCACGCTGCCACCACCGCTGCTGCCCCTTTCCCCTTCCTTCTTCCCCCACCCCGTCGGCCTCGGCCTCCCCATCCCCTCAGCCCCACCCCATCGGCCTAGGCCCACTACGCCCGTCGGCCTCAGCCTTCACCCCCCCTCCCCTCTCTCCCCTTCCTCTTCTCCTTTCCCTTTCCCCTCTCCTGTCACCCTGCCCCCGCCTTGGTCGACCTCGGCCACTTGGTCGTCCGGCCTTGGCCCTCCCCTTCCTTTCCCTACCTTCCTCTTCTCTCCCGCCCCCACGGCCGGCCATGGCAGCCTGCCGCCGCCGCCGCGCCATCCTTTCCCATCTTCTTTCTTCTTCCACTTTTTTTCCTTCTTCCCAAAATCCCCAAAGCCATGGCCATCCTCCATGCATTTTGGCCTTCCTCAAGCCATTTTCACTTGGCCTTCACCCTTCTCCCCATTTCAGCCTCGACCACCACACTGAAGCCTACGCAACCCATACATACTCCGGCTTGCCCATATTCATCCAACGACCGAACACCGACAACCAAGGCCAAACACTTCAAAAAAAAAATTTACAACCTTGATCGATGTGCATCGTTCGCTTCCCGGCGCCCGTCATGGACTGCCCCAACATCATGACACCCAACCGCGCCCTTGTCACACCCCTCATTACGATGTCCTTCGACATCAAATAACCTTGGTAGGTGGTGGGTGAGGTAGCTCGAACTACTTACCCCGTCGCCGTCGCCTGGACATCACCTCCGCTACGCCCATCGCCCGGACTTCACCTCCGCAATGCTCGTCGCCCGGACATCACCTCCACGACGCACGTCACCTGGACATCATCTCCGCGACCCCGTCACCAAGAGCAAGTGCACCATCTCCGCAATGCTCGTCGCCCATTGCCCGAGTGACGTCTCCGTAACACTCGTCGTCCGTCGCCCAGGCGCCATTTACATGCTCGCGCCCCTGTGTCCTATCATCATGCCTTTGTTTCAACCACCAAGTATTCCAAGCTTTTTTGTAGGTGGTGCACGAGGTGGCTCGAGCCACCTAGGCTTCATCCTTATCATGCAATGACGACATCAACAACTCTCAAACCAACAAACATCAGAAATTCTTTTAAGTTCAAACTTGCGAGTATGTGTGTGGTGCCCACTCGGGTTGCCCCTCTGCGCACACCACACGCAGGGGGCTTATGTTCCCAACCTGTTCTGGTCGTACCCAAGGGCCCAATAAGGGTCCCATTTAAAGTGACCACGTCAACGGATTCAACAGTCAATTTTTCAATGCTTCGAACCGGTCAAAGTGCGGGCGCCCAAGTCATGTGCATTCTTTGCTTCACATGCCTCACGCGCGACATAGTCACCAATTATTTTTTGACATCAATGTCACTCACGGTAGCACGTTCGTCACACCAAAACCACCCGAGAGCTTTTTCACCAAAAATATTGACCGTTGACGCAACCGGAGCAACGGGGTCAAGGGCATGGGCCTTGGCAACCCCATGGGGTCAGCCTCAGCCTCTAACAAGGCCATGGGGTCGGCCTCAGCCTCAATAGGGGGTCGGCCTCGGCCTCCATGGGGTGTTGGCCTTGGCCTTTCCCCCGGTTGTCCACTCTTCGTGCAAAGTCCCTTTCGCGCTTTGTTTACTTCATATACTTCGTATGTGACTTAGGCACCTTGTTCGTCATGTGGGTATGATTCATGTCGACACGCTCGTCCCAACGCAACTTACAAATTTGTCATTGCCCATCAAAACTCCTACTGTCGGCACGCCCAAAGTTCATCGAAGGGGGGAGTGGCCTTGGCTTCTCTTCATGGGAGTTGGCCATTGGCCTTGGCCACCCCTTAGGGTCGGCCTCGGCCTCACCAAGGGGTCGGCCTCGGCCTCCCCAGGGGTGGTGGCCTTGGCCTTCCCTCAATCTTTGGCCTATGGCTTCCCTTCCCGTGCGCACTTGTTTTCTCAAGTCTTTGCACCTCGCAACGTCCGTCATGCATGAACCTCGCGACATCTGTCGTCCATCAACCTCGCGACGTCTGTCGCACATCAACCTCGTGACATCCGTCGGGCATCATCCTCACGACGTCCATCGTGCATGAACCTCAGAACGTCCGTCGTTCGACGACCGCATACCATCACTCCCAACTTTGTCATTACTACATGTTGCATTCATCAGCTTGTTATGACAGGTACACTCAGCTCAAATCCCATCTTCGGGACACCCGACGCGTGCCCATGCACTGTCTCCACGACGTTCATCGCCGCGCCCATGCGTCATTCTCATAACATGTGCTCCGGCACCAAGTCTATGCTCCGCGACCTTTGTCGCCGCTCCCATGCGCCATTCTTATGACATGTGCCCTGGCACCAAGTATATGCTCCGCGACGTTCGTCGGTGCGCCCATGCGCCATCTTCATAACATGTGCCCCGGCACCAAGTATAGCTTCGCGACGTTCGTTGCCACGCCCATGGGCCATTCTCATCATGCGTGCCCCCGGCACCAAGTATAGCTTTGCGACGTTCGTCGCCGTGCCCGTTCGCCATTCTCATCATGCGTGCCCCCGGCACCAACTATAGCTCCGCGCGTTCGTCGTAGCACCCGTGCGCCATTCTCATCATGCGTGCCCCCGGCACCAACTATAGCTCCGCGCGTTCGTCGTAGCGCCCGTGCGCCATTCTCATCATGCGTTCCCCCGGTACCAAATATAGCTTCACGACCTTCGTCGCCGGGCCCGTGCGCCATTTTCATGATACGTGCCCCTGGCACCAAGTATAGCTCCGCGACGTTCGTCGCCGCGCCCGTGCATCATCTTCATGATACGTGCCCCCGGCACCAAGTATGAATTCGTGACGTTCGTCACCGCCCTACTTTCATAACATGTGCCTCGACACCAAGTATTGCTCTGCGACATTCGTCGTTGCGCCCGTGCGCCATTTCATGATACGTGCCGCTGGCACCAAGTATTGCTTCGCGACGTTCGTCGCCGCACCACTCTCAAGACGTGCTCTGGCACCAAGTATTGTCTCCGTGACGTTCGTCGCCGCACCTATGTGCCACAATCATGATACAGGCCTTCGGGCATCACATTTATTCACCACACCATGCGCCCCCGCCATGGACGTGGAACATGCTTTGACCCACTCTCCGGAGTGTGCAGCATTTCGGGGGGCTCTGTTCGTAGTGCTCCGGCACAAGGACCCTTCGCAGCGGGATGGACTCGTTACCACAAAGTCATCGCCGCCACGGGATGGGCTTGTTACCACAAAGCCATCGCCGTCACAATCACGGGGGGCTCTGTTTGTAGTGCTCCGGCACGAAGACCCCTCACAGCGGGATGGACTCGTTACCACAAAGTCATTGCTGCCACGGGATGGGCTCCTTACCACAAAGCTATCACCGTCTCAATCACGGGAGGGCTCCGTTCGTAGTGCTCTGGCACGAGGACCCTTCGCAGCGGGATGGACTCGTTACCACAAAGTTATCGCCGCCATGGGATGGGCTCGTTACCACAAAGCCATCGCCATCACAATCATGGGGGGCTCCGTTCGTAGTGCTCTAGCATGAGGACCCCTCGCAGCGGGATGGACTCGTTACCACAAAGTCATCGCCGCCACGGGATGGGCTCGTTACCACAAAGCCATCGCCGTCTTCATTCTGGGGGGTTCCGTTCGTAGTGCTCCAGCACGAGGACCCTTCGCAGCAGGATAGGTGACTCCTCTGAGACACTATCTCCGCCAGGGTGCCTGCATGACTGGCCTACGTGCTATGGCACTAGAGGCTTGCGTTGGCACCCCTATGGACTATGACCCCCGGGTCACTCCGAGACGAGAGCAGGTCTTCGGAGGGCATCGCACCTAGTCCGCCTGGCAGTTGGGCGTCGGGTTTTCTCCACCACTGCCAAGCTTGTGGGACTCTGCAAGGGCTTGGATTTGAGGCTAGATCAAAGGGGTTCTCTGGCCACACCGACGCTGTGCGAGCCAGTCTTTCCAAACGCTGTGCGGGGCAGGCTGGGTGAATATGCGATCCGACAGTCCGTGGAGCCCCGGTAGCTGTGGGCCCCTCGGTGACGTGTCCCTCCTGGGAAGCGCCACGTGTCACGGATGACATCATCATCTCAACCTCTATAAATAGAGGTCTTGGGAATTCATTTAGACGGTTGGACATTTTCAGAACACTTTCACTTTCTCACTCTAAAATCTTAGTGAGAGAAACATATAGGACCCTGACTCCGGACCTAAGCATCAGACTGTGACTGTCGTCGCATATTCATCCTGCGCCATCGCCCGCGCAGCACTGCCACCCTCAGGCTCTGTCTGGGAAGCCCTTACTCTCTGCCCTTGGTCTACCCTTGCTGTGTCTCACATCACCATACTTGGCAGCTGACGCAGACTGCAGCCTTTGTGGCACCTCCACGTAGGTACGAACCCACTTTCCTTGGCATCACCTTCTACAGGTGATGATAAGCTTCAGCAGGTTCGGGAATGGGTTAAAGTCTGTGTGAGCTTCCGGTGTGCCCGCCACTTCCATGTAATGAAACCCCTGTGTTGGTCCGTATCGTCACCTTGTTTATAAGGACTCGAGTTTGTAAAGAATCTAAGTTTTAATAGTTTAACTTTAAGAATTTTTGTAAGATTGTATTTGAAGAATTTGAGATAGTATCGGATTAGATGTTTTGAAGTATGTGTTAGTGATTAGATTTGACAGGTTTGATATGATCGTGTAGGTTAACGACCTGGGACTTCGGGGCAGCAGAGCTCCGAATTTTTGGGAATGTTACACAAACATAATCACCTTGCCATTTTGTATAAGTACACAACCTAGTCCTTCTCGAGATGCATCACTATCGATGACAAATCCTTCCAGTCCAGACGGTAAGGTAAGAATGGATGCCGTCACTAACTTTCTTTTTCAATTCTTGAAAACTATTCTCACAGTTCTCCATCTAGTTAAATTTTACATTCTTTTTTGTTAGGTTCGTCAATGAGGACGCTATCTTAGAAAAGTCCTTAATAAGGCTTCAATAGTTTTTGGCCAAACCTAGAAAAGTCTGAATTTCACTAAAGTCGGAAGTTCCAAATTGGTCACCGTTTCTCCACTTGTCCTGTGCCTACCAATATACCTTCACTTGACATAATGTGTCCCAAAAACTGTACTCTTTCCAGCCAAAATTCACACTTCTTGAATTTGGCATACGGTTTATGTTTTCAAAGAATTTGCAAATTTTGCCTTAAATGTTGAGCATGCTCTTCTTTACCTTTAGAATAGATCAACAGTCCAAGTACTCTCAAAAAATTCTATTCATCAAATCCATAAAAAACACAGAGGCATTAATCAGTCCAAATGGCATTATCAGAAACTCGTAATGCCCATATTTGGTTCTAAAAGTAGTTTTCGCAATATCATCCTTCTTTATTTTCAGTTGATGGTATCCAGACATAAAAAAAAATCTTAGAAAAATATTTTGCACCTTGCAATTCATAAAAAAAGTGGTATATGTGAGGCAATGGATAATTATTCCTGACTATCACTTTGTTTAACTTGCAATAATAAATGTAAAGCCTCATCATCCGATCCTTTTTCCTTACAAACAACACCGGTGTTCCTCAAGGTGATACGTTAGGACGAATGAAACCCAAGTTCAGTAGTTCTTCTGATTTTGTCTTCAATTCAACCATCTCCTTTGGTACTAACCTATAAGGTCTTTGATACAGGACCAGTTTTTGGAAGTAGATCGATATTAAACTCTATTTCTCGATCCAGCGGTAAACCTAAGAAGTCTTCTGGGAAAAAAATTCAAAAATTCGTTGACTATTAAAAATCTCATCCACTTGTGGTTCACCGATACAGGTATCATATACCCGTGCCAGGTAACCTTGAAATCCATTTCAAATACAAGCACGAGCTTCCATAGCATATATCAGATAAAGAGGTTGAACTGATCGACCATACTCTTGCGTGATGTGTTGCTAACCAGTCCATCTCAAGGATGACATCAAAGTCTCCCAACACTACTAGTATAAGATAAGATCAGTATATAACATCTGATCAGAGACTTAAACCGGGCATTGTCTATATATCCTAGTGGTTAAAAGGAAGCACCTACTAGGTGTATTCACTGCCAATATCGTACTAAGTGGTTGCTAAGGCACATTCAACTTATTATCAAATGCTAGCGAAACAAAAGACTGGGAAGCACCAGAATCAAATAACACAATAGCCTGATACGAGCAGACATGAAAAGTACCTGTCACCACATTTTTTGGTTTCAGGGCTTCCTTCAAGGTTATTGCATTTGCTTGGTCCATTGTCGGGGTCGTCTTCCAAGGCAATGTCTTCCTTTGCAGGCATTCAATGGCATTATGGCATGGTTGCTTGCGCTGGAAGCAATCTCTTTTGTTTAACTTACAATCACTTGCCTTGTGACCCTGCTTGCCATATTTAAAACATGCTCCCATTGCCCTTATGCAGTTTGTGCTCTCATGTTTCAACCCACACCACCTGCATTCTCTATTTCCAAGATACATTTTTTGGGGTGAACATATTTTGCGCCTTGAAAAGAAATTTTTTTAATGGTCAAGTTTTGCATTCAAAACTGTACTTTTGGGACCTAACAGTCTTAGATCTCGATGTCATTGGGTGTTAACTGCTTGGCCAGGTCACAAATATGATAAATACATTTTACACCCAAAATTGACCGGTTCTGTTATGAATAAGTTTCACACCCAAAATTGTAGCTTAAGGACCTGACGATATTACGTTTAAAAGTTAGTGGTGGAATGACTAAATTGTCATTTTGATTATAAATTTTGAGGCAAAAAGTTTTCGCTCCCAAAACAAGCCAGTTTTTTTATGGTCACCTTTTGCTCTCAAATTCAAACTTTGGGCTTGATGGTTCTACATTTGGGTTTTTTTTTATTGTGACAAAAAAATGGTATATAAGACAAGTTTTGGGGTTTCCCACATAATCCTCTAGAACAGGCTTTTTCGACAATTAAGTTTGCATCAAAATTGCACCTCAAACATATGATGGTGTTTGCGTCTGGATCATAAATCTTGAGAGGACTAGTTTTGTACCCCAAACAGACCAAGATTTTACGTTCAAACTTCCTGCCCAAACCATTGTAACTTACGATATATCGTGATATTCTCAATTTTATCGTGATAAACTCATCAAACAATTAAAACTCATATATATTACAATTTTCTCTATAATACAAAAAATTCTCGTGTTTCGCCAATTTATCTCGAGTTTGGGTGATATTGTTCAAATTTAACCTAGGGATACTTACTCCAAATACAATAGCTAGGAGCTGCTAGGTGGGTTGGATGCGGATCTAGTAAAATCCAAACCTGCCCCGCTAATTATGAAACATCGCCCCGCCCTGCCCTGCCCTGCCCTGGCACCGGGTTATGTATGTAGAATACCATAACCGATCCTATGTGAATTTAGAAAACCCGTACCCACCCCGATCCGCCCCGCCCTCACTGAGAAGCAATAACAAGTTCATATCACCACCTCTATCAAACAAATGAAGAATATAGCAAATCAATTGGGTATAAGGAGTATGATGATCCCACTCTAAAAACAAATTAACGCAGTAATGAACTCCAAATTGACATTAAGCATGCTTGGTCCTCTGAACACACAATGCGTTTCCTCCAGAGCAAGGTAAATCCAGGCTAGTCAAATTCAAAGTCAAACTAGAAATTAAAAGAAACCATGGACATAGCTCAAAAACAAATCACCATATGATAAAGCAGTTCGGCTCAGTTCATGACCCCATATCAAGTAGGTACCAAGAAACACAGGATAAAGCCGTTCTAATTAGCTTGCTTCAGTCCATTATATGGTGATCTGCTAATCCCATTGAGCCCATCTTCCAGCCAATGTTGTTGGAAGCTGTAAAATTTGGGAAAGGAAGAGCAAATGGCATGAGATAAGAGAGGATGTATGGCCAGTGGTGGAAGAAAATCTTGTATCTAGCAGTGGTTCTTTGGATCGATCTCAGATTCTCGGTGAGCGACGGCCGGTGGTGGAGAAGTCAGCGGAGTTGCAGAGAGGGAGAAGACGCAGCGTCGACATCGGTCGGTGTATCTTTGGTCGACAGAGAGAGAGAGAGAGAGAGAGAGAGAGAGAGAGAGAGAATAGATGATCTAGGGTTTTGATTTAGGACAAAAGGTTATATATAGTACATGATGGATGACTGAGATTAGTTGTTATACAGGGTAAGAATATCGGGGCGGGGCGGGTCGGGTCAGATCTCGGGGTGGGTAGAGCAGAATACCATACCCGACCTTAACCCGCTGCAGGTATTAAAAAAAATCATACTCGTTCTGTGATCTGGTCAAAGTCAATGTAACCCGCTCCTATCGGATCGGAGCGGGTTAAAGATCCGCCGATTGTGGATTTTATTGCCTTCCCTATCACCACCATGTAGGAATGGCAATGGGGCGGGTTAGATGCGGATCTTATGAAATCTGAATCCGCCCCGATTGTCCTTATGCACCAATCCGCCCCGCCATTAGATCAACGGATGTTAATACCATCCCCACCCTATTTGGGTTTGTGGAGCACACCAAGGTAGATTATTAATTCAATGGTTATTAAGAACTGCAAATATAGTCAAATATTATTTGTTTTATTTTTATCCTTACACTTTGAATTAAAGAAATGCTCAATCGATTGGCTTATCAGTAGCCAGTTTATATGCTGATTGGGTTAATGGTTTGACCAAAAATGGTCTTCATTTAGTAGTAGCTTGACCAAAAATGGTCATGGTTCGTTTAGTGGCTTGGCCAACTACGGTCCTTGACATAGGCATATGAGAGCAAAAGCCAATCGATGGCCAATAGATAGCGAAAATGCTGTCACTTTGAAGACTGCAAGCCTATCGATCGTGAAAGGCTATATATCAATAGTGAAAGTCTAATGATGGTGAAAAATACTTTCCCTTTGAAAGATACGACTCTTCACAATCGATAGTGAAAAATACAAGCCTATCGATAGTAAGAGAGTGTCAATCATGAAAGGCTATCTATCATGAAATGTTATTGATCGTGTAAGGCTATCGATCGTGAAATGCTATTGATCGTACATGGCTATTGATTTTGAAAGGCTATGGACAATGAAAGACTATCGATCGTGAAAGTCTACCGATAGTGAGAAAATACTACCCTTTTAAAAGACATGACTCTTCGCAATTTTCAAATATTCAATTGCTTCAGCCAGGGGCAATGTTTGCACCACAAAATAACTATTTTCACTAATAAGTTCACTTTGATTAAATGCCACTAAATGGCATTTACTTTTTATTATTTCTGAAGAGATAATGGAAAAATCAAAAAGTGAAAGAAACCAACTTCTGAAAATATGTCCTATCGATAAGGGATAAGTGTGGTTGGTTACTTATTAGTGGGTGTTTATTTTCTAAGTGGGTAGTTTATTTCTAAGTGGATAGTTTGTCTTGTAATGGTAGTTATTTTTCTACAAACCATGATTGAGAAGATGTTGGAGGGAGCAATCGATCGTGGGGTTTGAGAAGTTACTTCCAATAAAGATAAGGAATGACAGTTACCAGAAGGGGACAGTTACAATAGTGCGAGTATAAAGGCCGATGAAGTCAACAGAAAAAGAGGTCGTCAAATACTCAACAAAACTAGACTAGGAAGAATAGCTTGTTTAGACTTCTTTAGGAAGTTTATTAGACGATCTGTGTAGTATCGATAGGAAATCCAGTGCGCTGTAAAAATTGTGTTCGTTACACTGTAAGAATTATATTTCTGATTTCAGTGGGCACATTTATTCAGCATATTGTCATCTGTTAGTTTTCCTTTTTTAGTGATGAGACAATCAATCATCAACCAGACAAATTAGTCCTTTTTTTTCTTTTGCTTAGACGTTAGAGGCTTTTGCTGCCATCGATAGGAAGTTCAGTTTCCAGACTTGAAAATATTGCTGTGTAAACATTCACAATCAATCGAAGCTGTCTTCGTCATTTATGGGAGGGCAGTCTTTTACATCTGATTTTCATCTCTTCGACGAAGTTTCTCGCTTTCAGGGAAGTCCCAGGCCCGAGGGGCAAAAAGATCCAGCACTTTTAATCGATCTTGCCGTCGGCGCACCGATCGATAGTGAGTTTGCCTAGCAGCGCAAACAGAAGTATTACATGGAGAGCGGCCCAAAATTAAACTGGAGACAATCTATACTAACAAAATTTTACGAGTGATTGGCACATGCCAATATTAATGGGACATTTTGGTAAATGTATTTGAAAACTTAGTTGGAGTAATGGATTACCTTAATCTCTCTCCTATTAAAAGAAAGTTAAAATAAGGACTTTCATACAGTTATTCAAGCATATTGTGTGAGCGATTTTGAGTTTGCAAATAAAAAACAAGAAAAATAAAGACAAATATGATATCAAAATTTTAGGAAAAAATGAATGCAGTCTCCGTTATATAATGAGACAAAGGTGATGTCATCAAACAACTTCAATTTGAGGGCTAAATGCCGGATCCTTAATCTAGTGGTGCAATCCTCTCTAGACTTGAATCAGAAAGACGACATCGTTGTAGATCTTGAAAACATGAATTCAAAGGCTTGAAGCTTGATCTCAGATTGAATAGAGTGATCCTTTTTAGAAAGATGACGATCTTCGTAGAATAGATCAAGTAGCTTAGATTTGAATATTTATAAAGAATACCAGTTAGAGCTTTGAGCTTTAGATCTGCAAAAAAAAAAAAATCTGGCTTGGTGTAAAACTTATGTTCATCCTTGGGGTCATTTCATATGTATAGCAATAGCTTAGATTCTTGTTATAAAATTGTACCTCTTTCATAATTAACTCTTAATTAAGAGATTAATACCATAATTATATAATAAACTTATAGGCTAAAATATACTTCACGTGATGTATGATGTTTTTGATTGACCAGGCTATCTCATTGTAATTGTAACATACTAAAAAGATAATCACTGTGAAAATAAATTATCAGTCAAGTCTATACTATAGAGGAGAAGTATCACTGACCTATTTGTCAACAAAAAGTTTTTCCAAAGAGAAGTAAATAATAGGTGGCAACATGTGATTGGCATAAAATATCCCCTTTTACAAATGTTTGCCCGAGACTTGGTCCTAGTACGAATAGTAGTGCTTGAGCTGTGGGCTAGTTTAAAAGTTAGTGATTTTTTTTTGTTGACTACGCTCAAAATTTAGTTCTAAGTTGCATGCACAGCCCGGAGAGACCAAGTTAAAGTGGTTCAATTTTGTATCTTATCTTCACAAATACTTTTGAAGACCATCTATAAAGAAGATAAGATTTATAACTCATATTAAGGAATTCTTGAAGAGATTTGAATACAGCTTCAACTTGTATAGGGAAGTACGTCTAGAAACATTTTCGTAGACATTTTCATCCCGTGTCAAGAATTATTCTATTTTATGTGCAACTTGTAGCTGAAGGAATTTTGGTATAGCTTCTGATATAGCTAAAAATACGCCTCCAATCTACAGACGACACGTGGCAATTATGACATGTAGTCCAAACTAACTTATTGCTGATTAGGCACTTGCCATATCAGTCACCAAGCAGAATCCTAAAAGGACTCTAACCTTCTCAGCTAAGGATTGATATGTGATCCTCTAGGATCCTAAATTCGATCCTGATTGGAGTTGTGCAAAACCTGATTCTACTAGGGTTCTCCTCCCTACTACTATATAAAGGGGTCCAACCCCTCAGCTATGGACACACACAATTACACATTGTGCCTTACTGCTTTTTCAGAGTTCTACATTGTTAGCCATCTCTGACTTAAGCATCGGAGCGTTCCCCGCCTGATCCTCACCCGACGTCACTCCGTGTTCTCTTTTGCAGGCCTATCTCTGGAAGTGGTTCTTGATCTAGTTTTTAGCTACTACTGATTGGCGCCATCCGTGGGACCCCGACAGGGAACATGGACAACCATTCTTCTTCTGATGACTCTTCACACAGTCATTCCCAGAACCATCGTGCGCGGACTAGCGGCTCTCATCGACTTGGTCGTTCTCATGACCAACACTAGACCCCTTTTGCGCCGTCATCACGCCAGTTCTTCTGAAGATTTATACGTTAACATAATGTCTACTACTCCCGAATCAGAAATCAGACCTCAGAGAAACCAATCTCCAACATCTACTCTGAAAAATGGTGACCTACGTCATCGCCTAAACCGTCAGTTGTTCAAAACACCCCATGCCGAACTTACAAAGAAATCCACGAACTAAAAGATGTTGTGAACACTCTTCAACAAAAGCTCAACATGATGGTGGCTCCGCCATCCACTCACCATTCTCATCTTGACCCCAGCGACCTTCACATTCGTCTCACCTCCAGATCAAGCTACAGTCGTAAATACAGGTCATCGGCCAATCTGACTTTCGATCCTAAAAATAAGAATGGAGAGCATGTAACTAGGAGTGGATCATGCTATCATCATGATCTGTCAGTCAAAGACAGTACCAATTCCTCTCCCGAATAGATCACCAGATCGAAGACCCCTCAAAGATCTATCCACAGAAAGAGGACGCCTGAGTTTCATTCTTGAGAACAAGACTCCTGAAAGATTGTCCCTAGATATCACTCTCCAGAACGATCTCCCCCAAGGGAAGAATTCGGATATCCATTATTCGAGGCCATCGAGAAGGCAAAGCTACCTCCCAATTTTTGAATGCCTTAATGTGACCTATGCGACGGAACTGGAGATCCAGGAGAACATGTTTACCAGTTGAAACAAACATGCTACTCCTCTAGGTCTCGGATGCTGTCATGTGCAGAGCCTTTCTTACCACTTTGAGGAGGGTAGCCCATGCATGGTTCAAGTTTCTACAACCAAGATCCATCCACTCCTTTAGCCAATTGTCGGATCTCTTTCAGAAGCACTTTGTAAGCTGTTGCTCCAGAAGAAAAAACTTGTTTGCTTGATATTGTGCAAGAGAAAAACGAGTCTTTGACATGTTATCTCGGAAGATTCAACGCAGCCACTTTGGAAATCAATAATCTGGACGAGTCCGTGAAGTATACTGCATTTCTTCGAGGCCTCCTACCAACATCCAAGTTCGCATTCTCTGTTAACAAAAGTCCTCCATGTAATATGAAAGCCCTTTTTGAGAAGGCTAGTAAATATATTCAAGCTGAAGAATACCTGGAGACACACAGAGGACGAAGTCGAGAAGAAAAGGCAGAACAGAAGAAATGATCTCAGGAGTTAACTCCCCAAGGAAAAAAAGTCGACAAAACATTTCAAACGTGACCAATGGCGTCCCAAAGACCCGTTTGCCTTGGAAAATTTGATGCCCCTCAATGCCAAACCATCACAGATACTTCATGAGATCAAAGACAATAAGGCTCTCGAGTGGCCGGAAAAGATGAGATATCGGTCGAATAAAAGGAATAAAGATTTGTGGTGTCACTTTCACAACGATCATGGCCATACAACTGACAATTCCAGGTCACTTAAGCAAGCTATCGAAGCCCTTATCAAGTGTGGCCAGTTGAGAAAGTTTGTAGCTCACAAAGAAGTAGGACAACAGGTGCCTCCGGCCATGGAAGAAAGAGTAGATCGAGAAGAAAATGCGGGTACGATCAACACTATATCCGGGGGATTAGCCGTAGAAGGTTCATCAGGACAGGCTCGAAAAGCATACGCCAGGGAAGTGTGCATAACGAGCCAACCCCCAAACAAAAACACAGAAGACTGTGCCCATAGCTACGATCACCTTTTCTGACGAAGATTCAAAATATGTGAAGACTCCTCATGATGATCCATTAGTCATCACAATCAAGGCTGAGAACTTTGATGTAAAGCGTGTTTTGGTTGATAACGGGAGTTCTGCAGAAGTTTTATTTTACGATGCGTTCAAAAAGATGAACATTTTGACGGACTGTCTTTGAAAGATGGACACACCGTTGTATGGATTCTCCAACCATCCAGTTGCAGTCAAAGGTATTATCGCACTCCCAATTGTGATCGGTACACCTACGACACAAGCCAACTTCATGCTTGATTTTGTGGTGGTAAAGGTCCCCTCTGCATACAATGCCATATTGGGACGAAGAAAAAAATTAGTGAACCCCAACACAACATATACACCATACAAAGAATAAAAGAATTGAAGTTGATGATGGCGGCGTCGGATGCGGTGGCAGTGGTGTTGTGGCAAGTGTTCTTAAAGAGAAACGTGGTTATAAAACATGATGAAATTTTAATAATTTACCTTCTAAGTCAAAGGCAATATGGTCATTTTTTTTCAAATTGTTAGGTATTGTAGTATACCGTTCATTCAACAGACATAAGTGCTATTTGTCCAAACTAATTGACACGTGTGTAACTTCACCCTAACCTAAGGAACGTGGGTGTAATTATCTAAACTAATAAACCATGAGAGAGATTGTAAGGTATTGAAAAAATCAAAGCATAGGAGTTGTAAATTTCCTTGTCTCACATTTGACATTTGATAAAATTCAAAGTCTTGGTCTTGGTCTTTGTAATTGCTTAGGAGGTTTTTTCAGATGCTCTAAATAACCAGTTTGGGAGACTTTAGAGATTTTGAGGTTTTCAGGCTTTATTCTTTGAAGTTAACGCTCCCAAAATTTGGGCCGTCACAACTTTGATCATAAGGCATGTGAATAGTGACTGTTATTGTCACTAAAAGTCTTGTTCTTTTATAATTTTTAAACTTTATTTTTGAAACATAGTTTTAAACAAGAATTTGGCCAAACATAAAAGAGAAACCCCTGTTGATTTTTTCTCCTGGCAGCTTCTTAGAGAATGCATAGGGCTTCCTTCTTACATACAAAGGTGGATGTGTAAGTGAATTTGGATTTAAGCCTTCCCTTGAAGGTGCATTTGAGATTGATCCTTGCTTTAGAGAGTCCAATTGCATTTGAGTTTTGTCCTGGAGGTGAAATAGGGTTTGAGCCCCTTAGAGGTGCAGTTGGTCTTGGATTGTGTCTTGGAGGTAGAGTTGGTCTTGTGCCTTGCTTTGGAGGTGTATTTCCTCTTGGCCTGTACCTTTTAGTTGTCGTTGGTCTCCGCCCTTGCCTCATAACTTATAAAAATATAACCATCTCTTAGTATTATATAGCGGTGCAATTTTAGTGGATTGGATTAGATTGGGTTTGTACCCAACCCAAGAAAATCTATATGCTTTTAAAACCCAGCTTTAACCCAAGAAAAATTAAATTAATTAGGTTGGGTTGGGTGGTATACTTCGAGTTTGAATAACTTGATAAAAAAAGTAAGAATTTTTCTATGTTGAAGAAAAAATAAAATGGAGGTGGATGGTTGACAGCAAGCAGCGGTGGCGGCGGCTGACAGTGGTGAGAGGTGGTGGTAACCACTGGTGGTTGCTACGTTAAAGGTGGCGGCGAGAGGCAGTGCGATGACCGGTGGTTTTTTTATTTATTTATGAAAATTACCAACAAAATATGAGATTTACATGAATGGGGTTTAAAAGTCCGATCCAAGATAACCCTAATATAATATTGAACCAACCTAGCATAACCCATTTTGTAACCAAGTGAGTTGGTTTGGCTAAAAGCTCACAGTTTCTTGAGTTGGGTTAGTTAAACCTATAAAACTCCAACCCAACTTGCAGCTTATCATTATAACCTAAAAAAATATGACACACAAAGTGGTGTTAGAGGAATCACCCTTATGTAGCTTCTATCTTGTCTTTTGATCAACTGCAGCAGTGCCAATCTGAGTTATCTCATAGTTCACTGCTGTCTCAATTGCACCTATCATGCCTTGGTTACTTGCTTGTGCATCAGATTTGTTCGTGACAATAGCCGTTGCATCATCTCTCTTCATCGTTTACAGTTCTAATCTTTGTACATGCATCACACCTAGCTGCATTCTTTCCACATGCATCACCTTCAATTGCATTCTCTTCACTTGCATCAATACTGGCTACATCTTTCCTAGGTTTGATATTCGGTTAACTAATGTTTTCATATAACGTTGTAGCTCTTAATAAGCGTACAACTTAGAGTTTCTTTAAACTTCCCGACTTTGTTAGGATTCTTCTTAGGATCATATTCCATGCCCTTCTTTTCCTACTCTTCTTTGGTTTGCTAGCCTGAGATCTAACAATGGCAGGTAATGGTGGAGGTTTCCTAACTTTGGCCACTGGACTTCACTTTTTATTGAATAAATTATCTTTACATAGGCTTTATCGAAAGTCATCTTCCAATAATATTGATGTACACACACCTCAATGCTCTCTTAACTTGTGGATCACTACAATTGCATGGATGCAAAAACTCCCTACGTCCCATATTCTAAATCTACATGCTTGAGTTCTCAGATCAACGTCATGATGTCTCTCATTCAACATCACCTGAAACTTCTGTGCAACATAGAGTTGGCCACACATATACTTGACTCATTCTTGGCTTTCTTTAATATTTGATGTAGTGTTGGACACAAAGGCCAAGAATTGGTTACAATAAAGTTTCTCTGGTTGACCATTCATTTATTATACTCGTATCCACTTCAGTATATTAATAAGGGGGAGGTCCGTAGCTTTACCAATTGCAGAAGTAAATGACTCATATTCTTTATTTGAAGATAAGGTCACACTTGAAAAATATGGTAAAGTGCGACCTACACCATTCCTTAGGATCCTTGTCCCCTCATCACTCAAAACATCAATGTATAACTTTTATCTTCTCCATTTTATTTACAAACCTACTTAGGTATTTTGCTCTTGGACAAGCCAATAATTGGTCTGTCAATGCTAGACATCAAACCTTTCTTTAAAGCTATTCTTGAAGTGTTGCACACAAAACCTGAAATCAAATTGTGGATAGAGTTTGTCTAAAATAGAGGCAAAACGAGTTTGTTTGTTTGAGATAAAGGTTCAAGCAGATTGGTTCACAACATTGAGATTTCCTGGCAACTTCAAAAACCTTTTCCAAGTGTATCAATTATCACCTTCCACCATAGCAAAGGCCAAGGGCCATACTTGGTTACTGGGACTAATACAAGTAACAATTGTTAATATGCCCTTATATGGACTCTTTACCTGACATCCATCTAAGCCTACAAGTGGCCTACATGCTTTTAGAAGACCCCTCTTGCAAACATAACATAAATGCACCCTAAAAGGAAGGAGTACCATCCCTCTTAGTTGGAGGTTAAACTTGCAACTCACATTTAGAACCAGGATTTCTTCTTTTGATTTGATCTATGTTGCCTCCCAGCTTATCATACTGTGTTAGGATTAATGCTTAGTTGCTACTATGTCCATTTTTATTGCTGTTTATGATGCTTAACTCTGGTTCATATTAAGTTATGTAACTCTAGTTAATCATCACATGGATGTATTTTGCATATAAATATGGTGTAAGCTTACTAGAGAATAGGTGAATCAGACCAGATTTTTGAAAAACCGATCTCTCTGTTTTGGCTATCTGTTTTCTACTCAAATTTCGCAGGTCTACAGAAAACCCCATAAAACCACTTCTACAGCAAAGGAGTGAAATTTTGTCTAAGATATCATGGCCAACATTAGTTCTTCCAACCAGCAAGTAAGTATTCTACCTTTTGATGGTGAAAACTATGATTTTTGGTTTGTAAAAATGAAGACAATCTTTAAATCACTTGGCCTTTGGGAATCAGTAGTAGAAGGGTTCTCTGAACCTAATACAACAGAGGGTATGATCGAAAATTAGAAAAAGAAACTAGATGAAAAGAGACAGAAAGATGCAAGTGCTCTTTCACTCATTCAGAGGAATGTTACTGATCCAATTTTTCCAAGAATCATGAGAGTTGAAAGTGCAAAAGAAGCATGAGAAACTCTAAGAAATGAGTTCCAAGGTGATGATAAGGTTAGAGCTATCAAACTTCAATCTCTTAGAAAGGATTTAAAGAACATGAAAATGAAAGATGATGAAAGTTTGAAGGACTATTCCAGTAGATTTCTTGAATTGATAAATCAAATGAAAACTCATGGTGAAGATATTAGTGGCCAAAAAATTGTTGAGAAAATTTTGATTAGTTTGCCAGAAAAATTTAATCCTATTGTAGCCGTAATTGAAGAAACAAAAGACTTCTCAGCCTTAAGTGTTCAAGAGGTGATGGCCTCTCTGAAATCCTATGAGCAAAGAATGGCAAGACACTCGAAAAAGCTGTAGAGAGTGCCTTCCAATCTAAGCTCAATGTTGGCAGCAAGAATCAAGAAAGGAAACCACAGAACTTTGATCAACCTAAGGGAGAATCAAGTAAAGGTGGAAGATATGGAAGAGGAAGAGGAAGAAATAGAGGAAGAGGCAAAGGCAACTTTGGTAGAAGTTATAATTCTGAGAATAATTCCAAACCTTGTGGTGTTTGTAAAAAGATGAGTTGTGATGAAAAAGATTGTTGGTTTAAGGGACAACCTCAATGTCATAGATGCAAGAAGTTTGGCCATGTGCAAAAAGATTGTAGAGTGAAATTGCATCAACAAGCAAGCTTCACAGAAGAGAAAGAGAGTGAAGCAAGCCTATTCTATGCATGTCAAAGTGCAACAGAGAAAAATGATGAGATGTGGCTCTTGGACAGTGGTTGTAGCAACCATATGGCAGGAGAAAAAAGCCTTTTTCTTGACATGGACAACATCGTCAACACCAAAGTGAAGCTTGGGAATGGTACTATAGTTCAAGCACAAGGTAAAGGCACGATTGGTGTTCAAACAAAGCAGGGAACCAGATTTTATATGTGATGTTCTTTTGGTTCCAGATTTGGAGCACAACCTACTTAGTCTTGGACAGCTTTTGGAGAATGATTACACATTTCAATTCCAAGACAAGTGCTGCATAATTTATGACAAAAAAAGGAGTAAAGATGTTGTAACAAAGATAAAGATGGAGAAAAACAGAAGATTTCTGATACATTTCAGATATACAAGTGGAGTTGCAATGAAAGCTTCAATTGTTGAAGATTCATGGTTGTGGCATCGAAGGTTTGGTCATAGAAACTTCAAAAATCTGAAGTTGCTGCATAAAGAAAACATGGTGCAAGGCCTCCCCACCATAGAAGAAAAACATGAAATTTGTGAAGGATGTGCTTTTGGCAAGCACCGTAGACAACCATTTTCCAAAGGAGTAGCATGAAGAGCAAAAGAAAAGCTTGAGCTAGTCCATACGGATTTTTGTGGACCTATGCAAACTCTCTCTAATGCTGAACATAGGTACTTTATTCTTTTCATTGATGATCATACTCGAATGACATGGGTATACTTCATAAGGCAAAAATCTGAAGTTTTTGGTGTGTTTATAAAGTTTAAATGTCTTGTTGAAGAACAAAGTGGTTGTTTCATTGAAGTCTTGAGAAGTGACAGAGGAAAGGAGTACACTTCAAATAAGTTTCATAAATTCTGTGAAGATGAAGGAGTGAAAAGACAACTCACAGTTGGCTACACTCCACAACAAAATGGTGTGTCCGAAAGGAAAAATCAAATGGTTATGGAGATGGCAAAATCAATGTTGCATGACAAAGGAATTCCTTGATCATTTTGGGCTGAAGCTGTGCATACAGGTGTGTATTTAATTAATAGATCACCAACCAAAGCTGTGTTGAATCAAACTCTATTTCAAGCATGGAGTGGAAGAAGACCATCTGCTAGACACTTTAAAGTGTTTGGAAGCATTTGTTATTTTCAAGTGCCAAAAGAGAAAAGAAGTAATCTAGATGAAGCCAGTGAAAGGTGCATATTTGTTGGCTATAGCACAATGTCAAAAGGTTATAGGCTGTACAACTTGCAAAGTAATAAAATCATCATTACCCGTGATGTGCTATTTGATGAAAATGCTGTGTGGAATTGGGAGGACAACAAAGTTAAGAAACAAGGAGTTCCATTGGATGTCCTTCAAGAAAACTCAACTCAAGAAGATGAAAATGATAAAGATTCACCTCCAAATACACTAAGGAGAGATTCATCATTAAGCTCATCATCAACAAGTTCAACTTCAAGAAAAATGAGAAGTTTGAGTGATGTATATCAAACTTGTAACTTATGTGTTACTGAACCAGAAAGCTTTTATGAAGCCATAAAAGAGAAAGATTGGAGGATAGCTATGCAAGAAGAAATCAAAGTTATTGAGAAAAACAGAACATGGGAGTTGGTTAAAAAGCCAAAAGATAAAGAAGTTGTTGGTGTAAATTGGATTTTCAAGGTGAAACACAACCCCGATGGTTCAATTCAAAGAAATAAGTCAAGGCTGGTTGATAAGGGCTATGCACAACAACCCGACATTGATTTTCATGAAACGTTTGCTCCGGTAGCAAGACTTGATTCCGTTAGAGCCTGGATTGCACTTGCAGCAAGCAAAAGGTGGTTATTGTATCAACTTGATGTCAAATCTGCATTTTTGAATGGAGAGTTGAAGGAGGAAGTCTATGTAGATCAGCCTCAAGGATTTGTGATTAAAGGAGATGAAGAAAAAGTGTAAAAGTTGCAAAAACCACTATATGGGCTGAAACAAGCACCTAGAGCATGGTATAGCCAAATAAATGATTATTCCACTAAGAAAGGCTTCAAGAAAAGTGAAAGTGAGCCTACCTTGTATGTGAAACATCAAGGTGAGAAAAGTATTCTCATTGTTGCTCTTTATGTTGATGATTTGCTCTTTACGGGCAATAGTGAAAAGATGATCAAAGATTTTAGAAAGGAGATGATGAAGAAGTATGAAATGAATGATGTGGGGCTGCTCAAACATTTTCTTGGCATGGAGATTCATCAAGATGATGAAGGTGTCTTTATTTGTCAAAAGAATTATGTTGAAAAAATTTAGAATGTATGGCTGCAATCCTAAAGCTACACCACTCATTTTGGGGGAGAAATTAAAGAGAGAAGATGGTGAAAGCAAGGTAGATGCAACCTTTTATAGAAGCATGGTAGGAAACTTATTATATCTTATTACAACAAGACCAGAAATTATGTTTGCAGCAAGTCTTTTATTCAGATTTATGCAAGCACCAAGCCATTTTCATCTTGGAGCAGCAAAGAGAGTCCTCAGATACATCCAAGGTACCATTGATTATGGTATCATTAATGGAAGAAGTAAAGAATTGAAGCTGATAGGTTTTTGTGACAATGATTTTGGAGGATGCAAAGTTGATATGAAGAGTACTTCAGGTTATTGTTTAACTCTTGGAAGTGGAGTATTCTCTTGGCTTTCAAAGAAGCAACAAAGTGTTGCTCAATCTTCAGTTGAAGCTGAGCATGTCTCAGCTGCAATGCAACCTCTCAGTTGGAGCTTTGAAGAATTTTTCATGACTTTGGCCAAAAGCAAGAAAGGAAAACTGAGTTGTATTGTGACAACAAATCAGCCATAGCAACAACCAAGAATCTGGTATTTCACAGCAGGACTAGGCACATTGCACTTAAGTATCATTTCATCCGTGAAGCTATTGAAGAAGGGAAAATTGAACTTGAATTTTGCAGGTCAGAAGAACAAATGGCAGACATCTTACGAAAGCTCTACCAAGAGAAAGGTTTGAAGAATTAAGACAAGCTTTGGGAGTTTAGCAACAATACATTGAGGGGAAGAATGTTAATTAATGCTTAGTTGCTGCTGTATCCATTTTTATTGCTGTTTATGATGTTTAACTCTAGTTCATATTAGGTTAAGTTATGTAACTCTAGTTAAGTTTAGGTGGAAACTAGTTAGCCACTTTTCAATCATCACATGGATGTATTTTGCATATAAATATGGTGTAAGCTTACTAGAGAAAAGGTGAATCATACCAAATTTTTGGAAAACCCATCTCTCTGTTTTGGCTCTCTGTTTTCTACTCAAATCTCGTAGGGCTACAAAAAAATCCCATAAAACCACTTCTTCTTACTGTCAAAACAACCCCACAAGGTGAAAATCAGCCACCAACATATTGCTTATCAAAGCGTTTGCTAATCATCCTAGTAGCCCCTTATTTAACTCTGTATAGTGTACCTGAGTAGCATCCATTATGTCACATTGATAAACTTGCTGACAGTCCATTCTGGGTTGATTTTGAACTTATGAAATTATTTTTGGACAACCATGTCGCTTTAACTAGCTTGTTGGTTTATAGTCTTCCGAAGGTATATCCGCGTAATATTTCGATTGTATTGTATCACATACATTCTTGATGAATATATGCTCCATGGACAATTGCCTGCATTAAGAATTGCCTTAATCCTAAGTTTCTCAATTTTCTTTCCGAAAGTAGGTACCCTTCATTCCATGCATACTCTCTAACAACCCTCTGAATGCAGTATGTGAGCTAAAGCACTGCCCAATCACAATGGTAGGTATTCTCGTATTAGGCTTTGGAAATTCAGGGTAATGTGTCTTCTTGAATGATTTCCTTCCTTTCCCTTTTCCTGAGCCATCATCTTCGTCAGATGAGCCATCAACATTCCTAGGTTCACTTGGTATGTACACTTTTTAGCATGATAACTGCAGGAGTTCCATCAGAGTGTACATCATTGACATGTGGGTTTGTGTCAAATTGAGATGGCTCATTAGTGTTCTTGGTTGGCTCAGTACTTTCAAGGTTTGGCTCATTGAGGTTATAGGATTCCTTAGTCATTAAAATTTTGGTTCCATATACAACTGCTTTGAGTTGGATTAATAACAACCACACTTGGCTCAGTACCTACTTACACTGGTTCATAGTTTCCATCATCACTGACTAGGTAATCATTGTTATAAAGCTATCTTGATTATCAACAACCTCATGCTCACTATTACCATCTCCATCGATATTAACTGCATTGACATTAGGCCATTAACACCTAATTCATGTGTAGACCAATATTGGAGATCAACTCATGCGGTCTGGTAGACGACTGGCTTGGCAAGACGTGGCTTTAGAGATTTTTTTTAGGAAAAAAATAAAAGAAGAAGAAAAATGGGGCAAACTTTTTCCTGTCAAATTTTGGGCCCAAAAATTTACAACATGGTGGTTATGACCCACGCCATGTATCCTTAAACTTGAAACTTATCTGCTTCTATCGAGGACCTAATGTCATAAGATTAGGTTGTCCTAGCTTATTCCATGCGAGCTCAATAAGTAATGGGGATGGAATAGTGGTTGCCAGTCATTTTTTTTTTGTTTGGTTAACTACACCCATCTTGCCCCATCTGCGCCAAAGTCTCATAGGCTCAGGAGTCCATTGATAAGAAAGGGTTGGGGAAAACTTCAACCCAATTCTTATAGTCATCCGATCTGAAGATGTACCCAAGTCCTGATAGAGAGTTTTGACTTAATTTTCTCCATAATTTGATAAATCAATGATAGCACGTTTGAGCGATATGTAACTTTATTCATGTCATCTCCCCTTTGCTCAACTCTATTCATGTTACCAACATAACTCAACTCCATTCATTTTTTCAACTCCTAACTCAAATCCATTCATGTCATGACCATACCCATTCATATCATCACCACATAAATCACATCCATTCATGTTATCGCCAACTAACTCAACTCTATTAGTATTTTCATCAACATCAACTTCACCTCCATTGCTACCATTTTCCTTGGCTGAACTCTTTAATGAAAGTTTTGCAGGCTTATGATTAATATACAGTTCAATGGTTTGGTCAGAGTGGTAATCTGACAAGCATTTAAATTACAAAGTCATCACTTGGCATATATACTAAAACAATTTTTAGTGGTTATGTCCTCAAAACTAGGCATACCTTAAGTTCTCAAACGAATGAGGGTACTTGTCAGGCATGAAATTCAAATTCACAAGTGTTTTCTCTAAAGAACAGTTACACAAAACACCTTTACTAACTGGATAGTCTTCTTGCACAAAAATCGTTCATTGCGATAAAAAATCTGACGGAGGTCGGTCGTGGTAGTGGGTTTGTAGGGTGGTCATGGTGGTGCATTTGCGGGTTGGTTAGTGATGGGTTCACGGAGGAAGAGCTAATGAGCTTCAGCAGAGGCAGGTGGTGAAGGGGGACCATCATTAGAGAAGGAGAAGGATAAAGAGAAAGCGAAAGGAAAAGAAAGATGAAATAACCATCTTACCCTTCTTGAGCTTTGATCTCATCCGTTGATATTGGTTCAAAATTTTTTTTGATTGGAATACATATATATACCAAGAAAAGAGAGAGAAAGTTACAAAATCATAGCATTATGGATGACAACCCCATCCATTAGAGTAGTTAACAAGAAAAGAAAGTAAAACGGATGACAACCCCATGCAGCATAAGTAGATGACCACAAAATAAAACTACAGGCAACAAAATACCACATGACCAACGACGTCAGCAATGGGACCAAGCAAGTATGATGGACAAAGGCTACACAAAAAAATCCAGTCCTGTGGAACACCCGTAACTAATCGACAAGCAAAAGAGGTTGAAGCTGAAGATAGGGCTAAAACACCTTCTCTACCCAAGGCAATATGCAACAAACACAACTTCCCGAAGCCAAAAGTCATCCTGGACAAAAGTTGTACACCTGCTATTTATCGAACATCTCTATTTAGGATCTGGCAAACAAATTATGAGGAAGAAAACAAGAATATTAGATGTAAGAAATGAACATTATAGAGCCAGACAATAGCATAAAGAAGAGCAGGCGTGGTAACATGGATAGAATCAGCTGCTAAGCAAACCATAGCACTAGCACCTACAGGAACCCATGAAGAGTTGGGCACCACCAAACCAATAACAAAATGATCAACATTAATTGCATCACTGATAACAAAATATGGGAGAATTAGGAACGAAGCAGTGACAAGAGGTAGAGAAAATGAAAGGGGTAAAGAGGTGGACATAAATGTTCAAAATGAGTTATAGGAAGAAAAGATCTAGGATCTGATCTACTTTCATGTTTCTGAAATTTTCAAAAATAGAAAAGATCTAGTACAAATGCTATGGACTGAGGCAAGAGCTTTCGACAGAATGACATTTGGTAAAAAATGCTTGCAATTAAACACCAAAGCATAGCAACCAATCCAAATTTGCTAGAGTATAACTACCATCTAAAAGAATCTCTTCATAACCTTATCGTTATAGAAGAGAGGCTTATTTAACCAGTGCACCAACCAAGATTTCATAGAATCAAAGTTCAGTCCCAAACGATTGGCACCACTAATGGTCTACCAAAGATTTTAGAAGGAGCCGCATTCCAGGAAGAGGTGAAAATGAGTTTCAGCATATAGGGAACAAAGGGGACAATTATTTAAAAGAGGCAATTTCTTTTGATCGGTTCATACATAAGTGGTAATCTTTCATGTAATAACTGCCAAAGGAAATAATTAAATTTCTAAGGGATGGGTAATCTCCTTGGTTTCTTCCAAACACCAACTAGTTTCTTCCAAACACCGACTTGAAGCTCAGATGCAAAGTTCTCTTTGCTTTGAATCACAAGAGTTCGATAGGTTTTCTTAACTGAGAAGGACCCGTTAGTCATATGAGGCTAGAAACTAATGTCCACAAGATTGTCTAAGGTAAGATCCAGATTAAGGATCAGAGTGACAATTTTATGAGGAAAAAGACTAAAAAACTAGTTTAAATTTCAAGTACTAGAGTTTGGAAGGAACAAAAGACATATCATTAAGTGAGAGTTGTCTGGGCGGCAAAAGACTTTTAACTGAATAAAAGCCACATTTGGCAGCCACCAATCTATCCAGACCAAAATAGATCGCCCATCCCCAATATGCCATTAAATACCCTGTTTTAAAGATCTTTGACCCACCAACAGAATATGCCAAGTCCAAGACCCTATTCTTGTTTATTAAATATTTAAGAAATCTTTTAAGAAGAACTATCGACCTTTTAATACACTGGCTAAAAGAGAACTCGGTTAAGTCCAAAGCTTCCAAGCTTGTTTTGTTAACAAAGCTTGGTTAACTAAACGAAAGTTCTGTAAGCCAAATCTTCCAAAACTTTTAGGTAAACAAAGAGTAAGCCAAGCAACCCAATGAATAGATATGCCAAGTCCAAGACCCTATTCTTGTTTATTAAATATTTAAGAAATCTTTTAAGAAGAACTATCGACCTTTTAATACACTGGCTAAAAGAGAACTTGGTTAAGTCCAAAGCTTCCAAGCTTGTTTTGTTAACAAAGCTTGGTTAACTAAACGAAAGTTCTGTAAGCCAAATCTTCCAAAACTTTTAGGTAAACAAAGAGTAAGCCAAGCAACCCAATGAATAGACTTTCGGTTTGCCTCACTTGACCACCAAAAGCGAGCCAAAATTTGATCTAGTTGCGAGCAAATATGAGTAGAAAATCTATACACAGACATGTAATGAACCAAGAGAAGAAAGAATGGACTGAATTAAAGTAGCGTGACCACTTTGTTTAAGAGTAGACCTAGCTAGCGAGCACAACGATCCAAATAACAAGCCTAGGTAGATTTTATTTTTCTGAGTTGTCACATCCAGATTGACACCCAAATATTTACCTAAGGATGGAGTGTGTGAAATTCAAAGCCCATCTCAATAAGTGCTTTAACCAAACTAGAGGATCATGACTAATAGAGAGGGCAGACTTGTTCCACTTAATACATTGACCCTATCATTTACAGTAAAGAGTGAGGAACACCTCTGAAATACTGCGACTAATATTAAACAAAAAAAAATGAAAGTCATCTGCAAACATGAGCTGAGAAATTGAAGTCGAAGATTTCCTGCTTTTATACCTTTAATTTTCCCTAGGCATTCCGTATCGATGAGAGCGGCTGACAAAATCTCAGAGCAGATAATAAAAAGATAAGGAGAGAAAGGATCAACTTGTCTAATACCACAAGACGGAGTAAAGCTTGATGTGGGATCCCCATTTACTAGGATTGAATAGGAGACAGTAGAGACACATTGAAGTAGCAGATGAGACCAATGACTAGGAAACCCCAAACAAAGGAGAAATGCTCGGATAAATCCCAATTCAATGGATTAGATGCTTTACTCAAATCAAGTTTAAGAGTAACCAAAATAACTCCTGCTTTTTTCGTTCATCGAACGCAATCAGTTAAATCCCGGGCTAACATAATAATATCTAATATACTTCGACCAAGCACAAAAGCATTCTAAAAAGGCGAGAAAGGTCTTTTATAACAGGCTCAGCCGAATAATCAAAACTTTCGAGATGATTTTGTAGATCACATTACACAGATTGATCAGACAAAAATTAGAAGCCCCTAACAAAGAGAGCATTTTTGGAACTAGGGTGATGAAGGAGAAATTAGTCTCTTTAATCATTATCCTTGAGATGAGGAGTGCGAGAATAACTTTAATCACCAACGATCCTAACACCTTCCAGTATTGTTGATACAAGACCGCAGGAATACCATAAAGCACCGGGGCTTTAAAGCGTCCCAATTAATTGAAAAGCCATTTTCTTAATCTCATCAAGGGTGAAAGGTTGAAGTAAAAGTTTTAAACCGATATTAAATAGGGTTTCCAAAGGTATGCTATTTAGCTATAATATCAGATCATCTCTATCAAGGGTAAGATTAAAAGAAGGCTCGAATTGCTTACGAAACAAAAAAAACGAGATAGCTATCAAGAATGGCAATTGGGTGGATCAAGAATGGCAATTGGGTGGATCAGATGCGAATTTTATGAAATACGTACCCACCTCGATAGCCTACACACACAACTCCGCCCTGCCCCACCATCGGGTCGAAGGATGGGAATACCATCCCCGATCAGACGGACTTTAAAAAATCAGAACCCACTCTGATCAGACCCAAATGTAGTTTAGTGTTTTTTTAATAACAATGTAGATAATATTACAAAGCACCACTATGACCACCAAGCCAGAAACCACCGCCTGCCACCAACATAATGGAATTCACCACCAGTCCATGGCTTAATCGAAACAACACGAGTAACCACCAGCTTAGAGAACGAGCAACCACCGACTTATGAGCAACCGTCTATCGCCACCACCGTTAGCCACTAGATCTAAGTTACCACACAACCAACCTACATAAAAATAAAGCCTTTCATTAGATCGTTAGTGGTCTGTTGTCATCCTCAGAATCAAGCCTTTGTGGTCATACCCAGCTATTTGTTATGGAAGACTATCAACTAATCCTCAGCTTGGTCCTTGGATAGAAAACTTATCGTTGGAATTGGTGGACGGTGGACAGCGGTTGTTGTAAGGTGGATGACTGGAAGTGGCGAGGTGGTCCTTAGTGGAGATGACGCGGCACAGAGAAAAGATGTCTATGGGTGAGTGTGTATGGCGGAGGAGAAGAATGAAGGGAGGAAAAGAGGGAGATTGTGGCTAGGGTTTGTGGTCAAATATTTATATGAGCAAGATGGACGACTACAATTTAACCCTTAGATCAGATTTAGGGTTTAGTTATTTTATGTGGGGTGGGTACGGGACGGATATCAGGGTGGTTATTTTAGACACCAAAACTATAATATCCTGCACTTGTTCGAGTGGGTTAAGGTAACTATCTATGACCCGAAACAAAAAATAAATAAATAAACAGGCATTAATTTTGAGAAATGCTCGATATTAGTAGAGTATGGAATGTTAAAATGATTTCGGGTTCAAAATAAAATTTTGTAAAGTTTTTGGGGCCATTTGTAAATATGGAAAACTTTGCAGGACTAAACCGTAAATTATTATTTTAGATGAAGAATAATGAAATGAGTGTTTGTATATATATTTTGTTGATATCTAGGGTTAGTGATAAATTAATAAAGATTAAAATAATTTTGGGGCTTAAATATAATTACACACAGTTTGGAATTATTTTGCAAATATGAAAACTTTTGGGGCTAAATTGTAATTTTGAAAGTTATAGACATTCTTTGTCATATTTTGAGAAAATGGTGCATAAGATGGTGGCACCTCTTATTTAAATTTTTGGTGATTCACCATTTAAATTATATTCTAATGAATTCTTTAAATGGTTAAGAATTAACTGAAAGAAAAACCAAACTAAAAGGAATTCGGGGAAAGAGGAAAAAGAAAAGAAAAGAAAAGAAAAGAAAGAGAACATAAAAAGAAACATTGAAATAGGGGAGAAGAAGCAGAAAACAGATAGAGGAAGAAGGAGCAGGATTCGGGCAAGGGGAAATCAGGGAGAGATAGAGAGGAATTGAAGACTTCTTTAGGGTAAATTTTCTACCTTTTAATGTGTGGTTATGTGTGAAAATCATTTGTGTTTAGAAGAGATAATGTGTATGTGTGTGTGTGTGTGTGTGTGTGTGAACTGCTGTGTGCAGTGAGTGTGTGTGTGTGTGAGGGGGGAGCTACGGGTGTTGGGTTACAAGGGAAAATCGAAGTGTATTGTGGGTGTATGTGTGTGCAAGGTAGAGGGTGAGTGTTGCGTGTGTGTCTACAGTGTATGCAGGGTGAATCAGTGTGTTTGTGTCTACAGTGTGTGCAGGGTGAGTTCGTCTGTGTTTTATGCATGGTTACCGTGTGTGTTCATACTTTTCGTGTGTATATGTGTGATTCTATATGTAAAATTGGGTATGGTGTGAATAAGGGTGTGTAAGAGTGGGTGGGTGGGGGGTGGAGTTTTTAGTGGGTTGCCAAGGGGTTTGGTGCGTATTCTGTGTGCGAGGTGAGTGCGTGACAGTGTGTGAATATGTATGTGAGTTGTGTGTGTGATTGAGAGTATATAAAGTGTGTTAGTGTGTGTTTTAGGTGGAATGAGGTTGATATAGAGGTTTTAGGGTGTGTTTATATGTGTAGCAGTGAGTGTGTGAGAATTGAGAGTTTGTGTGACTCGACATATTGTGGAAGAAGAAGAAGAGTGTGTGTTTTCAAGGTGAATTAGTGTGTGCCATGATTTGAACGGTGACTGTTTTGTCACCAAAGATAGAAATTATTTTAAGCAGTTTTTATATGAATTTTTATAAATAGTTAGGATCGAAATTTGACAAAGTCCAAAACAGTAACCTCTAATATTTTTACGAGATGTACGCTATGGAATGTTTTGGGAACCGTTGGTGTATGTGAAGGACGCTAAATTATGGTATCGGTTAGACGAAATTCCCGATTTATTTAGCATACAAACTAAGCTATTTTGGTTTTTACCTGTAAAAGATATTTTGAAGTAAATTCACATACGGTAAGGTTTTTTAGCGATTCTACTTACGGGAAGACTGTTTTGGTGATATAAATACGAGAGGGATATTTTTGGTAATTTTACACATACGGGACATTTTGATAATTTTACACATAAGGGGCATTTTGATAATTTTACATACTCGGGGGAGGGGGGTGTCATTTTAGGAATGTGCACGAGTCACTAGTGAGTTATAATACGGTAATATAAATTGTATTATAATCGTTGAATTGTTCCGTTTAGGCTAAAGCGACAGACTTCCTGGTTAAACTACCTTAGCTTGGGACCCAGGTTAGGGTTTCTATCTGAACCTTAAGTCATCAACTTGCGTTCGTAATTATTCTATAGTTTTGTTTATGGCCATTATTGAACTCTAAAGTATGCATTGATATCAATATGTTATTGTCAAATAAACACTGGTATTAAACCTGATTCGATTATTTGAACTCTTATTGGTGCTCATCTTTTATTGCATGTTGAGCATTGAGTTGTTTATTGGTTCCATGATATTTTTTTCTATACATTGACATGGGATCTATTTTGAGACGGGCGTTATAAGGCTAGTTGGAATCTTGCGTGGAACGCATGCTAGTACCTGAATGGACATCAGCACGTGTACACTATATTGAGCATTGCCTGTATGGCATTGCATCTGCCCATGGTCAATATCTTTGAGTTTATTTATATTGTATCTTATAGTGATAGTTTCGAAAATGATTGGAAAGGATTGTCTCAAATAGTTTGTGCTTGTTTGAAATCCCTCCCCAGATTGCTTTTGAACTCTTCTTAAAATCCTTTAGAAAACCATCTTTGTATTTTGGAAGGATGGCTTGAAAATGATCTTTTAATGGTTATTTTGGAACCTGTGGTGATTGTTAATGTCTATTTTGGTATCTGTTTATGATGAATTTTGATTATTTTGGATATCATTGAACTATTTCGATCAGTTGAAATATTTTTTTGAAAATTATTGTCGGATGGATTTTTTGAATCGTTTTGTAATTTCATCGGTTGTCGTTGTACGACCTTACTAAGTTTTTAAAAGCTCACCCTATGTTTGACTCTCTTTTATAGGTAATGATAAGTTATAGCATACTCGAGAATGAGTTTAGAGTCTGTGTGAGATTCTAATGAGCCATCACTACTGTATTGTGAAACCCCAGCTAAGGACGGTACTGTCAACTCGTTCTAAAAGAACTCGAGTTTGTAAGAACCTAGGTTTTAATAGTTTAAGTTTAAGAAGTTTTGTAATCTTGTATTTTGAAGAATTTAAGTTGATGTCGGATTAGATGCTTTGAAGTATGTGTTAGTAAACATTATTTGACAGGTTTGATGTGATGTGGTAGGTTAACGCTCTGGGAGTTCGGGACGATGGAGTTCTGGATTTTTGGGATGTTACAAAAATCAACTCGGGCCCAATGCATGTTCAATAATTAATTACCATACTAGCCCTGTAACCTGGTCAACGCCAAAATAGGACTCTTATAAGACTGGGGTGGGTCGAATATCCGGCAGGTGTGGATCAAATTGCCATCCCTAATAGCTACGAAGATCTTCAAGATCAATCAACTCACAACCCAGATCATTGGTAATTGCATGAATTTGATTTCGACGCCGGCGAATGATGGTAGATGTGTGAAACAGTTTAGTATTACAATCACCACCCTCTGGCCACAAAATTTTGGAGCATTGAGCCCAAAAAACATGCTTACATTCTAACAAAAAGTCTAGCCTACAACGATTGTGAAAATCCACAAGCCGACTAAATTCAGAGGTGGTAGCAGAGGCTTGAGAATGCAAAAGAGATTCCTTCACAGATTTAATTTGGCCAAACAAATTCCCAAAGCTACCAAGGTTCCAAGCATGTAAAACATTAAGGATGGAGTTTAAACAACGCATTAGGTGGAACAAAGGAGACTCAATGGTAGAGCTACCACAATGTTACTACTAAGAGGAAAACACGAGGGATCCGATAGCCACATAGCCTCAAAGCGATGAGGACATGGAAATTAATGAAGAGGGGTGAAGTATCACAGATGATAAGGGCATGATCAGATCGTTGAATAGCCAAATTACTTATTATAGCAGTGCAAAAAAGAACAAGCCAGGATGGATAAGCCATCACTTTATCTAGTTTTTCAAACACAAAACCATTCTCAGGAGAACCTCTTACCCAGGTAAAAGTAGGACCAACCCAACTGATATCCGAAAGACTAAAAAGTTCTAATAAATCACGAAAACTTTGTACACCAGGGATGTTATGAGAATTAACTCTTCTTTTTTCCTTAAAAACCAAAACTTGGTTAAAATCCCCACACAAACATAAGGGATTGGAAAAGTTACCTGCTAGAAAAATATAAAAAAGAACCTAAAAAGACAGAATCTTAAAAACTAAGGGAATCATTTACTTTCGCTAATAAGATCTATAGATTGTAATATATGACAAACCTTGGATTTCTGGGTGGGTAATTGCAAAAGTTAGAGTTTGGGTTGTAGATTTTAGCCAAGGTTAGGCTTTACAGTGCAATTTAAGCCTATTTTTTTTTTTAAAAGTTGATGCATGGAGCACATCATTCGCCTGCGATACACTTAAGAGGTAATTAAGCCACCTAGTAAGTGTTGTAGCTGAGTAATTAGTTTTTGTAAGACCAAATTTCTTTGGAAAAAATATTTTAAACATAACATACGAAATCATCTAAATAGACTTAACAAACAAGTCAATACTTATATGTATATATATAGCAATACTAGTAAATAAAGGGAAAGAACTGCTGGCAAGTGAGGGACAATGAATTATTCAATTGCTGTCAGTAAGGGCGCAACTTTATTTCCTTATAGTCCCGGCACAGCAGCCAGTGCACACAGTCAAGTACACAAGGGAGTACATGGATGCGGCCAACCTCTGATCTGCCAACAATATCTTCCCAAGTACACCTCGGGGGACTCGAACCCGTGACCTGCTCTGATACCAAATGTTAGGATCAAACGCTTACCATTGCACCAGAAGCAATTGCTTTTAGTGCAGTGGTAACCGCTTGATCCTTTGCTTTTGGTGCAGTGGTAAGCGCTTGATCCTAACAGTTTCCTTTTATGCAGGTTCAAATAAAGAGAAAAATCCAAGATTTAGATTTAACCCATACTCACATTGACATTTTCACTGATAGCACAACTACAGGAAGACTTGTGAATGTGTCCTATCAAATTGCACACAGTTGAAATAAAAAAATATATTTTAGTAGTAGTATTTCTAGTGTCTTTCCCTCTTACTTTCCTAACATTTACCTAAATTTTGTCTACTCCTTCCTCTTCCAGACATCTCTTATTTATACCAAGGAGATGTGTGGAAAACACCTTTTTATAGAAGGTCAAAACCTTCATATATTTTAAACGAAGAGACACAGCCTTAAAAGACACTCACTTTGCAGGGAGTTTTAAAACATTATGGCAATCTCCCACAATGTTTAAAACTCAAAACAAAATATATATGTATTTATAGATGTAAGCGGGCAACGCCATGCTATGGGTATAGGTACTTTCACGATTTGAACCAACATTTAGTGTAATTCTGTTGGGGGAGCACTAATGAAATCATTCACCTTGAATAGGTCTCTTTGACCAAAGTTCAACGATTACACACATAGTATTTGATGTTAGACCTAGTTCTCGCGAGGTAGCACTGTTAATGACCATGCGCGACAAGTTGATTCTCGTGAGATTGTTCAGGGAAGAGCCCAATCCTATGGTCACAGCCTCACGACAGCTCTCATTTTCGTGTAACCTCCAAGTATACGAGTATATAATATCCTAGATTTTTTTCTATTTGCATGAGTACTATATAAAAAGAAAAAAGGTATTTTGACTTTAAGTTAAATAATGGATCTCAGAGATTTTGTTTGGATGTCTTTTTAGTGACGAAATTAGTATTTGATATTAATAGTGATTAAGAAAATTAGATTAGACATGAAAAGCGATTTTGATTTGGACTAGGACTTTTGAAATTATATTGACAATGAGAACTTTAAGTTATATTATAATTGTACTAGCAATCAGGACTTCAGATCATATTAAAATTGCATTAGAAACTATATAATAATGAATAAGACACAAGAGTCTTCATAGGCGAAGGAGAAAAAAGAGAAAAGAATTAGTATATTCTTTTGGCTATTCAAGCAAAAAGTTGTGATGGGAGGACATTTTTGACGTTAAATTCGGTACTTTGAGGTAAGAGATTTTATGCTATCTTATTATTATTATTATTATTTAGTTAAACAGGAGAATAATGATATTAATATGCGAACTAAGTTATAACAGTAGCAAAACTATTTTCCTGGTGCGTCACAGAAAAATTCGTCTTTTTAGTTACACAAGTAGCTAGCATACTTTCTAAGAAGACCAAATAAAATTATTACAACCACATCAAAGTTAAAACAAACACAAGCCTAACTCCTAATTGCACTAACACCAAGCTTGAACAGAACTTCAAAGCAGCTTTAGCTGCAGACTGGAATTGTTTGGCTGTCTAGTAAGGGAAGAAGCAAGCTTCCTTTTGTTTTCCTTGACATTTTCGGTAGAGAAATACAAGTAACATCAAGTAACTCACCTCGATGGATCAAATATTCACGTTCCCTTTTCTTTTAAAGTCTAACTAAAACCTCCCTCCAAAGTCAAATAGAGGAGCCTAGCTCCTCTACTCAACACCAGCTTCTCTGCCCAACACCAAGATCCAGGACTCCAAGTATATTTCCAAAATAACTTCTCAAGATCCAACCAGAGCTCTCTTATTATATTTATGTTACACATTCGTCCATTTTTTTTTTTTTGCGTGAATTAGATTTTATTCATCTCGTGATTTTTTCCATGTCCTTTTAAATTTTAAACAAAAACCTCTTTATTACTTTCGTTTAAAGCTGTTTTTAACATTTCAGTGTTCATCCATAACCACATAAAAAAAAATCTTTCCCCTATGATTTTAGAATTAATTATGACGGCAAAGTTACAACAAAAAGAAAATATATTTTTGTCTAGTCAGCCGTACGGATTACCCAAGCTGCTTCTCTTTCGGGCCAGCTAAGAATTTACTTGCCACGTGTCACTCTCTTGTCCTCTTAAATTTCTTGCTTTTACTTTTTGTCCGAAAAGATTTCTTTTAAAGATATCTCACTTGTTAGCTATCTCCCGCTGAGCTGTATTTATTTAGTTGAATTTGTACTTTCGTTCTTTTTGGTTTGAGTCCACAACAACTGTTAATTTGAACTTTAATCAAATTATTTTATGGATGATATTCGTCTTTAAAAGTTACTTTTGAGAATTGAGACTTATATGTGACGCGACGGGTCAGATATTTGACATGGTATAATCATGATTTGTGATACTTAATAATAAGCAATTGTGTATTCGATACCCACAAAATTTGAGAAATCTTGTTTGATATCTACTTGTTGGTTATTCAACCTCTTTTGTTCACTTTTGTTTGTTTGTGAAATTTGATCAAGTAATCTAAATTTCTATTTATTGGATCTATTTAATGTGTGTAAAATCTTTTACTGGACAATTCATGCTTATCCTTTCGCTTTTCTTTACCTTTCTCTCTTCTAGGCCAAGAGTAGCACGAAAGGTGAGATGTTAGTATTGCAGTAAGATTTTGTGTTCGCAATTTCGTCACATCCATTCTTGAATTTTTTTCCTTATTCTTTTGACTATTTAATTGGATTAAGTAATCCTATCTTTGAAGAAAAAAGAAATTTTAATCTGTCATGTTATACTTCTTATGTGACATATTTAGTTGGGCTTAGATAATTTGATGTACTTTCATTTTCACCTTTTAATCCTTTGTGGTTGCTATTGTAGCAAGCTTTTAGGTCATGCAACATATTACAAAGATATCATGCTCGAATTGTGATCACTTCCTTGCATTTAGTTATTTTTTTGGCCATTTTCTTAATGTCGTGATTTATACATTGACTAGTATTAGATTGTGATATTTTTTTATTTCCTACAATAAAAATAACTTCCAATGTAGGCGCAAACGATAAATAGAATATGTAATTTCCTATAAACGAAGACATTTATGTTGTATGGATTCTCATACAAACGATATGGCAAGCATTGTTTTTTTGTAATTTTTTTACTATCTATCATATAAGAACATTGTATATGCTTTTTTCTACATCAATTTCTCTAAAAGTTGCATAGGGTTAATATTATTGTTATTAGTTATCAGCGGAAAAAAGTTTGAAGAAAGTTCTGCTTATGATTTTACAATTTATACCGATTTATTGGCTTTTGTTACCGTTTCATTGTCTAAAGACTGACTTTTGAGTAGTTCTGAATCTGTAGTCAAATGTATGAAGTCAAGTTAAAGTTATCTGATTCAATGGCTTATATTGGCTTTGCTTTGCTTAAATATTTTTGCCTAGCCATACTGACAAAGTTTATATAACTTTTACCAAAATAATATACATTTTTCAGAAGTAGGTGTTCAATCAAAACCAAAACAGACTTTACTTTAGTAAAAAGTCAAACCGTTTCTTTGCAATAAATCTAACTATTTTTTGGAGTCTAATATCATAATTGAATTTTTTTTTCTTTGCTTTGCTTAATTGCAGCACCTACTTTATCAAAATTTTTCCCTCCAACTCCTAAAAGAGAGAAGGGAAGAAGATAACTAGAATATAACTTTTATGAGTTTGATGGATATGTTCATCAAATTTATTCCGTAATTTTTTTTTTGAACTTATCGTGACTTCAAAACATATTTTTGCTCTTTCTTATCGTTATTTTGATAAATTTTATCCGCAGGCAACGCGGGGGTTAAAAGCTAGTGAATGATGGCCTTACGGCCAAAATCCCATTCTCATTCCATCTCAAATCAAGTGGCCTACTCTTAATCTATGTCTATCTATGTAATGAAGTCAAAGGCATGGATCATCTCGCAAAGATAGTGGCATTACGAGGGGAGAAACGGCAGTGGCAACAGGGTTCTCCTCCCCTAGTTTGACCCATTAATTAATACTAGGGAAGTGAAGAAGGGAGCCATCTTAATTGAGGGTTCACCCAATTTCAGCGGACCTGAAGCCATGCAAACCATTATTCAGTGACCAAAATTGGAAGACAAACAGTTTCCGCAGCAAAACCTTTGCCCCTTTTAACAAATGACAACAGTCTTTCAACTTTGAGAACACATAAAGAGGAGTTTTTCTTTTGGGTTTTTGAAAATTAAAATGTCGTGAACGCTCGGTCGGTGGGCTAGGGAAGGGGAAATCACAATGGGAATTTTTTGGAAGCCTTACTCCTACCAAATAACATAGTATAAAGAAACTCTAAAACTACATTTTTAAATTTTTTTTGTCATTGTAAAATTTTGAATAAACTTTGGCTGCTATTCAGGTTGTGAGAATCTTCCTTCGATCCTGTATATAGTGAAAATTAATAGTCGTTAAATATTTCTATTGACTTTTCTGCAGATACTTTCAACGACAATTCTTAACACTATTCTTTTAGCGTCACTAATTAAAAGCCACTAGAAATATATAACAACTACTAATTATCGTTATATGAGGGGTAGGAAGAAGATTCCTTCAACGGAGGAAACAACTAAATTTTTTTCTAAAATTTTTAATAGAATGTTTACACGTTTTAGGCGGCTTTAATGTCCCAAGTAAAGTTTATGTTTCATTTTTACTAGTTTTTGAAAAGATCATTCACAGACACTTTTAAACCTTGGTATCCACGTTATGTAAGATTTTTTATTTTGCCGCTGCCGCCATCATCCTTAAACAATCTATGACACAACTTTACAAATAAAAGATTTCCAATAGCCGGACCAACCATTTTGTTTCCAAAACTTGGTGTTTAAAATATGTAACGTACCGGGGCAGAGGAATACGGCATCGTTGGGATACTTAGCTCAATAAACAAGGACGGCACCGTTTGGCTCAGTTGTAATTTCCCTTTAAAGGGGGAAGCAGAACTTGTACCCGGGGGCATGAAATGAAATCAGAAACCTTTCTCTCTCTCTAAGAAATTCTCCTCCTTCTCTCTCAATTCTCAGCTTCTATCTCCTTCTCTTAGCTCATCTCTCCCTAGTTTCAATCCTGCAATTCCAAATTGAAGCCCGAAATCACCATGGTAGTAGCGTTTCCTGACCGATACGCTACAAAATATGGCCTCTTTTTACAATGAATATCACCAAGCAGTGATTATTATTTGAAACTGCCCAAAAGGCACAGGCTGTATTTGAAACTGCCCAAAAGGCACAGGCTGCCTACTAATGGTGTATTTCTTACGGTGCATCTTGTCCTTGTTCGTGTGATGTCAGTTTCTAACCTTCTTTGCGGAATCAAGATCTTTCTGATATATTGCAAACCCTCCATTCGGAATCAAGATTCTTCTGATATATTGCATATATTGTATGTATGCACTGAAGCTATATTATCCATTATTCCATACATTGCATATATGCCCCGAAGGTATTTTATTTATACATCAAGATTATTCGTCCAACCCTGAAGGTATATTATCTAAAGAGAATGACTATTTTGGTAAAACATATTTTTTGTGTTACATACCTATCTATCTAAAATGATGATACTTGACACTATAAGAACATTTTTAAAAAATGATACAAAGTAAAAATATAAATAGTAAATAACTACCTTAAGGACATGTTTGAATTTACATCTTAAAACACTTTATATATCATGCTTGGTTTTTTTTTTTAACAAACTTTACTTTAACAACTTTATTTTTGCACATAGGGCCATTTAAAATTCATTAAAAAAATATAGCCAAAATATATTCTAAAGATCAAGTTTGATATTCTAAATATATCTTATTATTAATTTAGTTTTTGCACACGCATAATGTATGTTACAAAAAAATAATGATGGATGTATCTATCTATATCTATACTATATATAAAGAGAAGGGATAATATCACTTATATCCCTCAGTATAGGGGTAAATTACAGTCAAAGACGTAGGTTTCAAAAATTTACAATCGTATCCAAAATGTAAAAAAATTGTATCAGATATGCCCACTGTTAGGGTTCTGTGACCCAAACGAACGATTTTTACTGATGTGGCAATACAATATTTTAAAAATGACAATACTACCCTTGCTTTCTTCCCGGTCAAAATAATGAACTCTCTTTTATGCATGTTTGTGTGGCCTTCGTCGAGAGAGAGAGAGAGAGAGAGAGAGAGGTGTCATCCTCCTTTATATTTGATAAACACACAACCAGCCACGTTTACAATCACTTTAGCGACGACCATGACGGCAAAAAGATCCTCTCACCGCCGCCTCTGCTACTGCCGTAGACGTCGCTGGCGACCACTCGACCATACGGTCATACCACCGACCAAGAGCTACCGATACGGCCATACCCATTTTCGCGACAGTCAGACTCAACCAACAAACACTACAAGAAATTTGCCATTTAGCGACAAACCATTGCTATTGTAGTTTAAAAATGACAATACTACCCTCTCTTTCTTCCCAGTCAAAATAATGAAATCTCTTTTATGCATGTTTGTGTGGCCTTCGTCGAGAGAGAGAGAGAGAGAGAGAGAGAGATTTTCCATTTAGCGTTAAGAAATACATACAGTGACGAAAAAAATTCGTCACGAAGTTCATCAAAGACTCACCGTCAAGAAATATATTTTTTGACGAATATATGTGTTCGTCAATAAAAAGCATATTTATTGACGATTTTTTACTTTGACAAGGAATGTCTGATATTTAACGACGAACTATTTTGTCGAAATAGTTTGTTCGAATTTGTCACTAGATGTTCAAGTTCGTCAAGAATGGGTTACTTTTTTGACGAACTTGGGTTTGTCAACAAATGATTCATCGTCACTATTTTTTTCCTAGACATCTTGACTTCGTCGATAATGGTGGCATTTGTTGACGAACTCAAGTTCGTCACAAAAACCTTGATCCTCACAATTCTTCCTTGACATATTGGCTTCGTCGATAATGGTGACATTTGTTGACAAACTCATGTTCGTCAGTAAAACTTTGCTCGTCACAATTTTTTTCTCGACATCCTGGCGTCGTCGTTGAAAACTACATTAAACGACGAAAGAGTTTGTCATTACTTGTTGCCCCTTTAACGACGAATACTTTGGTCTTTGATAAGTATCCAACTCTAAAGACAAATAATAAAAAGATTTTATGTAACAACAAATAATGGAAAGATTTAGCGACAAATAATAAAAAAAGTCTTCATCCAATATATAAATTAATGCTATCCATTACAAAATTTTAGTTGGTTATAATGTGAGGACATAAGTACGTAGCAAAAAAGCTTGACATATATCCTAAGTACAAATTAGCACTATACAAACACAATGCACATGGGGATGCAAATGCAACCATCCTAGTGGTTGGTGACGCAAAAAATATTGACCACTTGCTTCATATCATGTCCAGAGATGATATGTATATTGCATCCGAGAACACCGCAACTAAAAGAATAATATTTGCAAGCCTGCATTAAAAATGAAAAGAGGAATAGAAGTATTCGTGTTAAGATGTTGCTCAAACCTCTCCATACTCCATGCAATCCACCACCATCAATTACATCTTTTTCTTTACCACAAACGAGCAGCCGTGCACACGCAATGCGTGTGCGTGTCATTCATCATTAACTCATAGATATGATATCACAAAAATAAAGGGAGTCTATATAAATTTACATATCATACATAAGGGCCTTCAACTTAGGAAGTAGAAACATCCTTGCACATATAAACATGCTATCATATATATCATGCGGTCTTTTGACATTATTAATTTAAAATCACACCTTAAAAGCCCAATTTTCACAAAAGTTGCGTGTGTACTACAGTTCGTTACATATGAAATCACCCCCCCCCCCACACCCCTACACCTTACAATTAAATCAACCACCAGAAATCCAGTTGTACGTGGCATAGTAAGTAAACACTTGCCTGGCTCATAAGCCTTGCTGTGAATTGTTAAATTTATCAATCTGACTTGTTATTTGTAGCTGTAACAACCATTGCTATTGTAGCTTGAAGAGCATACTAATATGCTGGTTGTTATTTATTCAGGAAATGTGCATGTCTAGAATAAGTTACACATAAATCCAATCAACATTACACATGAAAGATCCTACCATCTGAAGTAACAAAAATCCAAGCTAAGTACCTCTCAGAGAAAAATGACCATTAGCATCCCTAGGTTGTAAGAAATGCTGCTCCAATTTATTAGTTGTATCATTAGTAAAAGAACCTAGTTAAGTCCCAATTCATGTAGCACCCCCACACACACCCCAAAAACTTAAAATTAAATCAATCATCAATTATGGATGTATCAAAATCTGGTTTGTATACCATCCAAGACAGAAGAGACATAGGGTAAGAATGAGCAATGGTTCTTGGTTGCCATTTCGCTGTGAACTGAGCCAAAATAAAAATGGTTCAGAAATGGAGTGTGGAAAGATTAAACGAACAAAAAAAAATGCAAATCAACAAATATTAAAATAGTGGAAATTGAGAGGTGAAAAATAAATGATATACTACAGCAGTGAGTCTGGAATTTCGGGATATATCACTTACAATCTTACATGATCATGTCACGCATGTTGGAACTGTAACCACCCCCTTCTCTTTCTACATCTCTGCAACTCTCTAGTGGGGAAAACTGATGTTAGTGGGACATAAGCAAAAAAAAGGTGTACATATAGAAAAACATATATATAGAGAGAGATAAAGAGAGTATACGAAGCAAAGCCTCTTTGTAAATTCTTTCAGAATTTAGTATTTTTTCCTCTTCTTTTCAGGTCCTTGTAGTAAATGAATTATCTATCATCATCTTGCACTCTCTCAAATGAATCATATTCCCTATACACTTTGAAAGAGATTGTTGCAAAAAAAATCTACGTCATTGACTTCTTTATTAGGTAACGAAACGTTAGAGATGTCTTTTTTCCGAACGGTTGATGCAAAGCTATGAAGAAAGTCCTTATATATGCTAAAATGGGTTGTATTAGAACTCTCGGGATTGAAGAATCAGTATAGTGATGGGAGAACTGTGACTGACCTGAGCAGTGGTTGCTCCATGTTTGAGAGCAATGGATTGGATGGTCGGGTTTTCAACTACAGCATTCGATCCCCAGTAGTTGCTTGGTGCCCATGTGATGAATAAGCACTAACATGTATCCCCAATTCCCCACAAAACTGTCTTAGCTTTGTCCACCTCCACACTAGGTGCAATTCAACCTGCCCCAAAATCAACGTTATAAAAAAATAAACACGATAACCGAACAGGTTAGGTCTATCGCCAAAAGCTGGACAAATACTACTGGTATGCACGAGCTATGCCAAAAAATACAAAAGCGTACTTGATTAACAACAAGAGGGACAAAGGCAAAATTCAAAAGCTGCTGGATCTTTCTGCAAGAGAAATTGCTCACACCAATGCCCCTGCACAAACCCATCTCAAGGTATTTCTCCATCCCATACCACGTGGTCTCCAGGTCCAGAGGTTCAAATTCATCTTCCCTGGGAACAACAATAGCAACCCATGGCTTTACTTCACTAGCCAGTGCACCAAGTACACATCAACATACTCCATCTTAAGATTCCTACAACATGAGAAAGTAAAAGCTTCATATAAGAGAACTGGATATATATTTTGTTCCCATGGAATTGCATTGCAAGAGCCTACAAATATGATTACTTTAAAGTTTGCTTGAGTGCTGACTGCTGAGACTGGATCATGATGATCACTTCCCCACAACTTAGACGTCACGAAAATGTCGCTTTGCTCGACTCTCCCATCGAGAATAGCTTCTCTTAGAGCAGTTCCCACAGCCGGCTCAGAACCATATATCTTCGTGGTATCAAAAATGCCTGTAACCCATTTGCACACATATAACAGATGTTAATCAGACACATTCACAAGGTATATACACCTAATGATACGGAACAAGCACGCAAGTTCACGTGCAGGCATGAAAGCACGCAAAACACTTCATCTGTAGTTACGGATGAGAGGAAAAATGAGTATGAAGGTAATATGAGAGCAGGCCATATGGTACCTTAAGAGCCATTTGGATGGCTAGTTCAGTGGTATCTCTATCGTTCTCAAAGGAGTAAGTGCCAAAACCAAGGTTGGGAATGGTGATGCCACAGTTGAGTTTTGCCTGATGAGCCCTCATCTCTCCTGTGCAACCACCACCCACTTCACAAGAACTCAAGATTTGTGAAGAGAGAAGTCTATGGAGTTGCGCTTGTAGCTACACATATTTATAGTTGTGCACCCACTGAAAGTCAAACAATATTTTAACATGTTTCCTTAAGACAACAAGAATTGAGTACAAAATTAAGAGGATCACAATCCTCTGTAAATTCTTTATTCTTTCAAAATTTAGGTCATCATCTGAAACAGATTGTTATGCTCAAATGAATCATATTCTCGATACACTTTGAGAAGCCACAACAAGATTGTTGTGTTCAAGGTATTGTTATTGATAAGTGTGCATCCTATTGCTCAATTAGTCAGAGATTAGCATGAGATTTATCATACTCTCTCAGAAATACCCATCTAAGCTCACAAAATCAAAAGCTTCATTTGCAAATATCTCTTTTGCCATCTCAGGGCAACTAAGAAACCGGTACTTATGGTCTTTCTTAATTGTATAACAGACTAAATAAAATGCATGTATGATTACCAAATGAGCACTTTGCATTCGGTCTCATCCGGAGGTACAATTAAGTCTAAAAAAACTAATAAACACTTGCAGAGAAAAATATCCATACACATCAGCACGACCGCACTGGCCAGGCCATGATGAAATAGCAGCCAACAGGCGCCCAGTGCTAAATTTCTCTTCAACAAGTGGGTTAAGCGTGCGATCTTCTTTACACTTCTCTAGTTTCCTCAGGACATGCTTGCTCTTCTTTGTCTCCTCTGAAGCAGCATTAGCCTTCTTTGAACCAGTTAATTAGCACACCATAATGTAGCAATCCACAGATATATTTGAAAAGTAATAAAATGAATATATGCAAGCACTTTATAAACTAGCTTAGTCAGTCTCATTACAAATCTTGGCATCTCAAAGTCACACCTGACAAAAAAATGCAAAAGAATTGTAGATTGTCAGCCAACCAACAATTAGCTGATGACTGGTCTTACAATTCAGGCATGATGGATCAAGAGAGGTATACAATAAGGAAAGGTTGCTAGACATTTTGCCGTAAATGTACATAAGGAGCACAGAATTGATGCAAGTCAAAAGAAAATTGTTGCAAGTAGAAATGATATATCCCCTCTGGTAAAAAATTATACAGTCCATTAAGAAAAGTCACTTTAAGAACTAAAAATAGAATCTTACGGAAGAATCTAAAAAAAAGATATGTATATTGTTTATGCATGTACTCTAATGCCAAAGGATAGGGGAGAAAAACAAGTATAGCATTTTAATATGACAAATTTTGTGATTGTATCATGTCTAAACTATTTGGGCGTAACATTACAAAATCGAAGTCCTCTTTAGTACTCAAAACCACTAAATAATGCAAAATATTGAAAGCAATAGGTGCTGAAGCACACTGAAGCTTGTTTCGATCTAACAATCTTTTTATTGTGCATCATTGTAAGAACTAAAATATTAAGTCTAACATCAGTAGACATGTCCCAAAAAAAAGTTTAACAAAGACTCCAATACTTGCCCTTTTTTTTTTTTTCCAGAACCAGCAGATTTCTTTTTGCAACCAACATCAAGCCTTAGTGCTGAAGATAATACTGCTTAAATGGCACAACATTGGTCTGAATAATTGCGCCCTTCACTAAGGTCTGGGTCCTATCCAACTCATTGTTTCGATGCACTGCATACAACATCCAAAAGTGTAGCCTTTCTTGTCACAGCCTCACTGCCCCAAGAGAAGTTCCCAGTATTCAACCTCACAGCATGCCACTTCACATCCTCACCATGATCTCTAATCCTCCGAACTATCTTCTGGTTTAGTACCAACCGGTAGTTCCTTTGTGTAGATTCTTGTAGATCTTACTTTAGTGGTCTGACCAGCCCAATGATACCGAGTCAGTCGTCTCTTTAAAAACTTAAAAAAAGGTATGTCATCCCAATAAGTTCATTGCGCTATAAAATGTCTAAATGACTAGAAATAGCTCAAAGTTTTACCTGTTAACCCTTTTGGTCTAATCCCTTAGGTTACAAATTGTCTACTTGTTTATAACCTTTGGTCTAACAATTTAACATTAAGCATTAAACCAGTAGAGAATTGTCTACTTTTGTCTGTGTAATAGCAACTACACGCCTACAAAGAATGGGGTCAATCAGCTGCAAACTCAATCCAATGCAGACATTCACAACCCATTAAGTAACTTAAGCCAATAAACAATTAAATGAACGTATATAGATGAATTCACTCAAGTTACTAGGCATACCCAGATATTCTCTGTTATTCACTGATAACTTTGAACCAAAAACAGAGCTCATAAAATTGATCAAAATGCAAAATTGAGTCATAGACAAAAAGATGCAACTTACAGTAATCTCAAATTAATTGATTGGTCCTAAATTTCCAAGAAATACATTAAATTAAAGATAGAGAATTAAAAACTAGATACCTGACATATACGTGTGAGACATCAGAAACCCTAACTAAGATTGGTGATAAAGGCGACAAGGTAGATCAAATTTGGGGTAATTCTTATCGACAATGAACAAAGTGACTGCAAACAGCAAAAAGGGTTTAAATAAGAGAAGAAACAAAGAATTGAGAACAAGAGAAGCGAGAAAGAGACGATACCTGGGCAACATTTGATGTTGTATGAAGAGAGACGGTGAGATCTAAAACCAATTGAGTATAGATGTTATATCTTATACTAGTTGTGTGCAAAGTTGAATGGAAAAGAAAGAGAAGGAGAATAAGAAGGGAAGTGTGGTTTAGTGGTGTCTATGATTGACAAAAGAACAGAAAGAAGGACGTCATACCTGATATTGTGGCGGCACCGTGAGATAGAGAGAGATAGGTGGTAACGGCAGAGTGCTGCGTAACGACAGCGGATGAGAGTAGTGGCAGCGGGAAGAGATCACCGGTAGAGCCGCCGGTCACCCGCCACCATCGTCGGTCACTCGCTGGTCTTCTCTCGGATCTGGAACAACAAGTAGGAACTGAAGACCTTCTTCAGGCCGATCTTCTCTTTGCATATCTTGATTTGAAGGAGGGAGAGGGAGAGGGAGAGAGAGAGAGAGCCCCTGTAGCCGTCGCCTGTCGGCTAGAGAGAGACGCGAGAGTGAGACTGAGAAAGTCGGACACTAGATCGAGCAGAGACGCAAGAGAGAGAGAGAGAGAGAGAGAGAGAGAGAGAGGCGGTATAAAGAAAGCCAAAAGCAGAGTATATTTATTTATTTTCGGCTTTCTTGACGAACTATATTCGTTGCTAAATATGAAAAGTAAGTCAAAACAAGCGCCAAAAATCATTTTCCTTCCCGGACCACTTTTCGTTGAACATATTTTGACAAATTAACAAATTCATTGATAAAAATAATGATTTATTGACAAAGAAATGCATTCGTCAAGAAATATTGGACTATTATCGACGAACTCAGTAATCTTCAACGTTTATCTACCTTTGTTGACGAACCTAAGTTCGTCGAGAATTTATTTGTCGCTAAATGACAAATTTCTTGTAGTGAAAATTTGAAGAACCATCGGAACCACCTCTTTCGATGGCGACGAACTCCCCTTCTTCTCTTCCATCCCAATCACCAATTATTATAGATATCTACATATGTCTGTCCTTAGACCACTTCACCCAATCTCCATACTCCAATCAAATCAATATTACCCAATAATCCAAAATGAACACTAAAACCAAACAAATCAATTTATAGTTGTTGCTTAACAAAGTAGTAGTTGTAGTATTAGTATGATCTGCGGCAAGCAATATGTATAAATTCAAATTGGAAGTGAAAGAGCTGAATTCGATGTGAGCGGTGGAAATTAAAATCCACAAAATATCTCTACTTTGCGTCCTGTCGAAAAGTAAGAGAGAGAGAGAGTGTGATAATGTGTCTTGGATAAAAAAATGGGAATGTGTGGGATTCTCACATGGGTTATTCAGAGAAGGTTACAACTTAGTCCTAAGTATATAAATTTTGTCCCACATTAGTTATTTAGAGAAACTCACTACTTATCTCTAAGTATATATATGTTGTCTTGTATTGTGTTTTAAGGACAAGAGTAAAGAGCCATTCTTTCAGAGGGTTTGTTAAGAGAGACTGAGATATGTAATCTCCAGTGACAAACATAGTGAAATCGCTGTTACCACCGAGGAGTAGGCTTTTCGCTGAACCATGTAAATCTTGTGCCTTGTGTGCCTCTATTTTCTATTATTGTTTCGATTCTCTTCTTCATTACTTGGTGCGAAATCTAATATATTCCTTTATAGGGAGGGGGGAGGGGGATAAATTTGATCAAAAGGGGGGGCTAGGGCTCACAACAATAGTTATAAATACCGTATAGGGAAAGGTACCGATTTTTTTTGTTTTGTAAGTGGTACATACTAGTATCGGTACCGGTACCTTTTCGGTACCGTCTTAGATTGTGGATAGTTTTATATATATTTTTATAAGTAATAAAAAAAGTAAGCCATAAGTTGTAACAAATTAGGACACGAAATGTCTTATTCTTTCTCTCCCTCTCAAAACATAAACTAAATTGTATCATTACTGTCACTTAAAACCTATGCCCCAAAAAATATAGCATTTTCACTTAATGTATTTGAGATAGAAATATAAAACAAAGTTGTAACTAAAAAGAGAAAAAAAATGTAAAGTAGGTGAAAACTGAAGTTAGTCCTTGTCACAAAACCTTCTTGTCTTTCATTCTCTATTTGACAGGAACCACTCATTTTTGCCAGCAAAAGACCTCTTCCTCCAACAGTCCAACATTGTGTACTGTGCCTCTCTCTCTCTCTCTCTCTCTTCTTATCCTACTGTGCTGTAAATTTGAACCAGCATCAAACGACCACCATCATCACTGTGATCGAGCTTTCTCCATCGTGCAAGTAATAGATTGCACTGCTGATCTGGAAGATACATTTAGATCTGGGTTTTTTTAAGTCTTGTGATGGTTGGGTTGGAGACGACGGAGGGGTCACGCATAATGACATGCCGATGTTTATTGTTGGCGGATCTGAGGAGGTAGTGATTGGGAGGGGAAACGGAGAAGGTGCTCATGACATTTACGGGTTCGCCGGCCGTGATTGTAGCGGTAGACTTTATGCTTCTAAAAAGGTTTGAACAACAGGTACAAAGTTCCAAATCTCGGCCGAAACTTGAATTTTGTTCGGTATGTACCGTTTTGGCCCAGACGACCGTTATTTACTGGTACTTGAACTGGTACGAAATGTTAAGGGTTTTGTATCGGTGGATGGCAAGAACGATACGTATCGACTGGTATTCCCGGTACTGATACGAGATTTATAACTATGCTCACAACCAATTCAGCCCTACACCATACCAATGTAAATGCACCACCACCACAGATTCACCAAAACGTGGACTCCATGAACTTGGTCTAGCTGGGGCTAACCCTGATCGACACTACCGGTAACTTGTCGAATTTGAGCATGGACAATAGTGACGGGTCCGCTCAGCCGAGTTCGCGGACCTGATGATGGGCTCGGGGCTAGTGTGCAGCGATTCAGTGAGCTGGGTGATGTTCCACAGTGCGTGGTTCAAATAAGACTTTGGTTGTGGCCTAAATCATATTGGGGTTTAATGTAATGGGAGAAGGAGGTGTTGGAGAATGGGAGAAGGAAAAGAAGAAAGAGGAGGGGAAAGAAAGTGAGAAAGGAGAGATGTTGAAGGTGATGGAAGAAGAGAGAAGGGGAAGAGAGAGAGGAAGGATTTGGTCTTGAGGGCAATCACGTCACTTTATGCAAAATTTTAACACTGTTCGTATTCTGTCTGGTCAACGGATATAAGTAATGTAAACGCAAACCGGTGTCCTACGCTGTAATTTACCCCTAAAGTGAGAGATAAAGTGATATTATCCCTAAAGAGAACGATTCTTTTAATGTTACATAACTACCTATTTAGACACTCGGCATTTTACATTTTTTAGTTGAAAAATATCAAAAAGAAAAGCTTAAATAATACTAAATATTTACTTACAACAACATGTTTGATTTTCATAATTTAAAATTTATTTTATCAAATGTGATGTTAAACACTTATACGTGGTGCTTGTATTTTTTACAATATATATATATATATATATATATATATATATATATATATATATATATATAATTAACTTTATTTTTTCTTTCCCGTTCAATGATAACTCGTGTCTGTATAATAACAATTATTATTTCAAACTGTTGTAAACAAATCGTTTTTATATAACAAATTTCTTTAGACAATTTAATTTAAACACATATAAAATGGTCAACATAATATCAGAAAGTAAGTCAATATTTATACGTAGCAGTAGCAACAAGTACAGAAAAAAAAACTGCTGACCTGTGAGAGATTCAAATTATTTATTTGTTGACTTTAAATCACTGTTGTCTCCATTCGTGTAGGCTTTGACGAAGAATGACGATTCAAGATTTGAGCCATAGGCTCACAGCGATGTCTTCTCAAATAACACGAGTATAGGAAGTCTTACGAACCCGTCTAATCAAATTGCTCACATATCCAATATAAGAAATATAATTTAGTAGTAATAGCTCTCTAGTACCTTTTTCTCTTCTTTCTCTAACATTTATCTAACTTTTGGCTAACTATTCTTCTTGTAGACATCTTTTATTTATACTGAGTGAAAAGGCGTTAAAGACACCTTTTAAAACAAATGTCACAACCTTTAGAAACTGTCTTTGGTGAAGGGACAACTCTTAAGCAAAAGATACTTATTTTGGAGGGAGATTTAAAGCTTTCCAAGAGTAAGCAACTAGTCCAACTTTCCTCAAGATTTCAAATGGTCACAATGAACCCATTGGGATTGATTCTAAATTGGTCAAACCTGATTAAATCTAAATTGATTCAGTTTTGAAGTGTTTGACCAAAAAATAAATAAATAAACTCATTAAATCTGTTCCAATGTGCTCAAGACCGATTAAATTCATAATCCTCATTTTCTGAATTAAGATTTAATTAGTTTTGAAGAATTAGGTTTGACCAAGAGATTTACCAAAATATCCTTACATGTAAACAACATTAAATGCTCAGTTTCACTTTGAATACACGATACGGTAATTTTACTACAGTAGACCTACTTTAATCATTTTTTATCCAAACACCTTCAACAACTGTTAATCTATTATGCTTAAAGTGAATTAAAGCTGATTTTAGAAACTGATGCTGTTTTAATCAAAATCTATTTTTAAGAATCAATCCCAAACGGCTCTAAGTCTAATCTTGCTCTTCTTCCCAAAACGCATTAATCCTTTTAAGAAGATACCTTACGAAACACATCATTCCCACTTCAAACTCTAACCTTCTGCTATCAGCATAACTCTTATGGCGACTCTGAGTAACTAGCAAACGATCCTTTATCAAACACAACTTATTAGATATAACTTGTATCTCTGCCCCAAAAATCCAAAAGTTTCTCCTCCCCAACCTCATTCAAGCAAGTGGGTTTTCTGCACTTCTGACCATACAAAGCAACAAATGGTGCCATACTAATACTAGCCTAAAAGCTATTGTTACATGCAAACTCAATATGTGACAATTGATCATCCCAACTACCCTTACAATCAAACATAACCTTAAGCATGTCATCCTAAATCTGAATAATCCTCTCTAGCTGCCCATAACTTTAAGGATGATAAGTTATACTAAGGTTAAGTTGAGTACCCAAAGCATCTCACAAACTAAGCTAACACTACAACATAAAACATGCATCTCTACATGAAGTTTAGAATGGGCACTCCATGAAGTCGAACAATCTCCTAAATTAACGTCAGAGTTGGCCAATCTCTTTAAGTCGAAGGTAACTATAACATTAAGGAAATGCACTGACTTAGTCAAGTGTCACTTATTACCAAACAAAATCATGACCTTTCCTTGTCCTAAGGAACTCCAAACACGCGGTTCATAGCAATATGTTCCAACTTTCTTTGAGGAATAGTGAGTGGTTGTAAAGATCCCATAAGCCATTGATGTTCTTTGACCCATTGACAAACAAGGCATCGAGTAACAAACTCTACTACCTCTTTAAATATCTTTCCACCAAAACATATCTCGCAAATCGTAATACTTTTAAGTATTATAGGGATGTATTGTAAAACCTGAAGCATGCGCATCATACATTTTCTCCTTTAACCCTACACCAGAAAGAACACATAATCTGGTGCCAAAATATAATGCCACCTCGGAATTGTTTTTTAATAATAAGAGAATTGCATAGATAAAAAAAGGTCACAGAGGAATTCAGGCCTTATGGCCGTACAGCATATGAAAACCGTTAACGATAGAAAACAAATACAAAATAGTCTTTCATAGGAAACTAAACCCTAACAACATAAATACAAAATACTTTAGCATCCCGATCTGTCCATAACCTAGTCCTGGTAGACCTGTATTTGGGCATGGCAAGCAAAGGATGCTAAATAAGGGGCTTCCTTCAAAAGGTTAGGGTTGGTCCTGTACATACTGTAGAGATGGAACTTATTCAGCATGTGACATTTATATCATAGAAAATAGGTGCCACCGTGTCCACATTATCCTTAGATTTCGTCATCTAAGGGAGAAGGAAAGAGGAGCCAGTTAGCACATGTAAATGCATAAAATTATTTTTTAGAGCCCAAGATGAAGCAAATAATAAGCTATGTGCTAAAGCAGAAAGATTGTCCAATAACGAGATAGAAAAAGAAGCTGAGGCACATCGTGCTGCGAGATGATATCATGACACCCTGATTCCCGCACGAAGGCGAATGGAGTCAAAAACCGTATGTATGTACATTGTAATAATACGAGGATTTCTGCATTGGCAAGGGGATGAATGGATGATCGAATCTTCGGGTTTAGGAGAGAGAATTTTATGGATTGTCGTGGGTGAGCAATTCGGTTGTGGCAGTTATCTAGGGGAGGTAGGTAGTCGCTCAGAGAATTGCGAGATTATACCTGTTAGGAGATGTATTTGGTTTATGACAAGGGAAACGTCAAAAGGATTTTGGTTAAAAACAACACTGTTCCTTTGGTCCAAATAAGCCAAAGGGTAGTGAAAAAATAAACAACAGCAAGCCAGGGTCTTTTGCCGCTAAGGTCAGGTTTGATCCATGCAATAAGCAATTCACGGAAGGAGGTCCCAACATTTGTCGTTCGAAGTCCAAGAGGTACCCCAAACCAAATCGGTCTAATTTTTGGGCACAGAAGGAAATCATGACTTAGATCTTCCGAATGGGAGTGGCACAACGGGCATAAGTATGTGTGGACAACCTTAAGTCTGTACAAATTCTAATAGAGAGGTAATCGGTCCCATAGCATTTGCCAAACCAAGAAATTAAACTTGAGGGGCATGCGCAACCTCCAGACTCTACTCCAGATGTCAGATAATTCTGAATTTGATCTAGAGGGGGAATGGGAGGAGTTCCATGAATTGTGAGACGAGCGTTCATGACGTAATTTGGTGTCTTATGTCCCTCGGGAAAAGTCTATCAATCTTGTGTTGAATCCAAGATCCATTGCAAATCAAATTGCTGACCAGGTTATCAGATGTGTTAACTTTTATCATGGGAAGTGCATCTAATGGTGCTAAATTCGGGATCCAATTATCCTACCAAATTTTAATCCATCGCCCATTGCTAACCTGCCATCTAAGGCCCTGGCAGAGTGTCTGTCTACCAATTAGAATTCCGTGCCAAACTGTTGAAAAATGACCCGAGGCCGGGGATTCCAGAAAAGGCCGACGGACACAGTATTTTCCACAGAATACTTGAGCCAGAAGGGAGTCAGGTTCACACCAAATTTTCCAGGCAACTTTGGCCAATAGGGCCTGATTGAGAAGATGAGATTTCTTAAAAGCAAGACCCCCTGCCACCAGAGGACCACATAAGACGTGCCAGTTGACCCAGTGAATTCCCCGAGATCCCTCTTTAACAGACCATCAGAAGTTACTAAGAATAATATCAATTTTCCTACAAACATTCTTTGGAAAGAGCCAAGCCTGCATATGATAGATCATAAGAGAATTAAGAACATATTTAGTTAGGGTAGCCCATCCTGCTTTATTTAGAAGTGCTCTTCTCCATGCCGCACATCTGGCTTTGATTCGGTTCAAAGGTTCATGAAAGAAAACTGTCTTCCTTGCGATGATGTCAAGGGTTCCTCCTAAATAAATGCCAAACTCACTTTCCAAATTGAAGCCTAGTTCTTGCCGAATGCGTATATGGGCAGCCAAGGTAGAATTAGGGCTGAGCGTAATCGATGATTTCTTCATGTTAACTTCTTATCCCGATTCCTTACAATAGTTCTGAAGGATTCCTTTGATTGCCAAAATCGCCTGCGGAGTTGTCTTTGTGAATATCAGCTCATCATCTGCGAAGAAAAGGTGATTGATGGGAGGACTTCTTAGCCCTGCCTTTAGGCCCAGAACCATACCAGACTCCTGGGTTTTCATCAAAGAAACCGACAGCGCTTCAGCACATAAGATGAATAGATACTCGGGGATATCATATCTGATATGCGGGCCCACGTCTTTTGTCTTTTAGGTAAGACCGGATGACCATATATGAAACCGGTCACCCAGGTTTCCCCACAACCCAATTGAAACCGAATCAAGATACAATGCTTATCTCTGTGTAGCATAATTCCTTGTAGATCCGTCTCCCATCCCACCCAAAGTCCACCTTTTGTGCCCAGAGTGCCTCCTGAATCAACTCCCACAGTCGACGTGAACCCATGTTGTACGAAAAGTAAAGAAACTTTATCTACAAGGAGTTTGGTTTCCTGAAGGAATATACACGAAGGTTGCTGACAACGTATCAACTTTAGTGCTGCACGAACTGATAGGGCGTGAATGAGCCCACGACAGTTCTAGCTTAGCACTTTCATTTATACTGGTGGTGTTGTACCGGCACAACACCCAAAACCTTGAGAACCAAACCCCTAGAGTAGCAATGGGGCTCAAAGGCACTCAACCGTCTTTTTTGAGAAAGAGACACTACTGGTGCCCGACCTAAAGATGCCCAAGCCGTCGGATCAAGGACACACACAAAGTCATAAAAAGGGTTGGAATGACCCTCTCCCATCAGGCGTCATCTTTTATGCACAGTGAAGACCTCCCAAGGAGAATCTTTAGCCCAATTCAGGGCCCCAAACTCCAATGGAAGAGGTGGTCGCAGCAACCACTCCAGCCAAACTGAATGAAACCGGTTGAAAGAGACAGATGAAACATCCATGGAAGCGTTGACAGCCTCCGTCGGTAAGAAGTTACGAGCATAGCAATTATAATTTATATCATGCGAGTACGATAATATAGGTAAAGGCAGCATATTTGCAATAGACTGTGTGAAAAATAATCTGACAGAGGAGAAAAGTTTAGTGGGGTGACCTGAGGATAAGAAAGCAGGCCCAGCTCCCTTAGATTTCTTTCCACGATCACTTTCCCCCAAAAGATCAGCATCCATGCAGCAACGCTTGCCTGTAGAATACGTTTAAGTGCTTGTTTAATTCTCTCCATCAAAGTAGGTTATTGACCATCCCTAACTTGTTCTATGATGTTAATTAATTTAGAAAATGTGTTAAGTGCTTGTTTAATTCTCTCCATCGAAGTAGGTTGCATCATCAAACTAGCAAATTAATTCCCAAACCTGGGAAGCAAAACATATGTACCCAAACATTCCAAATCAGCAAGAATTTCCTTTTTCAAAGGCAAAAGAGCAACACATATATCTGTAGTCTTCTTACTAAGAATATTAATGACCATATTTGCCTTATTTAGATGGTACAAAATCTTGCAGTCGTAATCCTTAAGCACTTATATCCATTGACTGCGATACCCTCAACCCAGGTGACGTCACCGGGCTGAGTTATCGACCATAATCACAGTCAAAACCCTGTGTTGATTACAGAGCAACTACATCCTCATACATCATTAATAGACGCTCCAAAATGCGTCCTTACAAAAACTTTTCATACAACCATACGTCATACAGCAGCGGAAGACTTTCAAGTCTCTAAACAACATGAATGTTTACAGCCTAATATACGACTGTAGTCGTAGGACTCTTATCAACCTATCTGGCAACTCAATCTTTATCCCACCATTTATAGCGGGTCTTACCTCACACAACTTATCCCCTTGCTTAACTTTTTCTAGCTTGTTTCTCTTCTCTTTTCTAGAGGGTTCTCCTTGATCAACCTTATAGCCTGCACAATACAACATAAGGAATGAGCGCAAATTGCCCCGTAAAGACAACATGAGAAGTATCGTGTATAAATGATTCAAAGGACTCGGAAGAATAATAATCATCTCAACAATAGCAATGAATCAAGAGTAGTCAATAAATTTTTGACATCAGCATAATTTTCAAAATATAATTTTTCTTTCGTTAGACTGAGCGGCTTTAAGGCCCAACAGAACAGCATTACTGCCACCTCCTCATGGACTGGACCGATTGACCGACCGACTATGCAAGTGGACCCGAAATCCAAGGTCGTAAAGGCAAACATCATTGAAATACAAATCATTAAAATCATCAATATCAAAAGAAAATTAAATGCAATGCACATGGACACGACGAACATGACTCGACCAGACACGACACGACAGACTTTGCTCGAGCGACATTCATCCTCTTTGGCCAGTGACCATAATTCATAGGCCATCCTCCTTATATTGATGCCCCATTTTACGGGATGTTCATCTCAGTCTCAAGTAAATAAAAGAGACACTATCAACAAGCAGGGAACTCATTTTGAGTGCTTTCCCTAACCACGTTACAGCCAAGCAACAAGACATCATCAACAGGGCGGACTAAGGGAAAATTTATTCCACTTTATGTCCTCAACAACACAACTCAACAAGGAATACCGGATCAGAAGATCAACTGGTGTTCAGACCCAACAACATGAGTTCAACGTGACATCATCAACATGGCAGACTTGGGAGAAATTTGCCGTAAGCCCTCAATAGCGTTCTTACATAAGAGAAATGTTGGTTATCAATAAGTGCCAACATTTCACAACAACAACGCTACGATCACCACAGCATCATCATCAACGATAGGGCAGACTCGAGAGAAGTTACCACAAGTCCTCAATGATATTCTCAAAGATAAAAGATATCAGCTATCAATAATTGTCGGCATCTCACAACCACCACTCAACTACCCCTACACAATATCATCATCAACTTCAAGTATGCTAATCGAATCGAATCATAGCATACTAGGACACGCATCATCCTCATTAAATTCTATCAACAATGCGGACTAAGGGAATTTATTCTACCCTAAGTCCTCAACAGTACAATTCAAATATGCATATACCAGTTACAATGACTACCGGTGTCCAATCATAACGACAAGAATCCAACAACACGTCATCAACATGGCATACTAATCGAACAATGAATTAGCATATCGAACCGCATTGTCCTTACCTGATTAGCTTATAGTCGAAACAACTTACAATCTCTGATCGCAACAAGCTGCAACACCTAGTCAAATCATATCCTGTTCGTTAGTCATCATTCAACATATACGAACTCCTTATTCTACCCCTTCCCACTCAACCGTTCATAGCATCTTACGATAGCTAGTTAATTTGATCCGATAATCGAATCCTCCATCTAGCTTTCTCGACTTATTATCGATAACAACCCTCATTTTAGACATACTATCACTATTCCTCGCTTCCCACCCCCTCCGAACGCTAAATTATGTGCGTTCTAAAAAATTTAGCGCCAACATGTCAAATTATCAAAATACCCCTTGATGGCCGCTACATCACCAATACCCCAAAATCGCTTTAAAACTACTTTTTAGATGTACTGCATCATTTATAGACCAAATATTCCCTTAAAAATTTTTAAAGAAAAAATTACCAAAACACCCCCTAGCTGCCATCGCCCTAACAAACATCTGAAAACTACTTTAAAACAACTTTTAGGATGTCCTACACCCCTTCCCAAACCAACAGTCCTTCAAAGCATTTTATAGAGAAGTTACCAAAATACCTCCTCTAGGCGACAAATTACCGAAATGCCCTGGGGTTCACTATCACCGCAACGCCTCGAATCAGCTTCAAACAACCTTTTAGGTGTTTTACAACTCTTTTCGGACTAAAAAGTCCTTTGAAAAACTTTATCGAGAAAATTACCAAAATACCCCTCTTCAGGTGGCAAATTATCAAAATGCCCCTGAGGGTTCCCGGCTTCAGTAAAATCTCAAAAATGCTTTAAAATGCTATTATAAGCCTCCTGAATTCATTATTGAGCTAAAAAGTATTTTACAAATTTTTTGCCCAAAAATCTCAAACCGGTGTCCAAACCGAGCGTTTAAAAGCCCATTCGGCCAAAAAATAGCTAACAACTTTGGAATGACCCGAAATCTTAGGAAATGGAACTTCTCAGCATCTTAAGGTCCCCATTAAATTTTTGCACAAAACCGGGTTCATTGATATTTTAAATCTCACCGTAAAGTTTCAAATTTCCTGCGTCCGTTCACCCCTTTCCTGACCTCGAAAAAATCTGAAATTTTTTCACAATGCAGGTTTCCTAAAAATAACTAGGGTCTTGTTTTTGTACTTTGGTTAAATCTGACCCTAACTATTTTTAAATTTTCAAATTTTAAATTACTTACTTAATTTCCATCTTTAGTGACAAAACAGTCACTATTTACATCAGCACAGACACTAGTTCACCTTTACGCACACACACTTATCTTCTTCCTCCTTCAACGGTTACACACCTGGGCACATTTCTCTTCCAATCACATATGAACTTCTCACGAGCTCATCTTAGATCACTTAAACACATTATAGTACACCCAATTCATGCCCTAAACTCATTATTATGCATCAATTTCGCACAACTAAACCAATTGAATTAAAACCCATGAACCAAATTGAAGAACACACACCAAAACACACTGAAACACACACCCACGCACGTTGAAACCATGCCAAATTTGAAACCCTAAATAGTTTATCCTTCCTTGTTGTTTTAGATTCTTATATAACACGATCTCAACAAGAATCCATTACAATTTTTCCATCCCCAATCATATACATACACACCTGAATGTATATACATATATGTGTATACTCAATCCATATTCATCCCCAATTTCCCACAATTTCTCACGATTAGGGTTCGAAATCATACCCCGTTAGGGTTTGGATTCCACTTTCTTTCTTTCCTTCCCCTCCTTCTTCTTCCTCTTCTTTCCTTCTCTTTTTTCCTCTTTCCCGTAGCTGCTACAGTGCGTGCGTGTTCTTCATGTTCTTCACTTCTTCTATTTTATGTTTTCCTCCCCAAAACTTTTTCTCGATAATTCCATTATCCTAATCTTATCCCAATACTTTATAATTCCTAACCATGACTCATATTATAGCAGGCAGGAGGTGACAATCGTGCATGGCCTATTTTCATCAGGTTATGACACATTTTACAAAGTTTTAAACTTTGCACTTTGGCCCCTCAAGTTTCCAAAATTACATTTTGACCCCTCAACTTTGAAAAATTACAATTTGACCCCAAAATCACCCCAACGCTCCATGTAGCCCCCTAACACCTCATTATCATCAAAAGGATGCTACTTAATAAAGATGTGCATCCCGTTCACCATATTTTCTGAAATTACATTTTTGCCCCTTAACTTTTCAAAATTACATTTTAACCTCCAAAATCACACTAACCCCTCTATTCAGCTCCCTAACACTTAATCATCACCAACATATTGTTACTTAATAAAAATAGAATCCCTTAATTAATCAAACTTACAGTATTTTTAGGGGTATCACACTGACGTTATCACATATGTAACTCCTTCTACTAAAAAATACTTAATGATCTTTGGATTTGTGTATATCTCACACGTCTTACCATAGAAATAGTGCCTCCAAATTTGCAAGGCAAAAATGAAAGCAGCTGACTCCAAGTCATGTGTTGGGTAGTTCTTTCATACACCTCAAGCTGTCGCGAACCATAAGCAATAGATCGACCATGCTGCATCAATACACGTCACAAACCTTTCTATGAAGCATCGCCTCTTATCACAAAACTGCGGTCCCTGATGGCAGAGCAAGGATTAGAGCTAAAAATGAATATTTTCATTAGCTCTCAAAAGCTCCAATCACACTCCTCTGACCATGCAAACTTATCCTTCTTCTGAGTCAACTGGGTAGTGTGCTTCGAAAATCATTCGAGAAACTTGAGGTAATATTGTCAAGCAAAAACAAGGAAACTTTGGACCTCTATAACCATTTTGGGTCTCGGGTTCTCAATTTTTTTTTAATTTTAAGACAGAATTTTCTCTAAGAAAAAGGATCTAAACTTCTGGGGAGGAAGGCCCCATGTTTTGTAGCCCAAAAGGTTCATGTTATAGAGGTCTGGGGCTGATCGCAATAATAAGGATGACTTTTCAAGTCTAAGATCTTTGATAGAGTCAAATATTTGATTAAAATCCTAGACTGAAAAGAGTCAACGAACTGGCCGGTTTATCGAGAACAGGCCAGCTCATCCCTTAATATTTTTTATATTTTATTTCAAAATTTGAAAATTATTTGTTCCTTAATTCTATAATTTTCTTTGATAAAGCAGAAAGAATGTACCAGATTTCAAAAATCATCTCCAGTTTTTATATAAATCAAGAAAAAATTGCATGCATCATGAAATAATCACAAGATAATTCTAAATTATCTAACCAATCACTATCTCTTAACTGGACTGGATCAAATTAGACTACCCTGGACTTAACTGGACTGGACTAAATTAAGATCATTATTCATTACTAGGCCTATAACCATAACTAATAACAAACATTAATTATCATTAAAGTCTAACACTGATAAATAGATAAAAAAGACTACAAAATGGGGTGTTTATGATAGCCATGAAAGAGCCAAATTAACTGCCACTGCTCCAGAGCCAAAAACATCGTCAGCATTAACAGAGCAGATCATAACTCCAATTGGAGTCCAGTTTGCATCATACAAAACAAAGCATATCCCTGCGATAGATCTAGATTATGGCTACACTAAGGAGATAGAACAAAAAAACTGGTGCGGTGCAACTACCACAAGCGCATATATCGCATAGCAATGCAGCAGGAGGACGAAAGTGAACAAAAGATTTTGGTATGTGGCATCGATCCATTATCATTTTTTAGGGCAGAAGTTGGGACCGTGGAGGATTCAGATAGCTTCTGCCAAAGCTTGAGTTGTTGTGAGGCTATGTTTTGGGTTAAAACCTCGACTCTGAAAACCACAGTGCTGCGGTCACACCACACAGACCACAGTGGGATGGTAATTCATGCACAAATTCTCAGTTGCCGCTCCCCTAACGAATTGGCTGTGCTAACCTAGCGGATAGCCACACTCGAACAGAGGTCTGAAGGTTCCCATTGAGTGGCCAAGCTAAGGGTGTTGCCATCTGCACTGTTTGCACATACTCACGGCACATTGAAGGAAAAGATGCTCACGGGTATAAGGAGAAGATGGACAAATCCATGCTTCTTAACTAACATTGATTGTTGAAGCTAAAATTTGTTGTGATTCCTACCATTAACAAGTATTAATATTCATGGAACAATTATTAGAATGGCTAGCAAATTTTAAAAAACCTTAATCTATTGCTACTAATGGAACACATTTTGTAGGAAAACAAACATTTTGTCCCCCTTGCAAAGCAATCCATTTGGATTATTCAACCATCTGAATCTTAGCACTTGTTTGCTTATTGGGCTAATTAAAAGGCAATCCGAACTGAGCTCGCACTTCTTAGATCAGGCTAGGCGTCTCTAGTGGAGCTGGGGTTTCTCAGCCTAGTATCTTGCACCTCGCGTTCATGATATCTAAGCTCAACTGCGTGGACTTCCTGGCAAGAAATCCAAGCTGTGTTCACCATTATCTTACCTGTTCCAGTAGGTAATGAGTGAACATAATCCTAACTCATCCTCATTTGCCCAATAAGCATGAAGGGATGAACATAATAAGGAGTGAGTGAATTCGTTAATGTCATTATTAAGCTTTGCTTCTAGAGTCAGAAGTTTTCTCCAAAGGTAAGGTAAGCAAGATGTCCTTGCTACACACTTACATGCACGAAAGTATGAATAACGTTCTAATAAGGCTCTTTGCTTTGATGTTCATAAATTACCTACTTTAGGAGGTAATTGAATAAGGGACTACTGCTTTAATACTGATCTTACTTGTTTTTGAGTCTATCACTTGGCTTTATTTTGATCTCTTTTACCAAGGGTAATTCCCTTCTTTAAAGTTTGAACACAAAGGTGAGCTCCCGCTCATGGAAAAACTAACTCAATCATCTAATGAGGCCAAAGCTCTGGTCCACCACCGAGGGAAGCTTTTTTGGAGAACTATTTTTATATTATTTCTCCTAGTACCGGATTCGGCTCTTTTCCACCCCTGCAAGGGTTTTAAAGAAAAGGATCCCTCGCAACCGCGGCCTCTTCAGCCGCCCTGCGAGCCATCTCATGTCCGATTTTCAAGGCCCCAAATCCCTCGTATGGAGCCCCCTTCTTCACTCCGAAAATGTTACTTCTGAAGCTCTCACTTTAGTCATAGTCACTGATAATTTATTTATTAATTACTCTGTAGTCCCGAAACAACTCGATTTACAAAATGAAAATCTGTCTACTCGTACTGATGTCAAGATAGGAACCTAACTTTTTCCTCTTGATCAGCCGGTGCGTCGCCACTCCCCCACCTTTTCCTAGCCGCACGGCAATTGGTGCTTGGCCTTTTCTTTTTGTATCCACTCTACCTGACTTAATTTTATCCGGGCCTCAGCTCAGCTCCTATTTTATCGATCTTACTGCTTAATGCTATACGTACTGCATAATAATAGTAGTGACCAACATGTATGAGACAAATTAGACGTCCATTTCCCTTTGCTTGAAACAAGACAAATTAACTTTCATGAAATAGGACGGCGATTGTTCAATACTGTTACGGAACCAAAATCATGACAAGCAGCGTAAATTTTCAGGAAATTTATTATATATACATGGAGAGAAATGAATCTCCAGATAAGTTAGGTAGCTATATATTTGGTTAACATGAAAACTATAAGAGGAACGGCAGGCTTTTGTATTTTGCGGTTGGCCGGCACAGCTCTTTTATTATCATTAATTTGTTTATTTGTTTCTGTTAATCATATGTTTATCTACTTTATCTAATACAAACATACAAATATATGTACCGCTCATGTGCTGAAGTCTTTTTAAAATTTATGATTATGCCTTTTTGTTTACATTATTATATTATCATTCTATGCATCTCTTAAAAACATTGACAATAGTCGTTAACATAATTTAAGCATAATAAACTCTACCTACCAATGCTCTCTTACATTTTAACCTCACTACCCACCTTTCTTTTTATTCAATTGTAACTACGTTTAATTCCTTTTCTCCATAATTTCTCACTTCATCTTTTCTGTTTTTCCGTCTCTCTCTTGAGTCCATATCTTTTAATTTGCAAAATTATCTTCCGTGCTGCTATCACTTTCTGTACAGATCCCATGAAGCAAAGTCACAAATATATGTTTGCACATGCATTATCTATGTCTCAAATCTTAATTTTGTTATATTAGAGAGTCAAGGTTCACATTAAACCAAGTTTTGCGAGTTCTAAAGACCATTTAAAAGGTACAATATTCTGTTGCAACTTGTAGGCATCTAGTTCATCAATTTTAGTGGCAAAGTATTCGAAGTTAGAAGCCGTCTTTTCAAGCGATAGATGTTTAATCCACGTCTAAATCAACCCCTATCACATGTACGTAACAGTCTAAGAATCTCTTCTGTGTCTAACCCAATTTTTGTCACGCTTGAATGGACATCCCAAGCATTAATTAGGGAAAGGAAGGCCGGCCACGTTTATATATACTCCTACGTTGATCTCTCCATCCGTCTGTCCTCAACCCATGACATAATTATTCTCCAACCTTCTTGATCCGTCGTATGAAAAGTCACACCTCTCGTCTCTACTGGAAGATACTGACTGAAACACTTGCAGAAGACAGAGAAACTCAGTCATGGTTATGCATTCCTTCCTTCCTCTAATTGGCATATTCATCACATCCTTCTTTGTTCCATGTTTGTGTTTGAAGCCCACAGACAGCCTTATTAGCACTTGCTTAACTTACCATAACATCACTAACTTCACCTTATACTCTAATGGCAACATTGACTCCACAGTTTACTTCAATCTCCTCAATTTCTCCATCCAAAACCTTCGGTTTGCGGAACCGTCAATTCCAAAACCAGTTGCCATTATTCTGCCAGAGAGCAAAGAGCAGCTTTTAAACACTTTTATCTGCTCCAGGAATGCGTCCGTCGAAGTTAGAGTTAGGTGTGGGGGGCACAGCTACGAAGGGTCTTCCTCTGTAGCAACTGAGGGATCCCCTTTCGTGGTTATCGACATGATGAATCTCAACAACATTTCGGTGGACTTTGATTCCGAAACAGCGTGGGTGGAAGGTGGCGCAACGCTTGGCCAGACTTACTATGGGATTGCCGAGTCAAGCAACCGGACCCTTGGGTTCTCGGCCGGGTCCTGCCCCACCGTGGGGATTGGTGGACACATTGCAGGAGGTGGCTTCGGGCTGCTGTCCCGAAAATATGGACTTGCAGCAGATAACGTGGTGGACGCGCTCATAGTTGATGCAAACGGGCATCTATTAGACCGAGAAGCCATGGGAGAAGAAGTGTTCTGGGCGATCCGCGGCGGTGGAGGGGGCGTTTGGGGGATTGTATATGCATGGAAAATCCAGCTGCTGAAAGTACCTGAAGTTGTAACCGCTTTCGTAGTCTCCAGACCGGGCACAGAACTTGAGGTAGCCGAGCTTGTTCACAAGTGGCAGCATGTTGCACCTTACCTAGACGATGAATTCTACTTGTCGTGCTTCGTTGGTGCTGGTTTGCTCGAAAGGAAAAAAGAAGTTGGTCTATCTGCGACGTTTAAAGGGTTCTATTTAGGTTCAAGAAGTAGAACCCTAGCCATCATAAGTAGGTACTTTCCCGAGTTGGAGATTGTGGAAAAGGACTGTGAGGAAATGAGCTGGATCGAGTCGATACTTTACTTCTCTGGACTCGGTGATGGGAGCTCCATATCCAACTTAAACGATCGATACTTGCACGACAAGGGATATTTCAAGGCCAAATCGGACTACGTGAGGACTCAAATAGCGCCTAGAGGAATCAGGGGTGCTCTTAGCGTGCTAGCGAAAGAACCGAAAGGCTACGTTATACTGGACCCTAATGGGGGAATAATGGGAAGAATAAGAAGTGATTCCATTGCTTTTCCCCATAGAAGAGGTAACCTTTTTAGCATACAGTACCTTGTAGAATGGAAACAAGGAGATAACAATAAAAGCGACGAATATATACGGTGGATAAGAGGGTTTTACGACTCAATGACGCCCTATGTTTCATCAGGTCCAAGGGCGGCGTATATCAACTATATGGACCTCGACCTTGGGGTGATGGACTTACTTAACAATAGTGGTGTTGTGGAGGAGGCTAGGGTTTGGGGCGAGAAATATTTCCTGAATAACTACGATAGATTGGTTAGGGCAAAGACGGTTATCGATCCAGACAACGTTTTTAGGCACCAACAAGGCATTCCACCGCGGTCAACAACTTTCAGTGCCAGGGCAGAGGTGTAAGTGAACAATACGAAAGAACCACAAACATTACTTGCCAAATGAGATCATTGCTTCCCCTCAGTATTTCCCAAAGCGATCATATTTTTGAAAGTTGGACAGTGTATGGCCTGTTTTCATTTACGTATCAATTTTGGATATGCATCAATAGTTTGTGAGCTCCATTATTTTCCATGTCTAGTGCATGTCTCGATCGTCATGAGTATGAAAACTTAAAGAAAGGAGGTCCGGAGACGCAGGGATGTTGTAAACTTGAAGCGCGGCGTTGTGGTAATCCATTTCTATGAAATTGATGGAGAACTGACAAATGACGCTGACATTAAACCTAACTACCTGATATAGCTAAAAATATCCCTCCAATCTACGGATGACACGTGGCAGTTATGATACGTAACCTATACTGGTTCATTACTGATATGGCATATACCGTATCAATCACCGGGCAGAATCCTAAAGAGGCTCTGACTCTATCAGTTCAGATTGACATGAGATCCTCTAAGATCCTAATTAGATTCTGATTAGAGTTGGTCAAAGCCCAGTCCTACTCGGACTCCTCCTTCTACCACTATATAAAGGGGTCTGACCCATAGGTACAGACAAGTTCACACACAATCACACATTGTGTCTTATTGCTTCTTCAGAGTTCTTCATTGTTAGCCATCTCTGACTTAAGCATCGGAGCGTTCCCCCGCCGGAACCCCATCCGGCGGTCATTCCGTGTTCTCTTTTGCATGCCTGATTTCTGGTGTGGTTTCCGATCCAGTTTTTAGCTACAACAGATTGGCGCCATCTGTGGGACTACTACAGGGAACATGGCCAACCATTCTTCTTTTAGCGACTCTTCACATAGTCGTTCTCCACACCGTCACGCCCGAACGAGCAGCTCTCGTCGACCCAGTCGTGACCACCGTTCGACACCTTCACGTCGTCATGAAAATTCTACGGAAGATGCACACGTTAACGTCACATCTGCAACTCCCGAATCAGAAGGTAGACCTCGAAGAAATCACTCTCCGACGTCTACTCTGAAAAACGGAGACCTTCGTCATCGCCTGAACCGTAAGTTATTCAAAACACCCTATGCCGAACTTACAAAAGAGATCCACGAGCTAAAAAATGTCGTGAACACTCTCCAACAAAAGCTCGACATGGCAGTGGCTCCTCCACCCACTTACCATTCTCATCTTGACCCCGGTGATCTTCGTCTTCATCTCACATCCAGATCAAGTTACGGCCGCAAATACCAATCAACGGCTATCCAACTTACAATCACAAAGACAAAAGCGGAGATCACGTAACCAGGAGTGGATCATGCTACCGTCGCAATTCTTCAGTCGAAGACAGTACCAACTCCTCTCCCGCACAGGCCGCCAGAGTTAAGACCCCTCGAAGATCTATCCACAGGAAGAAGACGCCTGAGTCTCGTTCCCAAGAACGGGACTCCTGGAAGGTGGTCCCTAGATATCATTCTCCAGAACGATCTCGCCCAAGGAATGAATCCGGATATCCGTTGTCGAAGGCCATCGAGAAGGCAAAGTTGCCTCCCAATTTTCGGATGCCTCAATGTCACCTCTACGACGGGACTGGTGATCCAGGAGAACATGTTTACCAGTTTCAAACAAACATGCTACTCCTCCAGGTTTCAGACGCTGTCATGTGCAGAGCCTTTCCAACCACTCTAAAGAAAGCTGCACATGCATGGTTCAAATCTCTACAACCAAGGTCCATCCACTCCTTTAGCCAATTATCGGATCTCTTTCAAAAGCACTTTGTAAGCAGTCGCTCCCGAAGGAAGAACTCGGCTAGTCTGCTAAACATTATGCAAGAGAAAAACGAGTCTTTGGCATGTTTTCTCAGACGATTAAATGCAGCCACTTTGGAAATTGATAACTTGGATGAATCCGTGAAGTATACTGCATTCTTCCGGGGCCTTCGACCCACATCCAAGTTTGCTTTCTCTGTGAACAAAAGTCCTCCAGGTAATATGAAAGCCCTTCTTGAGAAGGCTAACAAATATATTCAAGCAGAAGAATACCTGGAGACACACAGGGACCGACGTGGAGAAGGGAAACCGGTACAGAAGAAACGATCTCGAGAAATAACTCCCCCAGAAGGAAAGTCAGCAAAACGTCCTAAACATGATGAACGACGTCCAAAAGACACGTTTAATCTGACACCCCTCAATGCAAAGCCGTCGCAAATTCTTCACGAGATCAAAGACAACAAGGCTCTCTAGTGGCCAGACAGAATGAAATCCCGACCAAACAAGAGGAACAAAGATTTATGGTGTCACTTTCACAACGATCATGGCCACACAACTGACAATTGCGGGTCGCTCAAACGAGCAATTGAGGCCTTTATCAAGCGTGGCCAGTTGAGAAAGTTTGTAGCTCCTGGAGAAGGAAGACAACAGACACCACCGGCCATGGAAGAAAGAGAAAATCAGGAAGAGAATGCAGGTACGATCAACACTATATCCGGAGGAATAGCCACAGAAGGTTCATCGGGTAAGGCTCGCAAAGCATACGCCAGAGAGGTGTGCGTAACAAGCCAGCCCCCGAATAAGAAGCTCAAAACGGTACCCGCAGTGACGATCACCTTTTCCGATGATGATTCGAAGGGCATAAAAACCCCGCACGATGACCCATTAGTCATCACCATTAAAGCTGGGAACTTTGATGTCAAGCGTGTCTTGATTGATAACGGAAGTTCCGCAAAAATCTTATTCCATGATGCATTCGAGAAGATGAATATTCCAACGGACCGTCTCCGAAAGATGGAAGCACCGTTGTATGGATTTTCCAATCATCCAGTTACAGCCGAAGGGATTATCGCACTCCCAGTTGTGATTGGCACACCTCCGGCACAAGCCAATCTCATGCTTGATTTTGTGGTGGTAAAAGTCCCCTCAGCATACAATGCCATATTGGGACGACTAGCACTCAATCGGTTACAAGCGGTAGTGTCAACTTATCACCTCAAGATGAAGTTTCCCACGGAACACGGGATTGGAGAGGTGAAAGGAGACCAAACTACGGCTCGCCAGTGCTACGTAACTTCATGCCGATCCAAGAGCAAAGAGGCACTGATTACCGAAGACCTCCGGGAGGACACAAAGATGCAAAGAGGAGAGCCTGTTGAAGATCTTGTGAGCATTGAGGTATATCCCGGAGAAGAAAACAAAACGGTTCGCATAGGCTCAAATCTTAAGGAAGTCACCAAGCTCGAGCTGGTGAACCTATTGAGAACCTATGCGGATATTTTCGCATGGACAGCGGCAGATATGCCAGGGATCGATCCCGAGATCATTACCCATAGGCTAAATGTCGACCCATCCAAAAAACCTGTTAAGCAGAAGAAGAGGACTTTTGCGTCAGAAAGACAGGAGAAGATTGAAGAAGAAGTAGATAAACTCTTGACTGCAAAATTCATTGAAGAAGTCTACTACCCAGATTGGATCGCTAACATTGTCATGGTTCTTAAACCCGGCGACAGATTGCGAATTTGTATTGATTACACTGACCTGAACAAAGCATGTCCGAAGGATAGCTACCCGCTTCCAAGAATCGACCTTCTGATCGACGCTACTTCGGGCCACGAATTGCTTAGTTTCGTGGATGCATATTCTGGTTATAACCAGATCATGATGCACGAAGACGATGTCCCAAAAACGTCGTTCATCACAGAAAGAGGGTTATATTGTTATAAAGTAATGCCCTTTGGACTTAAAACGCTGGGGCAACTTACCAGTGCCTGGTGAACATGATCTTTCGAGACCTGATTGGAAAGAACATGAAAGTCTATGTTGACGATATGCTCGTAAAGAGTGTAAAGTTTGAATTCCATGTGGAAGACTTGAGAGAAACTTTTGACATCCTTCGAAAGTATAGAATGAAGCTGAACCCGCTCAAATGCGCTTTTGGAGTTGAATCAGGAAAATTCTTGGGGTTTATTATTTCTCGACGAGGAATTGAAGCAAACCCAGAAAAGATAAAAGCCATTCAAGCCATGACGCCTCTAAAAACCGTCAAACAAGTGCAAGAGTTAATAGGAAGGGTTGCAGCTTTGGGAAGGTTTATGGCACGATCAGCTGAACAATGCTCGCCATTCTTTAAAACCATCTGGAAGGCAAAGAATTTTGTATGGACGGACGATTGTCAGAGATCGTTCGAAGAGCTGAAAACACACTTGAGTTCTCCGCCCCTACTTTCGAAACCATTTCTTGGAGAAGACTTATTAATATACCTCTCTGTCACCGAAGTTGCCGTCAGCACAGTTTTGATCAGAGAGGAAGATGGGGTCCAGAAACCCATTTATTACGTCAGCAAGGTCTTACAAGATGTGGAGACAAGATATCCGAAGATCGACAAGATTGCCCTGGCCCTGATCATATCAGCTAGGCGTCTTCGACCATATTTTCAGTCTCATACCATTATCGTTCTGACAGACCAACCACTCAGAAAGGTATTGATGAGCCCTGAGGCATCAGGAAGATTGGTAAACTGGTCAGTCGAGTTGGGAGAATTCGATCTCCAGTATAAACCTCGCACTGCAGTAAAAGCTCAAGCCCTAGCGGACTTTATTGTCGAATGCACGTTACCCGAAGACCCACCTCAGTTGGTGATCACTGAGGTTACTGATCCTTGGAATCTTTATGTAGACGGTTCTTCAGCTGTTGGCAATAGTGGAGCCGGGATTATTCTTATAAGTCCAGAAGGTTTTACTATTGAATACGCACTTCGTTTTAGGTTTGAAGCCTAAATTTATGAAGCCGAATATGAGGCTCTTCTCGCGGGAATAAGGCTAGCACATGCATTAAAGGTGGACTCCCTATCAGTTCACAGCGATTCCTAACTGGTGGTCAATCATGTCTTGGGAGATTATGAGGCCAGAGACGAAAGAATGGCTCAATATCTAGACTTAGTTAAAACTTCAGCTGTGAAGTTTCAAAACTTCACCATTCGCCAAATCCCCCGAGACCAAAATACTCAAGCAGATACGTTATCAAGACTCGCTTCCACTGAAGAAACGGAGGCCCGACGCCCGGTTTACCTTGAATTCCTCAACGATTGCAGTATCAGTTCTCGTGATGAGATTAAAATCATAGATCAAGAACCCTGTTGGATGGACAGGATCATCAAATACCTGTCCACAGGCGAATTACCAAGTGAGAGACATAAGGCCAGGAACCTTCGCGTCAAAACTGCTAGGTATGCTTTAGTTGAAGGTATTCTATACAAGAAATCATTCAGCCTTCCTTACCTCAGATGTCTACGCCCATCAGAATCCTTATACGCATTACAAGAAGTACATGAAGGGATATGCGGTCAACATCTTGGGGGAAGGACGTTGGCGCAGAAAATCTTAAGGCAAGGATATTACTGGCCTACGATGCAGAAAGACGCCATCGAATTCACCCGAAGGTGCGACCAATGTCAGAAGTTTGCACCACTCTCTCATACACCCGTCGCCCCATTAACTTCAATTGTTTCCCCCATCCCCTTTGCTGTATGGGGAATGGATCTACTAGGACCTTTTCCCATGGCGTCGGGGCAACGACGATTCGTGATTGTAGCAATAGACTACTTCACCAAATGGATCGAAGCAAAATCTCTAGCAACCATAACTTCAGCCAAGTGTGAAGACTTCTTTTGGAAAAACATCATCTGCCGTTTTGGGGTGCCCAGAGCTTTGGTCGTTGATAACGGCAAACAGTTTGACAACAGTAATTTTCGAACCTTTTGTTCGAACCTGTCGATTGATTTGAGGTTCACTTCAATAGCCCATCCACAATCCAATGGTCAGACTGAAAACATGAATCGAGGCATCTTACAAGGATTGAAGAAGAAGTTAAATGAAGCTAAAGGCGCATGGGTGGATGAACTTCCCAAAGTGTTATGGGCTTATCGAACAATTCCACACTCGGTCACTGGAGAAACGCCTTTCTCTCTGCTATGGTACCGAAGCGATGTTGCCAGTTGAGATCGGAGTCCCAACAATACGAGCCTTACATTTCAGCGAATTAAACAACGATGTTGGACTCCGTGCAAATTTGACTTAGTGGAAGAGGCCCGAACTCAAGCCCGTGTACGATCCGTTATCGTTAAACAACGAGTAGCACGATATTACAATCAGAAAGTCTGATCCAAGCAGTTTAACGAGGGAGATTTAGTCCTTCGCAAATTAGAAGTCTCGAATCCAAAGGCAGTAATGGGAAAGTTATCTCCAAATTGGGAAGGACCCTACTGTGTGATAAAGGTGCTCAAGACGGGCGCCTATGCACTCGGCACACTTTCAGGAGAATCTATCCCTCGCACTTGGAATGCTGAAAACTTGCGCAGATATTACCAGTAGTGTCTTGGCCCGAGCCAAAACACTTTCCTTTTGGGGGGATAAGGGGCTCAGACCTTATCAGAACTCCGAATGGTCTTTGGCAGATTTTTTGGAATAAATGGGTTGTCCAGCAATCCAATGTAAACTTTTTCTCGAGCAATAAAGTTATATTTCTCAGTATTGTTGTGATGGAAGCTTAGCCAAAACATTATGTCCGAACAGAGTGATGGCCGAACACTCTGCCCGAATAGAGTAATCAGTTTAGCCAAAATCAATATGCCCCGAACAGACTGATGGCCGAACACTCTGCCCGAACTGAGTGATCAGTTTAGCCAAAATCAATTTGTCCCGAACAGAATGATGGCCGACCACTCTGCCCGAACAGAGTGATCAGTTGTAGCCAAAATCAATCTGCCCGAACAGAGTGATGGCCGAACACTCTGTCCGAACAGAGTGATCAATTTAGCCAAAACATTCTGTCCGAACAGAGTGATGCCCAAACACTCTGTCCGGACAGAGTATATAACTCTTGGGTTCTATAAAATACAAGAGAAGGCCAAACGGATTAGCTACAGATCTAAGTCCGTGAAGAAACAAAAGTTAATGGGGACATCGTCACTCCAACAAAGCTTTTAAACTTCTTTAAAATTTAGGCCGAGCGAGGGTGCTCGATTTCTTTGCCAACTCTTTAAGTGACGAATAAAGGGTTTGAGTCGAAGTAAACATTTTTTATACTGTGTGAATGGTAAACACAAACCATAAGAAACACATAATAAAGGATCAACATGAAATAAAAGATAGAGTTTTACAATAAAGCCCTTGAAAGGGCATTAAAATTCTCTGTCTAGATAAACAACAAAGCCCAGATACAAGGGCTAAAATCTAGGGCTCGGGTGCATCACCAGACGGACCTTTTCCCTGAGGATGAGAAGCTGCGGCATCTCCTGCCTCTGAAGGCATGGCAGTCTCTCCAGACAGAGATATCACCGCAGGCAGAACGAAGTCATCCAAGGAGATATCAGGAAAGCGCTCAACAAACATCTCCTTGGCCTTCGCGAAACCAAGCTCATAAATCTCAAGGCCATCGTCGGTCCGCTTCTTCAGCCACTCATCCCCAGCGTTTCCATCCAAGAAGTCGTGGATGCCTTGGTCAAGAGCTTTGGTCACCTCTTCTGCTGCCTTCCTCTTGACTCCCTCCAGCCTCTTCTCCAGAGTCGCAATCTGAGCAAGATGATCTGCCTCTTGCTTGCTCAGCTCTTCAGCACGATGAGAAGCTTCTTGTGCCTCCTTAACAGCTTCCCTCTTCTGTTGAGCCTCGTCTGCTGCCACCTGCCTCGCCATCTCAAAGCGAGAAAGCATATCAGATCCGCTAGCATACATCTGGAATGAAGATTGAAACCATCATCTAAAGGAAAGTAGAAAACAAAAACAGAAACTTAGTTGAGACAAAGGTCTCGTGTGTTTGAGTCTGGAAGACCTCCTTGTCTCGAGGTAGAATTCCATGAAGAAGATGCTGCTCCGAGACATGGCTATCCGGCATCCCAAGGTCATCGCACCTAAGTGTCCACCTCAGTCGAATGATAGGATCGTCATCAATGGACACTTGCTCCAAGATACGTGGAGAACGTTCTGGAAGAGTAACTCTAGTCCTCTTAGGAACAGGGGGCAACTCAGCACTGGGCTGTTTCTCCTTGCGCTTCCCCTTAGCTTTCTGAAGAATGCCAAGAAAACCTCCTTGGGTCGATTTTCCACTTTCGCTAGCCATATCTGCAATCAAGGTAAAAATCAATACGAGAATGAATACTGAAACCAAATTGAAATCAAAGTCTTCCATAAAACACACCTACGGGAACGGTCTCGGCAGATGACATGCTAGGAATAGCGAGAGGATGAGAAGGAATCTGAAGACCAGCTGGAATGGGCTTTGGAGGAATGATCTTCGCCCACTCCAGTTGCTCCTCCGAAAGAGGCTCATCTATGCAAAGACCACCTCAAAGCTTAATATGACTAAGTATATGTTTAGTCAGATTGTTGGGAGTAGGCTTGCCAGGATTTTCAAAATCCTTACAGAATGGATTCCAGTCTCTATCAAACGGAAGCTCCCCCTTGTCCAGGCAGCCAACAAAGAAGTATCTAGAATGCCAGCCTTTATTTGACTTCGGGCCTCCCTTCAGGAGTCGTTGCCTACTATGAATGTAATACCATCCTGGGCAGTTGGCGACCCCCTTGACGAAATAGATTTCGAAGAACACTCTCATAAAATCTGTTGCATCTGGTTTGTAGCCTGAAGTCTGGACCAAATTTATAAGGCCGGCAAGCTTCCTCCAACCATTTGGAACAAGCTGCCCGGGAGCTATGCGGTAATGCTCGAAGAAACGAAGAGCAAAAGGGTGGAGAGGAAGCCTGTACCCAGACTTCACCTGCTCTTCATATATCCCAATTTCAAACTTGGTTCCATAATTTGCTGGTTCTTGCAAACCAGGAAGACGAGCATACCAACCTTCGGGAAGAGGATATTCCCAAATAAAATCCTGCAAATCTTCGGTAGACATCTTGCCTGACTTCTCGTCAGCAGTATACCAAGGTTTGGGATTAGCCTTATCGTCAGCTTGATCCTTTACATCTCCTAAGGCATTTTTTCTAGACAAAGAGTGCGAAGGTTGAGAAGATAAAGGTGGTAATGGTTGAGAAGTTGAAGGTTGGAATGGATGGGAAGTTGAAGCTAGTGGTAGTTTGATTGGAAGTTGGAACTCGTTCCGAACTCGAAGATGAACTACTCTCTTCGGACGAAGAAACAGACGCTGAAGTTTCGGACATGTTTTCTACTCAAACTAAGAAACTATGAAAAACTTGAAGTGCTGAACAGAAAGAAGAAAGCAAAAGGACTTACTTGAAGAGTAGTGTGCTTCCAAAAATTTCGAGTGAAGAAAAAATGAACTGAAAGTTCTCTTTTTATAGAGAAACCCCATGTAACCATTTCTGGGGAAACGCAACGGTTCATCCACCACACACGTGTCACAAGCAGAGGAGTAGAGAAACTTGAAAATTCTCAATTCCCGCTCAAAGACATTAATGAAGGAGACACGTGGAGGGAACCAAGGTAATGACCGAACAGAATCCTTCCCGAGCAGAATCGTGTCCGAACACTCTGCCCAAGCAGAGTGACAACGGCCGAACAGAATTCTGTCCGAACAGAATCGTGTCCGAACACTCTGCCCACGCAGACTGACCGTGGCCGAACAGAATTCTGTCCGAACAGAATCGTGTCCGAACACTCTGCCCAAGCAGAGTGACCGTGGCCGAACAGAACCGTGTCCGAACACTCTGCCCGATGAGAGTGACAACGGCCGAGCAGAATTCTTCCCGAACAGAATCGTGTCCGAACAGAATCATGTCTGAACACTCTGCCCACGCAGAGTGACCGTGGCCGAATAGAATTCTGTCCGAACAGAATCGTGTCCGAACACTCTGCCCAAGCAGAGTGACAAAGGCCGAACAGAATTCTGTCCGAACAGAATCTCGTTCGAGAATTCTGCCCGAGCAGAATGACAACGGACGAGCAGAATTCTGTCCGAACATAATCGCGTCCGAAGACTCTGTCTGAGTAGAGTGACCGTGGCCGAACAGAATCCTGCCCGAGCAGAATGACAACGGCCGAGCAGAATTCTGTCCGAACATAATCCCATCCGAACACTCTGTCCGAGCAGAGTGACCGTGGCCGAACAGAATCCTGCCCGAGCAGAATCGTGTCCAAACACTCTGTCTGAGCAGAGTGACAACGGCCGAGCAGAATTCTGTCCGAACAGAATCTCGTCCGAACACTCTGCCCGAGCAGAGTGACAACGGCCGAACAGAACTCTGTCCGAACAGAATCATGCCCGAGCAGAAATCCATCTGAGCAGAACTCTGTCCGAACATAACTCTGTCCGAACAGAACCATGTCCGAGCAGAACCTTGTCCGAACAGATTCATGCCCGAGCAGAATTCCATCCGAGCAGAACTCTGTCCGAACAGATTCATGTCCGAGCAGAACCATGTCCGAGCATAGAACTCTTCAAATATTTGCAATGGGGGCAGACAGATCAGATGCTGCTTTTGGCATATTTCGTTATCACCAGTGGGAAAAGTGTGCTTCCACCCGCTTCAGTAAACGCTGGTAAAAGCAGGGGGGCATATGATATAGCTAAGAATATCCCTCCAATCTACGGACGACATGTGGCAGTTATGACACGTAACCTATACTGGTTCATTACTGATATGGCATATACCGTATCAATCACCGGGCAGAATCCTAAAGAGGCTCTGACTCTATCAGTTCAGATTGACATGAGATCCTCTAGGATCCTAATTAGATTCTGATTAGAGTTGGTCAAAGCCCAGTCCTACTAGGACTCCTCCTTCTACCACTATATAAAGGGGTCTAACCCATCAGGTACAGACAAGTTCACACACAATCACACATTGTGTCTTACTGCTTCTTCAGAGTTCTACATTGTTAGCCATCTTTGACTTAAGCATCGGAGCGTTCCCTCGCCGGAACCCCACCCGGCGGTCACTCCGTGTTCTCTTTTGCAGGCCTGATTTCTGGTGTGGTTCCCGATCCAGTTTTTAGCTGCAACACTACCCAATCATTCATATCTTGTCACCGTCTTTTTGTTTTAGCATGTGCGTGCTAGGCGTAACTTAAGCGGATAAAATTGTATCACCTCTACATTAGTGCTTAAGTAATAATTGAAGTAGTACAAAGTCAGTTCTGCACGATTAATGAGCTCTTGTGTTTTGAAATTTTTGGAATTCACTTCCTAAACAACATTATACCATGTTTGTCGTAATGTTTGGCGGAACTTATTTCACCACGTTGTAGAGCTTAAAAGTTAAAAAGGCTACTTAACGTTGCACTGCCAAAAAATAGAAAAGAAGTCAGAGTTGACAATATTAAGTTCGATGAATTCAACTATTTATGACGTCAAGAATTGTAGATTCGCAGTATATATGGAGGTGTCACAAAAAATGCAATACGAGTCAGATATCAAGTATGTTGATGTGAGACAGAATAAGTATGGAAGAAGGACAGAAACCAAGGCTTCCTTGACAAAGCATGAGGAATGGCAGTACTGCAAGAGCAAAGGCGCATGATGAATACACGACGACAGTCATAGTCCAATGCTTAGATTCAGAGTAAAGGTCTGAAGTCAGGGTTCTGTGTGCTTCTTTCTAGACATACTGAGCTTTGAGATTCTTGAGTGAGAAAGTGAGTTTTGCAATGGTCAAAAGTCCTAAAAATAAATCCTCAAGTCCCCAATTTATAGGGGTCGGGATGATCAAGTGACATGTGACGCTTCTTGGGAGTGACACCTCACCGAGGGGACCACAACAGTCATGTTCCAAACATTGTCGGATTGTAAAATTTACTCGCCCTACCTCGCACGCCTTTGCGCTTTGCTTGAAAAGACTGGATCATACAGCGCAGGTGTAGCCAAAGAACACCTTGATCTAGCCACCAACCCAAAGCCCTTGTTGAGTCTTATGGGGGGTGTCTAGAGATGCAAATAACTTGACAGTGGTAGGGGAGGCTCTTTATGCCGACAGCCAAGCAGACTAATCACGATGCCCTCCGAGACTTACTCATGTCTCAGAGTAACTCAAGGGTCATGGTCCACAGGGTTACCGATTGAGAGCCCCTATTGCCTGAGCACATAACTAGTCATTCAAACACCCAGCGGAGATAGAGTCTCGTAGGAGTCGCCAATCCTGGGGTGAGTCCTTATTGCCAAAGTACTCAGAGCACGCCAAGGTAATGTCACGAAGGAGTGGCTTACCCGACGGGCCAAGGTAATGTCCCAGATGAATTGACTCCCAACGCGCCAAGGTAGTGTTCTGGAGGAGTCGCCCATCCAACAGGTCGAGGTAGTGTTTCTGAGGAGTTACCTACCTAACGTGGGAAGAGTCTTCACGCCAGACCCTTTAGAGCTCGTTAACGGATATAATGTCCTGGAGGAGTTATTTATCCCCGCGTGTGAGTCCTTGCAACACCAGGAAGTGTTTTGAGTGTATGTTTGATGCGAGAAGTCGAGATCTCTAGGATTTTTATCTCTCTTAGGTTTTTTTGGCAGAATTTCTTCTTAGAGAAAGGTCCTAACTAAATCTCTAGAAGAAAAGACCAAGAAGTGTTTTCATTTTGTAGCTCAATGGATCAATTTATAGAGGTCCGGAGCTAACCAAAATGGTAAGGATGATTGATTCGAGTCTACCAGATCTGAAAGAGCCAAATATTTGATTATAAATGCCAAATTGAAAAAAAAGTCAACTTACCGGCCGGTTTGTCGAAAACCGGTCGGTTCATCCCTTAATGTTTAAGATTTATTTTTTCAAAGTTTTGAACGTTATTGTCCTTAGTTCAGTGATAAAACAGAAGGAATGTACCAATTTTTGGAAATTATCTCCAATTTTTATCTAAACCAAGGAAATTTGATTGCATCATGGATCAATCCCGAGATATTTTTAAGTCATTTAATTAAACTCAATCTTTTGACCTTAACTTTGGATGAAACTAACTAACCAACTGACCAGATTCTACTAGACGAGACTGGATCACTTAGTTATCTTAATTAAATATATTTAACTCATTATATTATTAGGTCTAAACTCATGACCATAATAAACTTAATAATAAATAAAATTTGATAAAATAAACACGAAAGATAAAATGAAACTATATATAAAAAAAAATGAATATCTACTGGAAACTTTTAAAAGAGAAGAAAGATTACAACCTAAGGGTTTACAAAAGATGATCAGATATCAGTGGCTAGAATCAAATCAAACTAGAGATAGAAAGTGAAATCATCAGTAGTGAGATGTACAACTAAAAGGGGTCCAGCTTATAAAGGACGAGAGGAACTCCCCAGAGTTGGCATAGAAATGGCATGCCTCAGTAGCACTGGCACTAGTTTAGCTACTACTCCCGCTAGTTGTTACAAAGACAACACCGGAACCAAGCACGCGCAGCAGCGCTGCTCTCTCTCTTTTGGTTCATCTCCCAAAAAAATTTCAAGCGGGTTTAAGGTGGGTTCAGCCTACTCCAATCAGCCCCAACCAAGAGCAGGCCTGATCAGAGCAGGAGGTGAAAGCATGGCCACCGAGAAACTTGGCATCAAGGTTGTCAACAACCCTCCCGAGTCCAAGCTCGCCCAGCTCGGTATCCGTTCATGGCCCAAGTAATTCCTCTCTCTCTCTCTCTCTCTCTCTCTCTCTATGTCCATCACACACACACGCACGCACACAAGCTTTCTAATAGGACTTGTTTTCTTTTCGTTCAAGTGGGCTCTTTTATTTTCGCGCTTTGGTGTTCGAAGTTTTGTTTTCACTTGAAAAATTGATGCTATCTAATAAGACTTGTTGTCTTTTGATGAGCTATTGTTGGGAATTTAAAGTTTGAACTGCAATTTGTTGGAGCTTGCATTGGTGATTTCTTTTCTATTTTCAGACCTACATTATATGTGCTTGTCGCTGCATTTGCCCCCACGATGAATCATCCTTTTTAGATTATATGAGAATTGCTTTTAAAAGAGGGCCCATCATCAATTAGCAAAAATATGACTTTGCAGCTCGATCTGCTTCCCATAATTTTTTACCTCAAGGAGAAAGGGGAGGAAAAGGGGCCGTAGTGATGATCTGTTGCCTGTTACACTTTCTTCTCTAGTGAGTAGAAAGTGGGAAAATTATGGCTGTTTAATTGAGTGAATTGTTTATCTCTTGAATGATTAACGGTAGGGAAAATAAAACTTGATCTTTTGGGTGTTCTAGGTATCTCAACAAACATCCCAATTAAAGCGCGGTCCACACTTCTTCCTTTTGAATTTGCAATGGCCAGTAGTAGGGCAGCAAATGAGCCGATCGTAGGGTTGTTCAAGCTTGGATCATTTTACTTATCGTGCTTATTAATTGTGATCAAGCTTGGTTTGTTCATATCACCAGCCGAGCTCAATAAGTTAACAACCTTTAAGCGTGTTCATGCTTGAGTCATTCTGTCTTATGAGCCGATCGTGAATGAGCTACTAGACGAGCAAAATCGAGCTGAGGTGCAGTAGCTTGCATCATTTAACACCCTAGGCAATACTCATTACGAGCCCTAGCTGTGGTTGCCACTGCAAGATATGATCCTTGCCCCCACGGATGAACTTAGGGATCAATCCTTCCTCCTTGAATCAGCCATTTCGGAGTTTATCCCTTTGATCAAGACCTGGTCCACAGGAGTGTGTTTCCTAGAGAAAATTTCTGGAGTTTTGGTCTAGCCCCCACCCCCTCTCCCTGGATGCCTTCTGCTCAGCTGCCCCTTTGGGGTCCCTCCTCCTCGCGTTTGGTCATCTAACCAATGGGGAAGGCCTAGGGCTCCTTCCCTTGGGGGGTCGGCTTGAGGCCATTCTTCTTGGGTGTTGGCCCTAAGCCTTCCCTAGCCTCTCCCACCCCAAACCCCCTTTCTTCTTTTGGTGCCTTCTCCCCAGCTACCCCCTCGGGGTCTTTCCTCCTCTCGTTTGGTCATCTAACCAATACCAAGCGAAGGCCTCTCATCCTTAGCTTCTTGGGGCTACGTGTTTCATGGCCACTCTTCGCGGTGCCCGAGCATTGTCTCCTTGCTATGTACCCCGGCGCCACGACAACTGACCGCGATCAAGTGTTGTCTTGTGTGCCCTTTGTACTATCCATTAACTGATCCCATGCGCCGCCTCAGTGTTGCATGCCTTAACACAATACTCATTTACTGCGCCTTTGTGCCATCGCCATTGAACCTGCCCCCATCCCCTCCCCTATCCCGTGGGGCCGCTCCCACAGATTTTCCCCTTGCAATTTATCGTACCAAGGCACCCTTGGCGTTAGCCCATTTCTTCACAACACACTATGTGCGCCTCGCCTTAGGTGTGGAACATGCTTCGATCCGTTCCTTAGAGCGCAAGGCTTCGATCGTACTGTCCTTCATACTAGGATCGTTCTCTGACACATTACCTTTGCTCTGGACAACTCGCGTGGCAGTAGGCACCTTAGTTGCAAGAAACTCCTCATATGGTGATGTTTCTCTTTCGGAAACTCACTTTTGCGATCTCAAGTTAGGAACTCCATGGGATCTCGTCCCAAACTAACACGGGAACTCGATCTCATTAGCTGGATAGAGATGCAGTGAGAGAATACCTGAAAATCATGTCCTTTTCAACTCAATTCCTTGTTTCTCTCTTTCTTCAAGTCTTTAAAGCCTCCTTGTCTGTTGTTCCTGGCTATGTAAACTATACTAAACAAATGATAATACTCTTTACGCATTTATTTATTTAAGCCGCTCCTAACCTCAGATTCTTCTTGGTGCTTACTGTCACGACCCGAACCCACGGGCAGGCCCGCGAGCTAGGCACGTGACCGGCCGCAGACCCAATGGACTCCAACCGAGGGCTCTACCAGGCCTTACTCGCTAAAACCAAAATATGCCGCAGCGGAAATTAAAACTTCTACAAACTTAAATTACATTTTCATATTTTTATTTGAATACAACACTCATGCTACAACTCCTCATAACTCTGATTTATCAACAACTAAAACTAAATCAACAATCTAAATACTTAGCGACTTATTCAATGCAGTCTCCGGAGCTCCGCCCCAAATTATCCTTCTTATGCTCCTCACCATCACCTTACTTTCAAATCTGAAATGATAAGTAAGGGGTGAGGTTCCACGTGCTCAGTAAGTAACCAATGATTCAACTAAGTGGACCATAGCATGTCAGAAAATAACTCACTTTATACTGTAGCATCATTAAGATATCTAAAAATTATAGATTTGATAATCATCGGGTAAAACAAAACAAAGTACATGAAACCAAAAACTGAAGTATATAATGATTATCGCAAAACTTCATAACAACCAGTTCAATCCCAACATTAGCTCAAACGATATGCTGCGGTCAGCGTACAGGCCACACTGACTAGGGCCCGAAATCCCTCCTCCATCCGGGATAAATAATATGTGGACGCAAGGGCGAACCACGAGCAATAGTACTGTGCATCAACGTACAAGCCCCGTTGACCATGGCTCAAAATTCAACTTTTCCCCGTGGATATAGGGCACAGCAATCGAGTAAACCAAAAACCCCCTTTGGGTTCATCGTGAACAAAATCACTCATCAATTGATTCTCAACCATCCTCACACCCCTTCAATAATCATCAAGATGTTCAGTATTCACAATAACGTCAATACAAAACATTTCAAATCCGAGTTCCATTTCAGTTTCTAGGCAAAACATCATTTATATGCTGGTCTGGTTTTTCTTTGACGAGAATAAAACACTAAAACCTTTTTTTTTGGTAATTTAAGCTAGAGCAGTTAAACGTACTTAAAACGGTCAATACTAATAAGCAACACATTTTTAACAGTAGATAAATATATACGTTGCAAATAAAAATACTAGTTTAATCAAAGGGTCACTTACTTGACGCTACGCATTTCCCACATCAAGGTCTCTGGAGCGACAGTCTCGCTGCTACATTTGGTCAAAAGAACGGTCAAGGCCATTTTTTTTATCTCCATGTCTCCAGCTTTGCTATAACACAGGCATCGTCGATCACGACACAACATCCCCGTTGAACAAGTCTTCACGTAACTAATTGCCGCAGTCAACTCTAGAGCTCATGTTAGTCATTCCCATTTTATCCTCATAACCTATGCGCTTTCTTGCCCAAAACACGTACATGCATAGGGTACACCTTCCCAAGCATACGATACACCTGTACCATGTACGCATATGGTACACAACGTCACGTACTTACCATACCACATAGACGTACGACCCAACTTTACCAATTGATTTTCCCAAAGTAACCCGTCACTTCCGAAATCCTCCAAGCACCTAATACTCGCCCTTCACACTGCAAAATGCACAACCAGGATAGGCATCAAAATCATACAATACCACGTGACCACACTACTACCACTCAATACACGTTTCTTTGACCAACGATAAGCAATATCTTTCACTGCTTACACAATTTCGCGCACTAATTCACATGCTCCAACTCACCTATTTGCACACTGCCTCCTACACAAATACATGTTATGTACCCACCATTTGTTCATCCTAAAACACACATTAGAACCCATAACCCTCACGCTATATTCCTTGTCAAAATAAACAAACACAACGCATAATGCACACCTATACAACCATACAATAACCTGCGCACGACACCACTAAATCTACCATTACAAGTACCGTCTTCTAACAATTCACAACTAATTCACCACCATTCTTACTATTGTGCTACACCCAAAAACCAACTCTAAAGCGCCCATCCACACGCACCCAAACAAATCACACACAAACATACTCTCTGTGCACCAATAACTGCGTGACGTAAACAGACTTTCTTTCCTGTGCACACACTTGTGCTCTATATGTATACCAACTTGTACAACACCCCCATATAACAATTGTACATACATACACCACATTTCCACACATACATAACCGCACACCACAGCTAATCTATACCCACATAACGGTGCCCCACAAGCACCGCTATTACACATCGCCCAACAATAACTACACCTACATACTATATACACCTGCATAAAAACATGCACCGTACACCCGCCAATGTTTGCACACATATAACCCAACTACAATCGCCGTAAGCACCGCTGTTAAAAATCACAACACCACCAAACCCCGCTTCACAAACAATTACACAAACCAATTCTACATCGTGGTCATGGTATCCCGGCAGCGACGACAATTGAAAGGTAGGTGTGGCTGCCTCGACGTTACCTTCGTTGTCTGGTCATCCCGTAGCTGGAATTCTGCTGGTGGCCGTCAAGGTTCTTCCTGTCTCCCCTAATAGCGACCTTTGTTTTAGTAATTGGTCAGTACTCTTGGTGTGGCGCCGGCCAAAATTGGCCATCGAAGACTAAATACGTTGCCGAAAATAGCAATCGCACGGCTTGGAGATGGCAGTGGGCAGTGCCTCTAATGGAGATGAAGGAACAGTGTAGCGGTAGTGAAGGCTGCGGGCACTATCGAAATTTGACGCCGACAATCTGTGGGTGTGGCTAGAATCTGAGGAGGGGTTGACCGGAGATGGCGCCGGTGATGGTGATCCAAACAGCTTGACGGTGGCGATCGAAGAGTGTCAATGGCTGTCATCGGTACTCATTGTAGCGATTGGCCACTGGCCGAAGTTGCGGTGGCCACAACGGCTACTGGTAGTCCACAACTGTAGCGGATCTGGCCGCGACAGTGGTAGTTTGGCGGCATGGCGACAGAGATTAAGTTTAAGGCCATCGCAGCGTTGAAAGAGGGCGGGTGATGAGTCCCGACGGTGGTGGCAACGGTACGTGGACTGCGGCATGGTGGTTGTGGAGGTGTTGGGCGGTGGCGTTTAGTGAGGGAGCACCAGAGTTGATCGTCGGTGATGGGTTCCATGGTCGGCAGTGGGATTGTCCCGTGGTGGGAGTGGCGCCGCCGATCTAGGGCCGGCTACTGTCTCTCATCTCCTCTCCCATCTTCTCTTCTGTTCTCATCTCTTTCTCTCCCGTTTTCTTCTCTCTTTTTTTTTCTTTTTCCTTTTGACTCTTTTATTTTATTTTGCCTAAAAACATATATGGTTTTAATTGCTTCAAAAGTCTCCTCCTTTTTCTCCCAATCAGTCACTTCAAATGCCACATTTTTTTTCCATAAATCACTCTCTGTCATATTTGAAATAACCAAAACTGATAACTATATACTAAATCCTAATTTAATAATAATTTCTCAAGTTATTTCCCTCGCTATCATTAATTGACGATCAGATTGTTCATGTCAATCGTCGCTAAAAACAAAAATATTTTTACTTGTAAAATTTGCCGCTAAATAAGAATAATTAATAAGTAAAGTTGCTAAAATTTTATTAAAAAGTTCAAACCTAGGTTTGGGGTATTACACTTACGCTCCCCCGCCCCCATTCCTGCCTCCTTCCCCGCCCCCGCTTTGTGCAACTAAGGTAGGCGCGCTTGAGCTGTGACCCCGTCACACTCGTTCTACGATGATAATCGACGCCCTTGGGTCATTTTGAGAAGGGAGCAAGTCTTGAAGGGGCATTGTGCTTAGTTCGCCTGCCCGTTGGGTGTCTGGCCTTCCCCACCGCTATTAAGTCCTCTTTGTCTCTTGACACCCCTCGTGGCACTCAACAAGGGCTTTGAATCGCTAGCTAGATTAAGGGCATTTTGTGGCCATAGCTGTAACATCCCGCACCAATGCGATTATTTATTTAATTAGTAATGTAATGATTTCGGGGCGATAGAGAAATAATAAACCAATAAAGGGGTGACTTTGGAGAATTCATAACTAATGGGGGATTATTTTTCTTGTGGTTTAAATGAATTATTTTTTAAGTTAAAAAAGAGATAATTAGTGATCATAAAGGGAAAAAAAACAGAGAGAAATTAGGAGAACTCTACATGATCTGTAGACTGATTTTAGGAGAAGTTTATTTTTAAGAGCTAGAAGGATAATCATTTCTCCACCATTTCTCTAGAGGGAGCTGAAGAGTGAAAAGCGTGAGCTTGAAATCGGCGTGAGAGAGGGCTTCGTAGTAGCGCGAATCAGACGAAATTGGGGTGCACCAGTAAGTTTCAATCCTTGATCAATTTATTTGTACAGATTTTTTGGGGTGGAGTTAGGGGTTGACTTAAATTTAGATGTGGATTCTGTGTGGGTAGGGTTAATAGTTGGTAATGTGTGTATCTGTGTAGCGTGTGTGTGTTTATGTAATCCGTGCATGTGACAGAAGGAAGAAGGGCTGCTAAAGCAGTCATGTGGGTGCTGTGGAGTGGTGCGCAGATGTGTGTGGGTGTACGTGATAGAGGGTGCGCGCGCTTTTGTTTAGTATGTGAATCTGTTTGTATGCGCGTGTGTGGCTCTTTATGCAGTGTGTGTGTGTGTGTGTGTGGTGCGTATATGTGCGTGCTCTCTGTGTGTGGATTTGGTGAAGTGGTGTGTGTTCAGTGAAGGGGTGTGTGTGTTTTGGTGTGTGCCGTGGGTGTGGGGGGTGTATGTGTGTGATGTGCGGTGACAGTGTATGTGTGTGCGCGTTGGCAAAACTTATCCTAGGTGTCTAAGTCTGCAGAAAGGAATGCAAGGTACGAGAAGTTATGGCACATGGACTCAGTGTCGGTATTGACCGGATTGGAAACATGTCTGAGTATTGGACTCGTATATTTTGAAAATTCAATGATACCCGCATCACGGATCCATATTTGGACACGGACATGGGGACACGTCTAGAAGCTTTTAAATTCATCTCCAATACTTTATAAGATTGAAATTACAACTTCATGTTTTAAGGGAATAGATGCCCTTTAATATTAATCATTAGGATTCCCTTAAAAATATAGCATTTTTCGCTATTGCGGTTGGCCACAGGCCCACTAAACTTTCACCAAGGCTCTGCTAGGCCTAACTACAACTTTTACATACGATTTATCTGAAAACCACTAGAATATAAACCATTAATAAGGCTAGTAAGAGCCGCACTAAAGGTTTCTCAAAACGTCGCCAATAATAACTTCAAAGATACCCGACTCACCAACATAAATCAAAATTCGTGGAGATATGAGCTCCTTCGACAATTCTAACAATTTTAACAATCACAAGTAACCAAAAGTTATCAGGTCTAGAGGATTCCCGCAACTCTAGCAATCGTCTCCCAGCGTCTCTACATCGTGTTCCTTGTAAGGGTTGGGTCCATTTAGATCGTCACCTAAAAAAATAAGGGAATAAGGCAGAGCGCAGCAAGCACGCATACCATATCCCTAAAATAGACTGGGTCTTATAAAAACATGCCATGGATTTCCTCTTTCAAAAGTTAGGGATTACTCATAACGAGGTTAGCTATATTTGATACATATAGCATACTTGATATATAATGAAAATGTACAGCATGTGATTCATCATACGACTATTATGATCCAACCACCACTTTCGGTATGCTGCGGTCAGCATATATAGCCCACTGACTTGGGCCTGGAATCCAACCTCAGGATAAACATTATCGTGGAAGCAGGAGCAACCACTTAGAAAAGTATGTGCATTACATCAACATACATAGTCCCGTTGACAAGGACCCAAAATCCAACTTTTTTCAGTTGGATGTGGGGCACAGCAACCAATAAAATCTCTGTCTCGTTTAACATAACCTGAGTTTACGACTAGAAATAACTGCATTCCATGGCAATTCCATTTTTCTTATCAAGTGGTTTAACATAATAGCAATATCAATTCTTAAATGCTTTAAACAATTAAACCTTACAAATACATCTGTAAATACACTTGGAATTGAAAACAAGGTAATTGGCGGGGACATGGCAGGAGTACTTACCTAAATCACTAACCAGGTCCGGAATTTACTTGAGTGTCGGAATCAATCCTCCTCTATCGGAACCTAAAATGATACTCCTTCCGTCCTTTTTTATTTGATCATCTTTGAGTTTCTTATTCTACCCTAAGAGAGAGAAAGAAAGAAAGAAAGTGGGCCAGGAGAGAGAAAAATGGTGGATGATTAAATGTGGAGAGAGAAATAGAATAAAAAAAGTGTAAGAAGAGTAAATATGGAAAGACACCTATAGAATATTTCTTAATTTGGGAAGTAATTAATTTTTTTAAGATAGCCTAAAAGGAAAAACACCCCCTTGCGGCCATCACCCCATCGAAAATTCCAAAATAGTTTTAAACATCTCTTTAAGCAATCTAAACCAGTTGGACTAAAAAGTCCCAAGTTTTTTTGTTCGAAAACTCCAATCTATATCTAAACGGAGCGCTCAGAGGCCAGTTTTGTTAAGAATAGCTATCGGCATCGAAATGTCACAAAATTTTAGACACTAAAACATCTCAATAGTATAAGATCCTCCTTAAATTTTCAGACAAAAATAACCTGATTTGATATATTAAATAAATCGAGAACATCTTTGACAGATAAAAGTATTTGGCATCCTTCGCAGACACGGAAAAATTCTAAACATTTTTAGTTTTTCACAGCGTACGTCTTGTAAAATAACAGGGGTTACTGTTTTGCACTTGACCAAAATTTGAGGATAACTATTTTCAAAAAAATGAAGTTCGAGACAGCTTAAAATCTAACTAACTATAGCGACAATTACAGTTACTATTCCTAAATCAACACAAAAAAAAAAACACTTCCTTCCTCCCCCTTTTTGCCAAATATCCACAGACAAAAATTGCTACACACACTAAAACACATATTCACACTAATACAGCTAAAACACACATACACGCACCGTCACCGCACAGCACACACATTTAACACACATACACACCCCCACACCCACGGCACACACTAAAACACACACACACACACCCCTTCACTGAACACAAACCATTTCACCATATCCATACACAGGGAACACGTGCATATACGCACTACACACACACACACACCAAGACACACATTTAACGTGCACACATGCACAACTTCACACACTGCACGCAGAGCCCCACATGCGCACACAAACAGATTCACACACTAAACAGACGCGCACACACCCTCTCTCACGTACACCTACACACATATCCGGTTAATACCGACACCGAGTCCATGTGCCATAACTTCTCGTACCGTGCATTCCTTTCTGCAGATTTAGACATCTGGGAAAAGTTTTGCCAACGCAATCTCTCCACTTTCATGAAAAAATATAATGCCTTCAAGCATATCCAAACTATCCTGGATGGTACTTATCATTTTCTTTTGGCCCACGCCATGAGCAGCTTTGACAGTTCGCAAGCTGCAAACCAACATAAGTAAAAGAAATGCAAAATTGTCTTAGCAGCATGATGAACAGCTCGGCAAAAGTCATCAAAAAAATATCCCCTTGGTTCAGATATACGTAATTAACATCAAAATTCATGGAGATTATGACTAGAGGGTATTGGTTCATATAGTACTAGCCCCGAGCGTGGCCTTAAGATTATTTCCATACAAGGAGCATTTTGCTGTTAGGGGCCTAGTGCTTTGCTAAGATTGGCATTGGCTTGTCCTGTTGAAAAAATTAGCTCCGATCCCAACGTTGGGAGCAGCCCCTTCAAACCATGACAAGAAGCCTCCTTATCTCTAGATAGATCTAGGAACTTGCCAGTTGAAACTGCTTCCACTTCTTATCATTGCACAGGCAATGTGTTGGGTTCTTTCCCTCCTCTGTGGAGGATGGCCCAAGAAATGAAAGAGGATCCATTTGAATGTCTAAAGCCCAAGTATGGAAGGTTTAAAGGCTGCATATTCAGCAAATTGGGATTGGAGCAAAGGAGAGAAAACAATGAGTGGAGAAAGGTACGGCAGAGCTACTGCTGTGATCTGCGTCATTGGACAGTGAAACGTGGTCCGATTGGCATTAAATTTTACGAGCATGTTCTTGACTGAGTTGACATGATATGTAATGATCAAGATCGTGTATGGAAGTTTGGAAGGCAGCCATCTTGTTGCATCTTCTACGGCTGTTTTTTGGGCGAGATCTCTCCATCACAAGTTATTATCCACCTTACCCTACGTGATGCTTGTTCTGGTAATAGGGTGTTGAGTGAAGATTGTTATTTTGATGGTTGTAAGCCTCTAGCTGTGCCTTGAGAAGAGAATGTGGAGACAATTTTTAATGCATTATTGTTGATGAAGTATTTCGGAGTTGGCCCCATGGTTTTTTACCTTCGTGTTGGAGGGTTTTCATGACTGATTGATTTATGCATTGCTTGATAGCGTAACTTATTGATTTGTTGATCCCATCTTAATCACACAAAGAAGATGGGAAATAGATTTTCCCGAGACTTCCATAATGCATCGAGGTTTTGTGTTGTTTGGCATCTTTCTGCAACAATTGGTATCTAGAGCTTTGGTTGAGCGTTAGTTGTTGTGTGGAATAAAAATGGCTGCAAGTACAGGGGTATTGGCTAAATTGACATCGTCGTTATTCGACATGGAAGCATTCAATGGAGGATATCCTGTATTTTAAGGATTTGCACGTGCCAATTCAAGGTGATTAATGACAGAGTGTGGGGAATAATGCACATGAAGACTGTTGCTCATATCTCGCTGTTGGTTGATCAAAATGTGTTTCATCATGTTGCTAATAAAACGAGGGCCAATGGTTTTTTGGAAGATATTGGAGTATATATACGACGACAGACAGGGTTGGAGAAGCACTTATTGTGTTGATTAAAGCAGTCGACTAATTCGTGAAAGTTTGTGAAAGTCAAAGCAAGGGCTTATTTAGGGACTAAGTAACAGGAATAGAAAAAATGAAATGATTTCTTTCCCATTTAGTATGGTGAACTCTGACTGAGAGCACAAGTGTTTCAAGAATCAAAATGACTCGTTACCTCGATGGATTATGGAAGTCTATGTGCTTTATTTTGTAGGGTGTATCTGCGTAACAAGCCCACTTTTGGACCTTTTTGGCTACGTCCACATCATTGAGTGCGAAAAACAGGCAAATGTGACTCTTAAGACTGTCATACATGACTCCCTTAGTGACGTCATGTAGTGCATTCAATGAACTTTGCTAGTCCATTTGTGAGTGTCTTGTACTACTTTAGGTGATGCAGATGCCGAGTCAATGAACTTTGATAGCCGATTTGTGCATGCTATGTTTTTATCTAGGAATATATCTAATAGCTCGAATGTGAGATTATCTTATTGATGTCTTAAATATGAATGCTTATACAAGTACGACCGCCTATTCTTTGTACTTAGGTATGTCCTATTTTTTGTTAATGGTATTGGCACTCTGTTGCGATGGAATAGGTGGGGATGTGAGCCAAGCAAATTCCCATGGACATACTCCTCCAAAGAGACGTGCTTTCTGTTGAAGGGAAAGGTGAAGGTTTACCCTGATGGGTCTGATGAGGCTGTCGAGATTGGTGCCGGTGACTTGGTTGAGTTCCCGAAAGGAATGAGCTGCACTTGGGATGTCTCTGAAGCCGTGGACAAGCACTATAACTTCGAGTAGAGATGAGCTGCACTGGGATGCTTGAAAGCGGTGGACAAATAACTTCGTTTTTCCTTACTTGTTTTGATCACCAGGACTAAACATCTTGTAATAATAGTTTGTGGATGCCCGAAGTTTCATATTGGACAGTAGATACTTTTTGGTAGTTTTTTAGCATATTAGCAAAGTTCAAACGCTCAAAGACAGGTGGTACAGCTATCCAAATGGGGGCAATTCTCATTCTTTAGGGAGCATTACAGAGTCATGGAGACGTGCCCTTGCCTGGAGATGTCTCCTTGCACATTGTAAATCAAACTAAGCTGGCTTTTGGCATATGATTCAGGTAGCATAATAACCAAAACTCTAAAAATGGAGCAAACAAAACGACTATCGGTGATGGATCCTCAGGTCTCCATCTTTCCTCTCTTGCTGTTCCTGAGGCATGGGAAGAAATCCAAAGCCTCAAAATTGCCCCCGGGGCGTGGAAACTACCTCTAATCGGAAACTTGCACCAGTTAGGTCCACTGCCTCATCACTCCTTGAGGGACTTGTCTCAAAGATATGGACCAATCATGCACCTCAAACTTGGCGAGGTTTCGGTTGTTGTCATTTCTTCCCCCGAGGCTGCCAAACAGGCGGTGACAACCCACGACCTGGCTTTCGTGAATAGGCCAGAAATTCTTGCCATGAAAGTTAATGGTATACAATTCCACTAACATCGTTTTCTCCCCCCTACTGGAGACAACTGCGTGAGATTTGTGCGATGGAGCTCTTAAGCGCAAAGCGAATTTAGTCCCTTAAGTCCATACGAGAAGAAGAGGTGCGGAATCTCGTCGAATTGCTTTCCTCTTCCCGAGGACGACCCGTCAACCTCAGTGAGAAGGTATTCTCATTGACCAATGACAACTTCCACGGCAGCGTTTGGTGCCAAGTGTGAAAAACATGATGAGTTCATTGTGTTGATAAAGGAACCTCTGGAGATGGTGGGTTCTGGGAGTCCGGACGTGCATGATATTTTCCCTTCCCTTAATTTTCTTCATTCCATGACGGTGAAGCCCAAACAGGAGAGAATGCGCCAGAGGCTCGATAGGGTGCTTGACGATATCATTTCATCCAGGTTCACGAAATTAAAGGGAAATCAGACAAGGAAGATCTCGTTGATGTGTTGCTGAAGTTTCAGGAGAGCGATGGCGTTGACTTTCCTATAACCATCAACAACGTCAAAGCCGTCATTTTGGTATGTTTTGCTTGCAGAATTCATCCTTTGACAGAATGACAGCCAAAAATTGGGTTAAACTAAATATAAAACTGGATTAAACTAGCTGTTTCACATTAAATCTTAAGCCCATGGTGCTGATATTCCTGAGAAACCCAGTCAAGAAGACAGGCTGACAGCCAACTCTTTTGCAGTACACTAAACCAGTGTGTTCACTTTTATTCAGGACATATTCACCGCAGGAACCGAGTCCTCGTCAACAGCCATAGTAGGCGATGTCTGAAATGATCAGAAAGCCAAGAGTCATGGAAAAGGCACAAGCTGAAGTTAGACATGTATTTAAAGAGAGGTACACAGTTGGCAAGGAAGACATTGAGGAACTAAATTACCTGAAAATGGTGGTAAAAGAAACTCTAAGGTTGCACCCTCCAGCTCCATTGTTAATTCCAAGAAATGCAAGACAAACATGCGAAGTGAATGGTTATGAGGTACCCAATCAAAACACAAGTCGTCATCAATGGGTGGGCAACAGGGAGAGACCCTGAATACTGGAACAATGCCGAGTGCTTTGATCCTGAGAGGCATGATGGATCTTCTGTTAACTACAGAGGGACCAACTTCTAGTTCATGCCATTTGGGGCCGGCAGGAGGATATGTTCAGGCATGTCGCTCGCAATCGCGAACTCCCACTTGTGCAACCGCTGTATCATTTCGATTGGAAACTGGCGAATGGAGTTCAACTGGAAGAACTTGACATGACAGAGGCGTTTGGAGTAACTGTCAGGAGAAAAAATGACTTGCACTTGATTGCAACTCCTTATATTCCTGCATTGGACTATTAGTATCAGTATATACCATCTGTTTGGTCTTTTTTTGCCTTTGTCTTTGTAATTATATTCAAAATACATGTGTCTTGGATTTAAGGGAAATTGTGGCAAACTTTTATCACAGTGTATTGCATAATGTATTCTTAATAGTGTGTTTATGTGGTAATTGCATAGATGATTTTTAATTCACAATGACATTGCATTTTCACTCCATGAGCATTTTCGGCTGGAATTCAACATTGCGCTCTTGTTTTGGTAGAGAATTCATCTTGTGCTAGCAAACCCACATTGGTTTGATAGCTCCAGATTCTTGCATTTCTCCTCTATGAATAGAGGCATTACTCTTCCATTTTCCTTCAAGTTAGACTGTTAGTGAGTTTTGAGATAGGAGAAGAAAAGAAAGGAAAAGAAGATAAAGGAACAGGGAAGATAATTTTTTTCTTCTTTTGTGAGTTATTTGTTTGTGAGTTAATGAGAAAAAAGAAAATAACATTAATATCTTTTGCTTGTGAGTTTAGTAGAAAAGAAAAGAATATTGTTATATTATATTATAATAATTTTAATAAAGATTATGATATATAGTTCTAAAAGAGAACGTGATTTTGACAGGAAGAGTGATTTTGACAGGAAGAGAACGTGATTTTGACAGGAAAAAAAGTAGTCATCAATGACAACATACACAGTTCATATTATACTAATGTTATAAACCTAACATCACTTGTTAATGTCACAATAAAGAAAAATAAAAATTAGCTATGAATTGACTACAAATATCTAAATCTAATAATGTCACAACGAAATCAAAACAATCAATCATATCTAAGACAACTATCTATTTGTAAGTAAATTGTTAAGTTCTTGCAAGGAACCCTAAAATCTTAAAATCATTAAAAATTCAGTTTTCATTATTTCAAGGGTAATATAGATATTCATAAAATATTACTTCTGAGAGTTTCTTTTCTCTCTGTTTCTTTTCAATTTTTGAAGGAAAGATTTAGAGATAAAAGAAACCCAAACTTTCTTTCCCTTTCTGTTCTCTCTCCTTAAAAAAAAACTCACAATCTAAAGAAAAGAAAGAAAATGAGCCATTTTTCTTTCTTTTTTTTTCCTTTCTTTTCTCTTCTAAAAAGAAACCCACAGACAAGCTATTAAAGCTCTCCCAATGAGAGGAAACTATGGAAGAACTTAAGTATAAGTTTTTCTTTGTTAGTTTGTATCTATATTACTTATAATGAGAAGTCTTTTTTTGGTGTCATACCCTTTGATATTTCACTAAGAGTGACTCCGGTGCTGACAAATGTCCATTTTGAGGACAAAAAAGTAAAGTACTCATTTTTCACTCACCATATCTGCAGTTACCTAAAAACTCTCCCACTCCCTCAAATTACATAATTTCATTTTCCTGCATCTCCATCTCCATTGAGAAACTCTAACCTGCAAAAACTACATTACATGAATTTTCTTTTTTTAACTATCTACATTTCTTTTTCATTTCAGTGGTAAGGTCTTTTTGGCTTTACTTGTGTCTTGCATTCCTTTTTATTTCCACCCCTTCTCATTTCAGCTCTTTCCATTTCCTCTGGAGCAACCATTTTGCAGACGACAACGCCCAACTTCCAACTTTCATCCGCTCTAATTCTCAAGCAGATTCAAAGGTATTTTTCTTTTCCAATTTGTTAACAAATTGGGTCAGTGGTCCCATTATCCGTCCACTAACAGATAATGTGTATTTGTTAGTTTGGATAAATACAGTTATTTAGAGAATATTTATCTCTTAAGTGTTTGAGATAAATACAATCTTTATCTCCTAAGAGTTGGAGGTAAAGCCAGTCTCTAATTGTATCTCTATATAAAGGCTAGAGATATCCCAATAAATCATAAGTCAATAGTAATAACCCTCTCTCTATAGCACTCTCTCTAGAGCAATCACCAAGCTCTAGAATTTGGTTCGTGGACGAAGAACTCGACTCTAGTAGCCGTTTTCGTACCTGCAAAAAAGATCAAGCGTGTTGGAGGCTCGTAACAACAAGGATCCTACGTCGGAATATTCGGAGACTTCATACGGTATGTTTCCGAACCCACTACGTGTTACGTGGTAGCACAATAATTGTTGTAATCGTTTCAACATTGGTATCAGAGCATGATTACTTGTTGATTCGCCTTTAACATGCTAGATTAAATTATGTGCATGTTGCGATTTTTTCCGGATACATGAACGAGACCCATTACAAAAATTCAAAATTTATTGAGCATGTTTTCTGAAAAATAATTATATAGTTTTGTTCTCCTATGGTTGAGGATGAACTCCATAAAATTTTGTGATTTTTGGATGCATGATTTGTGAGAAATCACAATTTTATTTTTCAAGAAAATTGTGATTTTTTTGAGTTTTGGGACTCAAATTTGGAGCATGATATTCAGTTTTTATCATGATCGTTTGGTACATAATTAATCTATGTCGCATAAGCTTTCCAACGATATATCGTACGCATTATTTGGCTTAAAAACGAGAGAAATATGGCATTCGGAAGTTGGCATCGTGGCATGGCGGCGGCTGAAAAAAAAAATTAGGGTTTAAAGATGAAGATGAACAGTGGTCCCACGCGCGCCACGCGTCAAGCTAAGCCACTGACGCGCTGCCACGCGCTCAAGAGGAGCTGCCACGCGCCCCCACGTGCGAAGTCAGCCGCGCATGAGACGCGCGCGCCACGCGCTCCCACGCGCTAGCCGAGGAAGCTGACAGACGCGCCCATGCGCCAGCACGTCTCCCCACGCGCGCGTGTGTATACACTAGCCTGTTCAAAAAAAAAACCTAGATGCTGCCCCACCCGCACGGTGGCGCGTGGAGGCGCGTGAGGGCTATTTTTTGGGCCGTTTTTCTCACCGCCGGCGAGTGGAGCTCCATCTTGACCCACTGGTTTTTTCTATGGTATTAAATTTACCTTTATACCCTCTATGTGTGTTCTGTTTAATTTTTAAATGATTTTTTCTGGAAAAATTAGCTTTAAAAATTTGTTTTGATGCACACAGAATTTTTCTTTAATTCCAGAGGGTATATTAGGGATAAATTTACTGTTTGCCAATTTTAAGAATTTATCTCTCATTTTTGGGTCATTTAGAAATATTTTTTTGTGGTCCCAAAAATACGAATAATGCGCAAATATTAATTTTTGCACTTTGTGAGCAGAAATAAATATTTTGGAGAGCTATATGACATAAATGAATTATGTTTTATTTATTTGCCTTGATTAAGTGTTATGGTTTAAATATGTTTTTTGTTGAAATATATTTGTTGGGCTTTTGGTAAGCCCACACCTCTTTAAACCCAATTTCAAGGCATTTACGCCCGTTTTCCTTGGAAGGAGAATGTGACATATTCATCCATTTAAATTACCCTTTAACTTGTTATTTGAGCATGCTAGTTTTAGGTTAAATGGATGGATACTAGATTGGCATTCTAAAGAAACTTATGTTTATGTGTTTACTCTTTTTTTAAGAAAATTCTTTTGAGAATAATGTGCTGTGCGGCATCTCCATTTGTTTTATTGGAGTAGTTTGTAGTAGGATTCTCAAAGATGTTGTATTCTACTATTTCCCTGTATATTTTCAGAAAGCCTTGTACGGGGATGTAATTTCGCACGCACATTATTCAAGTAAGAATTTTCTTAGCATAAGTTATTAGAATGCCAATGGGGCTCAATGGAGTCCTTGCACACTTTATTGCATGGTGCAATTTTATATTGTTCTAAATTATCATGTGGATGATTTATTATATTGTGGCTTATATAATGATGAAATTTATTGCGAAAAATTACTTGAAAAATATTTTTCCCAACTCACATACATGGGAGATGATTACGAGCTTAGCAAATTTTCGATTTCATGATGTGAGGAAGGATTATGTTTTTCATTTGAATTTTTTGAAATAAATAGAAGGATGTATAATTAATGTCTTTTCCTTGCGCAATCTAATGTAGTGAATATAATGGCCACCAAGAATGTCATAGCTGATCTCGTTAAGGGTGAGAAACTTAACGGAGATAATTATGACGTTTGGCACAAAAAGATGAAATTCATGCTGAACGAACAAGAGCTCGAGGAGCACTTGACCAAGGAGATGGTCGCGCCAACTGAGGCGCAACCCCTAATAGACCACACTGCCTACCAGAAATGGAATCAGAAAGATCGTAGTGCGCGCTACACCTTGTTGAGCAGCTTGCAAAATGATCTAATCGGGCAGTATGATGAACTTCCAACTTGCAAAGCTTTATGGGAGCAGCTCAAGTTCTCTTTTGGTGGAACCTCAACTACGCGGCTTCGTAGCCTTGTGATTAAGTTTGAGGAGTACACAAAAGACCCTAAACATACCATGAGTGAACATCTAAGGATGATGTCCAATATGATTGGTAAGTTGAGGGATGCTGGCCATGCGCTCACAGATGAGCAGCAAGTCAGAGCTGTCATAAGGTCCCTTCCTGCCTCTTGGGCCAATATGAAACAGATATTGACCCACAGTGAAAACATCAAGAACTTTTCTGATGTTTCACAGCATGTCATCCTTGAGGACGAGACTCGAGATGCTGACAAGACCCTTGCTTATGTCGCCCAAGGGGGATCGCGCAATGCAAATGGCAAGCGCAGAAGACAAAGTAAGAAAGGTAAGAAAGGCGAGGCTAGCACTTCTGCGCCAAAGGAAGGAAAAATGAAGAAACGCAAGAGAGGAAAACGTGGTGGGAAAAAGGATCTGTCTAAAGTTAAATGCTTCAACTGTCAACAGAAAGGACACTTCGCTCGTGATTGCACTGAGCCGAAGAAGGTACTTTCAGAATCTCTCTCTCAGTTATATGTTTCCTCACATGTGATGGTTGCTCATTCCCAACCTGTGTGGTTTGTGGATACAGGTGCAACAAAACATGTAGCACGTGATCGAGAGGGGTTCGTAGATTATCACCGGATTCCAGCGGGTAGCAAACATATCTTCATGGGAAACAATAGCTCCGAAGAGGTGCTAGGGGTTGGTTCTTACCAGCTCAAGTTGCGCACTGGGCGCACATTGATTCTTGAGGATGTGCGATATGCACCCACTGTTCGGCTTAATCTACTTTCAGTTACTGCTTTATTAGACAGTGGTTTTTCCTTTATTTTTAAGGGTAATAAGTTGGACATCTTTTTGGATGATGTTTTGTTCGGACATGGTTTTCGCATGGATAGTCTTTTTCAATTGGATTTAAATGATTCTCAGTCCTCTTATTCTTATGTGGTGAATGATAATATTGTGAATGATTCTACCACCTGGCATGCAAGACTGGGCCACATAGGCCAAGATAGAATGACTCGTTTGGCTAGAGAAGGCCTTTTGGGCCCACTCGCAAGAGTCAATCTACAAACTTGTGAGGCTTGTTTGGCCAGTAAAGCATGCAGGAAGCCTTTTGGAAAGGCTGTGAGAGCAACTCAACCACTTGAGCTAGTTCACTCTGACATATGCGGACCTATGAGTGTAAAGGCACGCCATGGCGCCTCTTATTTCCTTACACTGATAGACGATTATACGCGATATGGTTATGTGTATCTGATATCTCACCGCTATGAAGCTTTGGACTGTTTCAAACGCTTTGTAGCTGAGGTTGAGAATCAGAAAGAGAAGAATTTAAAAACTCTCTGCACTGACCGATGACGCGAATATTTGTCAGATCACTTCAAGAAGTTTTGTGAGGAAAACGGGATACGCAGGCAACTTACTATTCCTAATACTCCACAACAAAATGGCGTTGCAGAAAGAAGGAATAGAACATTGTTAGACATGGTTAGGTCTATGATGGCTCAAGCAAACCTCCCAATATCTTTTTGGGGGGATGCTCTTTTGACTGCAGCCTATATACTTAATCGAGTGCCTTCATAATCAGTCAAATCCACCCCATATGAGCTTTGGAATGGCCAAAAGCCAAATTTGGATAACTTGCGCCCATGGGGCTCAGCAGGTTATGTTCACAGTATTTCTCATAAGTATGGGAAACTAGGGCCTAGAGCTAAAAAGAGTATCTTCTTGAGGTATTCTGAAAACTCTAAAGGCTATGTGATGTATGGTGAACATCCAAATGGTGGAAAGACTGAAATAGAGTCTCGTGATGTCGATTTCATAGAGAATGATTTTCCTAGCATTGGAGACGCAAGTAAGAATCTTGACCTCTATGAGTTAGAGGAAGTTGAAGCCACTTTACCATCTACAAGCGAAGGTGGGGGATTAGTTCCTCATCCTGTTGTCGCTGAAGATAGTATAAGTGATCTTCAACCTAGTGGGAGCATCCTAGACAGTGGGAGCACACCATCAGGACCATCAGGTCAACAAGATTCTCAACTGCGTAGAGGTGCACGAGGAAGAGTTCCACGTCGTCGTTTTGAGATTGATGGTGAAATTCTTATGTGCACTCCAACTGATGAAGATGAGCCCACTTCTATGGAAGAAGCCTTATCTTCACCTGCTAGTAATGAGTGGATGACTGCAATGAAAGATGAGTTGAGCTCAATGGAGAAGAATCAGGTCTGGGAGTTGGTTGACCTTCCGCCAGGGCGCAAGACTGTTGGAAACAAGTGGGTTTTAAAAGTCAAGCGCAAGGCAGACGGGTCAATTGACAAGTATAAGGCACGTCTTGTGGCGAAAGGCTATACCCAACTGCGGGGTGTGGACTATGAAGACACTTTCTCCCTAGTGGTGAGATTTGCTTCAATTCGCCTGATCCTAGCTATTGTCGCCCAGCAGGATTTAGAACTTTTTTATATGGATGTTAAGACTGTGTTTCTCAATGGAGAACTAGACGAAGAGATTTATATGGCTCAACCTGAGGGTTTTGAAGTCAAGGGACATGAGCGCAAAGTTTGCCGGCTCAAACGTTCTATATATGGTCTCAAACAATCGTCTAGGCAGTGGTACTTTAGGTTTCATCATGCCATTACCTCTATAGGTTTTGAAATGATTGAACAAGACCATTGCGTTTACGTAAAACGATCCAAGAAAAATATTCTGATCCTTTCTTTGTATGTGGATGACATTCTTTTAGCTGGGAATGACATGAGTTCCATTGTCGCCACTAAGCAGTGGATGTCCTCAACTTTTGAGATGAAGGACATGGGAGAAGCTAATTATGTGCTCGGAGTTAAAATCATACGTGATCGTCCAAAGAGACTTCTCGATTTGTCTCAAGAGACATATATCAAGAAGGTCATTGAACGATTCCGTATGCATAACTCAAAACCCATAGACACTCTAATGGACAAGGCGTGTACTTTAACAACAGACCAATGCCCAAAGAATGATGAGGAAAAGAATCGGATGTCCAAAGTGCCTTACGCGGCTGCAGTTGGGAGTCTGATGTACGCTATGTTGTGTACGCGTCCAGACATCTGCTTTGCCGTTGGAATGGTGAGTCGTTATCAGAGTAATCCTGGACCCGCTCATTGGAATGCGGTGAAGAGGATTCTTCGATACTTACGTGGAACCGCTGATCTCGTCCTGTGTTATCATGGTGGAGACTTGAGATTGAGAGTATACAGCGATGCTGATTGGGGCGCTGATAGAGATGAGCGCATATCCACTTCATGTGGAGCTATCTCTTGGTACAGCAAGAAAAAGTCTTGCATCGCCCTATCCACGATAGAGTCGGAGTATGTTGCTTGTTCAGCAGCAGTCCAGGAAACTGTTTGGTTGAGGTCATTCTTACAGGCTCTAGGGGTTACAGCTCATGCAGATGAGTCTGTCACTGTTCACTGTGTCAATACAGCTACCCTAGATTTTGTAACGGACCCCAAATATCAAACACATAAGCTTTCGTTATCACTTCATTAGAACTTTAGTTGCGCAAGGAGAGGTGACCATGAAGCATATACCTACTGGCAGAATGGTGGCTGATCCTTTGACCAAGCCTATTGCTAGAGATGTTTTCCTTTCTCACATTAGGAGTATGGGACTACGTAGGTTTTGATATGTTTATGGCATCTTATGTACTTGACATTATTTATTACATTAAATTTTCATTCCTTGATTTGAGTTTATTTTGGAATGAATGGATAATCTTTGTGATTACATATACATCCTTGTTGAGAGTGTCACCAGGCTCGAATTGACCCACTCACACGGGTAATTCACCTTGGCGCTAAGATAGCGAGCAAGATGAGACATAATTGTCTTAAGCGCCAAGTGGGCGAATAAGATGATACAGCTTATAAAGCAAACATGTCGCCTTAGTTGGAGCTAAGATGAGACCTAATAAATGTAGGTCGATCATAGAGTATCTCCACAACTCTATGTAGCCTGTTTACAGCCGAATGTGAGATTTCAGGCAGGCACTATGAGAGTGACTGGGCTGAAAAACTCAGGTTAGGCGCTTGTACAGCGACTAGACTTAGATTCGTATGGCGTATTTTATTATACATTTATGTGACACGCCCTTGCGGGTTACGCCATAGCATGCAAATCATACTGCATGTGCTAAATGCAGACCGACAGTGGGAGTGACGAATGAATCCCTGCTTCGTCATTGTGTGAGCCACTTGGATCAAAAATTTTGATCCTATATGGTACCCTTTTCACCTTAGACTATGTCATGAAGAGGATACTCAATGTCGCTACTTTAGCATGTACCCTTGGATCATGGATGATGCGGTCTCGCGGGGCATGTCTAGGAAAGCGGTTGGGTCTAATTGGAATGACATGAGGGCTTTGGGAAGAAAGTTCAATATTACATCATGTTGTGTGATTCATAGCCCGGGCGACTTTGTCGATTTTCGTTTCGATATGAGTCATGAATACATAACATATGAGAGGTTTAACACTGCTCACTATGAGGGATTTGAGAGTGTTTAATCTGGTGTAGTTGAACTATCTGGGGTACATACGAGATTTTTTGAGAGTGATGTATTGTGTTAGTTTGGTGATAACTTAATACAATACTCCTCAACTGGACATCCTTTCTCGTAGGTCGCACGTTCCATTTCCTGTATGAGGAGATGAGTGGACGAGAGATAGAGAGGGACTGTACGATTTATTTGCCCTGTCTGTGGGCGAGTGGGAGCTGTTAATAAATTGGGTCAGTGGACCCATTATCCGCCCACTAACAGATAATGTGTATTTGTTAGTTTGGATAAATACAGTTATTTAGAGAATATTTATCTCTTAAGTGTTTGAGATAAATACAATCTTTATCTCCTAAGAGTTGGAGGTAAAGCCAGTCTCTAATTATATCTCTATATAAAGGCTAGAGATATCCCAATAAATCATAAGTCAATAGTAATAACCCTCTCTCTATAGCACTCTCTCTAGAGCAATCACCAAGCTCTAGGATTTGGTTCGTGGACGAAGAACTCGACTCTAGTAGCCATTTTCGTACCTGCGAAAAAGATCAAGCGTGTTGGAGGCTCGTAACAACAAGGATCCTACGTCGGAATATTTGGAGACTTCATACGGTATGTTTCCGAACCCACTATGTGTTACGTGGTAGCACAATAATTGTTGTAATCGTTTCAACACAATTCGTATCCATCTATCTACTTTGCAGGTGTGATTTGTCGGCCACCAATCGGTCGGCGTTGTTGTTGGATTGGTTGCTTGGTAGTTGGGTTGCGGTAATGGTGGTGGGTGGCTCTTGGTGGCAGTTATGTGGCCTAATTTTTGATCAGTAGGGGTTGGTGGGGTTGTCGGCGGCAATGATGTCGCCTAATCTCTGAGATTGGCCGGCATTAGTGGTGCGGAATTCGTTGCCGGCGCCAGTGATGTGGCCCTGATCGGCCGATGTTGGTGGTGTGGTATTGGTTGCCGGGTATGGTGGGTTGCGACGATGGATAGTGGGTGGCTGTTGGCGGCAGTGTGCTACCCGTTAGTTGTTCGTGGGTTGAAGATTGGTTGGCATTGGTGGCTGGCGGTGGGTCGAAGATCGGTCGGCGTTGGTGTTAACCAACCAATCGAAGGAACTATCTATCATATTTCAAGATCGGTGGGCGTTAGTGATGGTCGGGTATGGTGGTTGCGACGATGAGTGTTTAATGGTCGTTGGAAGTCTTTGGTGGCCGGGTATGGTGAGTTTGCGGCAACGGACGGTTGATGGCTACTTACAATAGCTAAAGAGTTTGGCTGGCGCCGATAATGAAATGGAGTTTTTGGGATGGGTGGTCGGTGCCCATTGGTTTGCGGTGGGTCATGGTGGTTTGATCGATTGTCTTTATGGCAGGCAATGGCCGGTGGTGGCCGACAATGGTAGCCGCGGTGGTGGGTAGTTTGGCAGGGGAGGGTGTTGGCTCCGGTGGTCCAGGTGCCGGCCAGTGCGTGGCAATCCAAATGGGAGCAGCTTCAATACATATGAGTTGTACAATTTGTATTACAGATTGTAATATTTAAACCCTTCAATTTATTATTTGAAATGAAAATTTGGAATGAAATTTATGGATGTTGTTTGTTCTTTCACATTTATATAGTTTATAATTTAAAAAAATCAAATTTAAAGTTATCATTTAGAGATCGATATATATATATATATATATATATATATAGTAGCTGAATCAAAGAACACCATAATATATTATAGCGTTGGTGGCCTTCGGCCTGCTGGGTCGTCGTGACGGTGAAGGATAGTAGTTACTGGCGGTGTGTGTATGGTGGGTGTGTTTTCGTGTGTCTGCTTGAGGGGAGGGGGTGTTTGTTAGTTGTGTAATGGCATTTGGAAAAAAAAATTACTTTAAAATTAGTGGAGTTTAATGATGATTAGGAATTTATCATTTATATTGAATGACAGAAACATGGTCACAGTGATAAGGAATAATAGTATAATACGATAACAAAATTGCACACACATTACGTGTGCACGGCAGCTCGTATGTGTATATAGGGAAGTATCCATGTTTTGCTGTGAGCCATTTTATTTTTTTTATTTTTGTGTCCTTTTGTTTATAGCAAATAGAAAGAAAAATTATATATGTCTGCCCAAACGAACAATTATTTTTTAGGTTTGTATATCAGTGTTGTGTGTTGTCGTGTGTTTTGTGTTCTTCCATTTTTGCCCACAAATAGAAAAATGGCTTTTAATTTGGCATTTGGCTAATTCAAAAGATCAAGAAACAAGAAGAAAGCCATTGTAAACCACAATTTCTTCTAGGTTTGTGCATTGGTGGTGTATTGTGTGTTTTGCATTGTATTTTCGTGTTCTTCAATTTTCAATCCAGTTTCTATAATTTGTAACCGATTCCCACAAGTAGAAAGTTGGCTTTTTAGTTTGGCATTTTGCTAAAACCAAAGAACATTCAATGAGAAGCTCTCTCTGAGAGAGCGAAATAGTGATCACATATTGCCTCTGGGTCTCCGTCACCACCGCTGGTTTTTCGGTGAGTGGTGATGAGGTATTCTAGTTGATGTTTCGTTTAGGTTTGTGGGGGATCTTGTGGTGAAGGTGAGCTAGACGGTGTTGTTATGGGATTGCACTCGATCCAGATGTTCTCTTCATTTCTCCGGCACCGACTGTGGGTTAGGGTTTGCTGTGGAATTACTCTACTAGACACCTTGGGGGCTCTTCGATTGGTTCGTGGTGAGATTAGGGGGTAGGTTTTGTCACGCGTGGGTTCGATTAGATGCTCCCCCTTCCTCTTTTATCTAGAAAGGTTGGTAATTAAGTTTCTTGGTGGTTGTTGGTTGTGTTGCTGACGGGTCTCGGTGGGTACGATTGAATGAGGTCTTCTTCTGATTGCAGTTGATGCTAAAGGGCTAGGTTGCTGCCTCTGGGATCTTCCAATTGCAGTTGATGATGGGGTTTTTCTGTTGGGTCTTGGTGGTTGATCAGAGGTTTTAAGGAGCTTTTTCCGGCGTTTCATTTTTGAGGATTCGATTGAATTTGAGGGGCTTTCGATAGACAAGGGCTGGCCGGAGAAGGTGGTTTCCGGTGCCGGAGTAGTGCACGAGGATCAAGGACTGGTTACAGCGGTGAGACACGTGCCTGGAGTTGGGAGTGCGGCTGTTTGTGTTGGTATTTTATGAATGGTTGTTTTCTTAGATATTATCTTGTTTTAGGCTTTGTATTTATCTTGTTTTAGGCCTGTTAGTAATTTCTTGTTATTTGTTATTTTAGGCAGTTAGCTTGTGTATTTTTGCTTGTTTTCTTTTGTTGCTCAGCTGGATGGGAATGTCATCCAGTAATTGTCTTTTACTTTCTGGTTACTTTTGTATATTTGATCTCAAAAACAAATCCTGGTATATATTTTTAACTTCTATAAAAAAAAAGTTTGGCATTTTGCTAGATTCAAGAATCGAGAATCGAGAAAAGAAAGCCATTGTAAATCACCATTTCATCACGGCCATAATTGTTCTTTCCACCTTTCTGCTAAGGCCACCACCATCTCAACCATCAACACTCACAACTAACCACCATAAAAAGTCATCCCATCATGCCAATTCTAGTGTGGACCTCAAATTACCATAGTGACACTCTATCGAACTTTCGAATCAATGACAACACCAAATCAATCAACTCAGTTGCAATACTATCAACAACTATCATCGGCATCTAACCACACCACCATGACAAATAGAACACCTATTTAATCGGCAGCCAAAAGGCCGCTGAAATATAGGCAAATTTACCCACCACAGCGGCCAACCCCATCGCCGCCTTCAACATTGTTGTCGCCACCTTCAACTGCAGAACCGACATATACGCACTGTCCTGTGCCTCCTCCACCACGACCAACACACTCTCTAATATTTTGCGACCCGACCTACTACGTCTTTTAGGACCGCCTCACGCTGCCCTCGACTTTACCACCTGGTGCTGCAATTACTCCTCCCACTCCATAACCTACTATATACTGCATTTGCGCATATTATTGACGTGCACGAGAGAGAGAGAGAGAGAGAGAGAGAGAGAGAGAGAGAGAGAGAGGCGATGCATAAATGATTTTATCATATGGCATGGTGAGAAAGAGGGATCAAAGGTAACAAGGTCATCATAGGTGGGACTTGGTCCACACACACACATATATAATTGAGAAATATATACCATGGATAGACTGTATGTATAGAATTACTTTACATAAGTCCCAAAATTAAATTACAACAACAAAACAACTAATGTCATAGCTACGAAACAAAACACCATTAAGGCTTAGAATAACCCAAACATCGGCTCTATTCAAGAAGGCGTTATGGACTGTTCACCATCAAATCATTCTTGGCTCTCTCCATGACCCAAAGTTAAAGGAAAAGACACCAACACTGACGAAAGCTGCAATACACAATAGTGCCTTGGGCAATGTGCATTGAATGCACCTACCGATTGCTATGATATATGTTACACGCAAGATTACCAATAGGCTCTGAAGAACCGCGCTCGTCTTTATATTTTATCTGCATAAACAAATTCGAGTGAGCAACCAAAATAATAATATGCAAGCAAACAACTTTTGATATCCATGCAATAGCTAGCAACAATTCAACATCTATAACGCTATTTTCATCAGTCGAGAAAATAACATTAGTGTATGCCCCAGTCGACACCCAGGCTGAGCTAAATGCAACCATACCAATACCAACGAGACCATCGATAATTAAACCATGAGTCAACTTTGTAACTGAGATAGCACAAAATATAGGGGGTTGGTGGAGATGTACATACACGTAGATTTGAAAAGTTCACTGGGATAAAGGGGTGATAAAACTGTTCAAAACCCACTGAGCTTTGCACGTTAGAAAAATAACCCCTATTTTCTATTTTTAGGAACTTGTTTTGAAAACTGAGAATGCATTGGATATTGAGAAACATAGTATGACTATGAGGAAAAATGTGTTCCCAGCAAACTGCTCACCCTTGAAAATATGGCCATTGCTATGACACCAGAACCCAAAGTAAAACCACCACTCTTATAAGGAAAAATAGGTCACTGTGATTTTTAAAATTGGGCTTGCTGAGACATTATAGAATCCAGCTTCTAGCCAACTTGTCTGAGGAGCCTTGTGTTCCTCCAAGGCATGAAGCCAAATGTGATGAGTCTTGTTGCACTGTAAATAGAGATGGTCATATATTTCAAGATGTTATAGACAAAGTAGACACATCTCTGAGATCTGACATTTTCATTTAACTAGTTTCGTTGACACAACTGGATGTTGATGTAGAGATTGCCACAAAAAAATAATTTTTTCCTGCAATGGCAGTTTCTAGACCTCGCACCAAACACTAGAAGGTACTAAGTAAGTATAAAATAATTTCAATTATCTTTATGTCTCAGAGCCTTATATGTTTGTGTTGTTGAAAAGATGCCTCTCTTGGTAAATGGCCAGAAACAAAAATCCTCCCCTCCAAAAGGAACAAGATTTATGATCAATAAAACTAGTAGTGGAGGGAATGTGTGTAGCAAAGCTGACAAGTTCCAGTTGTTAGAGTTTGGGATAAAAAAAAAAGTCTGAAATATGCCAGTGCAAATTTTTTTCGTTTCAAACAGTACCAATTGATTAGGGGCATTAATGGCAACAACTAATCCACCCAGACATAAATAGAGCATCCATTTCCAATTTTCCAGTGTATTCTTTGCTTAAGTGATCTTTGATCGACTAATATACTGTGCCAAATCCATGAGGCTTGCCTAGGATTCCTGGCACTAAGAAAAGAAGTTTGGGAAAAGTATCTTCCTTTAAGCACTCTTGCTATAAGGCTGCCTGGGTTGGTCTAAATTCTCCATGCTTATTTTTCTAACAAGGCTTGACTAATAGTTTGAAATCCCAAAAATTCAATTCCCCCTGACATTTGGGTAAACACAAAGCCCACAATATCCAATGAATTGAACTGTGATTCGCATCTCCTGGCCATTAGAATCGCGCAAAGTGTACAAGAAGTGTATAAGAAGTCTACCTATTTACACACTGTCACATGAAATTTGTACATGGACATATAGTGCACAAGAAGTGAAGAAAGCATGGAATGAATGAAAGTTGCTCGTCCCGCTTTATTCAGTAATAACCCTAACCACTAAACACACCTATCTTGAACCTGCAGAATTCCACTAAATAACTCTTTCTTTTTTTGAACGCCAACAATGAAATCAATTTCGAGATATTTTTAAAAATCCCCCTTCTTTCTAAATTTGAATTCTTGTTGTATTAATAACCTTAACTCCATTGAAGCATTAGGGCTTATCGTGAGTAAGATATTTTCCAATTGATACATTGACCAGACATCAATAGTAATCGTTCAAGACGAATAAAACTGCAGTGATATAGAACTAGATAAATGTCATCAACATATATTAAGTCTGTGATAGCAAGCAAACACTTTTTTGCTTTAATGCCATTTATTTTTCTTTGATGTTCTGCTTCCACTAACCCCATCAATAAGACTTCTGAATAGAGAATGAAAAGAAAAAGTGATATAGGGTCACTCTGTCATATGCCCTAACATGGCTTGAAAGGAATCGTAGGAGCGCCGTTAACTAGGATAGGGTAAGAGACTGTACTTACACATTGGGAAACCAAATTAACCCAGAATTTAGGGAAATAAAAGCTAAGAAGCATCTCTTGCAGAAAGTCCCAACGTACCTGGTCAAAAGCCTTTCTCATATCTAGTTTGAGTGCAATCAAGACCAGACATCCTCTCTTTCTTGTCCAGATATAGGCAATGAGTTCTTGTGCAACCAAAACATTACCAAAAAGGCTTCGCCTAGAAACAAAAGCATTCTAAAAGGGAGAAACTATGTCGCTCATTATGGGAGACCTTAGAAATGACCTTGTAAATTACATTAAAAAGACTAATGTGACAAGATGGAGGCCGCCTCTTAAGAATTAAGGTAATGAATGATTGATTGACCTCTGAAAGCATTCATCCAAAACCAAAGAAGGAGAGAACTCCACGAGTAACTAAAGACCCTATGATTGCCCAACATTTATGATAAACCGCCGCAGGAATTCCATCAATGCTTTCATTCCACCTAACTCAAAGATTAGATGGAATGAAAGCATTGATCTAACTGAATTGTCTAAGTAGTGACACATGTGAGGAAGAAATTGAATGAAAGGAAAAGTTCTGTAAAAATGATCTAACTAAATTAGCATTAGGTCGAGGAGTAGCACGTGAGGCAATAATGTCTTGAAATACTCAACAATAAGGGATCTTATTGAATCCACATTAGAAGTCAGCGATCATGTCTTATGCTTAAGGGAAGTGATTTGATAAGACCTACGACCAATTATTGTAGAGGCGTGAAAAGTTTTGTATTCATATCCCCCTGAACTAACCAATCAATCTTGGCCCTTTGAGCCTAGAAGACATTTCATATTTTAGCAAAAAATCCACTTCACGATGCAGCAAATAATCCTCTTGACTATGATCGAATGATAACTGACACCTTTTTTGATAAAACAACAATGTCTGTTGCATCTATTTAATCTGACTTTGCAATTGTCCAAAACTATTTTTACTTCATTCACTCAAAACTCTCAACAACAGTTTACTCCTACACATGACTTGTAAAGGAGAAGAGCCCACTGAGGGTAATCGTCAGACACTCCTAATTATAGTAAAAACCCTATGAAATGAAAACCACATTGCTTTAAAGCATCGCAATAGGTAATATGTACGACATAGTGGACATGTATCACATAAAATTGGGGCATGATTTGATCTTTGGAAGGCCAAATTCCAAACTATCGCCTCAGAGTAACGCATAATCCAAGTCGGAGAGGCCATCAGTTGGTCCAATTTTTCATAGACAAAACCCCATTTAGGAGATCCCCAGACCCATGTGTACAAAGAAACATCCCAACAGACATCAGTAAGGCCAAAAGACTCTAGAAAATCTCTTAGTGATTGAGCTACAGGGATTACAACAGAGTGTGGACCTGATTTCTAAGCAAGCGATAACACCTGATTGAAATCCCCACATAAATAAAAATGCCTGGGAGTGGTGATAAAATTGAGAAGATGTAATTCCAAATTTCAGCCCGACTCTGAACTTGAGGATGACCATACACAGTAAATGAGGTATCATCCAAACCTTTGTACGAGGTCAAGATAAAGTTTTTAGGCCCCACACCTACTGACAAAGGATTGGAAGGAAGCCACCCTAGCCATGATCCACCATTTAACCCAACTGGATCAACCTTGAGGAAAGTATTGTACCCCAATTTCCAAAAGCATAACGCCTACTTTCAAAAACAACATGTTTGATTCCATAAAGAAGACAACATATGGATTACACTGACGAATTAATCTGGGTGCTGTACGAACTGTGGTAGCCTCGCCCATGCCACTACAGTTCCAGCAGAGATATTTCATTGAGACGCCCATGGTTGGTACGGCCCAACCACCAAAGCCTCAACTGTTATAATAGAAGAAATTTAAAGCATCATCAAAATGCCTAAATTTGATCTAGCACACCGTAAGTCTATCTCAACCATATCTACCCAATGCATGTCTTGCCCTCTCTTTCTATCAAGCCCTAACCTTATCCCTCTAAAAAAGGTCAAGTAATTTCTCCAATACTGAATGAACAATTCCCAAATGCAACACACTCAACCATTCTCTTACTTCAAAATTGTTAAACCCCATCCAGTTAACCATGTTACTAAGAAAGAATAGAATACCAAGGCAATAGAAGAAATATTTAATCCAGCATGCATATTAATAAAGTCGAATGAGCGAGATGAGGAGTAAAACACACGGAGGCTGGTCCCAGGATATCACCTCCATTGAACGAACACATTTAGAAGTTTCAGTATGTTCCAATTCAACCCTGTCTCATTTCTGCGAGGTCGAGGAAAATGAATTACAAAGACGAACTACTTGCCTCTGATATATGCTCTGCTTGGGATAAGCCAGAAAAAAAAAAACATGTCCTAGCTTTTTGACTTCCACTGCTTTAAGATTCTGAGCAGCAGTTGCGGACTCCCATTCTTCACTATCACATAACCTTTTTAAAAAAAATTTCTCGCATAAACCAGCATACCACAGTTACATTTTTTAAAACTCATATTTAAAGGACTCAAATAAGCTGAAGACATTCTCACATCAACCCTGTGACTTTGCTTCATGAGGCCCTTGCTTTCCATCACCCCTCAGCTAAATTACCTTTGCCATTTTCTAAATTCTTTGTCTGTTATTTTTCTCTTGGTAGAGGAAGTCAAATCCTAAAGCATTCATTTGTTGGATGAAGATGTAAATGAAGAAGGAGAAGTACAGATACACAAAGCTTTTACTATGTCATTAGTCCATCTAATTCGATGCACAAAGTCCTCTAATTGTTCTGTACATTGAAGCTTTTAAAGCAAATCGTCACTTCTGTCAGAAGAGTCCTCCAAAATTCGGAGAAAGAAGCCAGGGGAAGAAAGATACAGGAGAGCCAGAGACATCATTTTCTCGAGCTCTCGTTGTGATCAACCTGCCTCTTCATCATGGATGCCAATGTGCCATACGCACACTGTCTCAAGATGGGAACCATATTAAATTAAAAAATACCCATTATATATCTGCCTAAAAGTCCATGATCCTCTCGTTGGGCCGAATCCGAATGTCAAAGACTTTTTTGCACCCTTCTTTACCTTTCCTAGAGAAAGGCCCAACACTCTAGCAGAAAAGCCCACCTAAAACAGATGAGCAGTCTAATGAATTCTGAGCTGGGTCTTTAATCTTATCCGGCAAAGCATCTGATAAGGTCACCTCGATAACATGTGATGCCAAGGAAGTAGGTTCACAATAGACGTGCAAGTGCCATAAATAATGCAGACTGAGTCAGAGACCAAGGGCTTTCTATACAGAGATTGAGGAGTGGCAGTGCTGTGAGGTCGAAGGTGCGGGATGAATACATGACCACAGTAATTAGATCCAAAGTCAAGGTCTCGCGTCAGGTTTTTGTATGTTTCGCTCTCTAGAATTCTAGAGTGAGAAAGTGAATATCAGAATAAGTTTTATTCTTCAAGAGTCCCTCAAATGAATTCTCAAGCCCCGAATTATAGGGTTGAGATAATAATGTCATCAAGTAACACGTGGCACTCCTCGAGAGTGACATATCTTTGAGAAGGCCACAAGTGCCAGTGTTCTATGGGTTGTCGGACCTCATGTTCACCCGGCCTGCCCCGTACAGTCTCACTTTATATGTCTGGTGTGATAATGTGTCTTGGATTGAGAAAAAAAAACCCAGTATGTGTGGGAGTCCCACACCGGTTATTCAGAGAAGGTTACAACTTAGTCCTAAGTATATAAGTCTTGTCCCACATTGCTTATTTAGAGAAAGTCACTGCTTATCTTGTATTGTGTTTTAAGGACAACATAGAAGAGCCATTCTTCAAGAGTGTTTGTTGAGAGAAACAAAGGTTTGTAATCTCTAGTGATAAACATAGTGAAATCGCTGCTACCATCGTGGAGTAGGCTTTCGTCGAACCACGTAAATCTTGTGTCTTGTGTGCCCCTATTTTCTGTTATTGTTTTTTATTCTCTTCTTCATTACTTGGTGTAGAATTTAGTATATTCTTTAACAAGTGGTATCAGAGCTGAGGTTCACGGTAGATTGAAATACCTTGCAATGGCACCACATACTTCGACGAAGTATGATTTGGAGAAGTTTGATGGATCAAACGATTTCAGTTTAGGGAGGATGAAGATACATGTTGTTCTAATTCAGCAAGGGTTGTTGAAAGCGTTAAAATAGAAACAAGGGCTTCCTGATACGATGTCTGCTGATGAAAAAGAAGACATGTTAGAGTTAGCCCATAATACCCTGCTGTTGTGTGCTGACAACGTGTTGCGAAAGGTTTCTCATGAAATGACTGTGGCTGGATTATGGCTGAAATTTGAGAGCTTATACATGACGAAGTCTCTGACATATTGTTTGTATTTAAAGCAACGGCTGTATACTCTTTGGATGAAAGAAGGTACACGGTCAGTGATCATCTTGACGAATATAACAAGGTAATATTAGACCTGCAAAATATTGATATCAAGATAGAAGATGAGGATAAAGCTTTAATGTTGCTATGTTCTTTATCTCTGTCATATGAACATCTTGTTACTACCTTATCATATGGGAAGGACAGTATCTCCATGAAGGATGTTGAGGCTGTGATAAATTCTCAGGAATTAAGGAAGAAGGTTTTAGAAAATAGGAGAGAGGAACATGGTGATAGTCTGATGGCTCGAGGCCGAAGCACTGACCAAGCTGGGTCTAAAAATAAAGGAAGATCGAGGTCTTAGTCAAAGGCCAGAATATTGAAGTGCTATCATTGTCACAAGGAAAGGCATTATAGAAAGGATTGTTCTGAGCATAAAAGAAAGAAAAAGGATAACTCCAAGACGGCAGATGCTGGAGTAGTAGAAGATAATTTTGATGGTGCGGATGTTCTCTCACTTCCTCAGATGGAGAATATATTCTTGATACAGGTTGTTCTTATCATATGTGTCCCAATAGGGTTGGTTTGCCACTTATCGCTCATTTGATGGTGGTAAAGTTCTTATGGGAAACGATGTCGCCTGTAAAGGGGTTGGATTAGGTTCAATTCAAATTAGGATGCAATATGGTATTATGAGAACTTTGACTAATGTCAGGCACGTTTTCAGTGCTGAGGAACAATCTGATTTCTTTGGGTACACTTGACTCCAATGGTTGTAGCTATCGGGCTGCATGTGGAATTATGAGGATAATGAAGGGTTCTCTTATTGTGATGAAGGGGTTGAAACAAAATAGTCTCTATTTGTTGCAGGGTAACACAGTTACAGGAGCAGCACCTTCAACTTCATCTTTTGATATAGATTCTGACACTACCAACCTTTGGCATATGCGTCTTAGGGATATGAGTGAGAGGGGTATGGATGTGCTGAGCAAACAAGGTTTGCTGGGAAGCAAGAAAATCAGGAAGCTGGATTTTTGTGAGCATTGTGTCTTTGGAAAGCAGTGAAGGGTGAAATTTAGTCGGGCTGTTCATACCACCAAAGGTACGGTGTATTATATCCATTCAGATCTTTGGAGTCCTTCCACGGTTCCTTCTAAAGGTGGTGGCAGATATATATTAACCTTTATTAATGACTTCTCAAGAAAGGTCTAGGTGTACATTTTGAAAAAGAAGAGTGATGTCTTTGTTCAGTGGAAGCAGTTTAAGATGATGATCAAAAAACAGACCGGCAAAGAAATGCTTGAGGACTTTATGCTTGGATAAGTTTACAGAGTTCTGCAGGAATGAAGGCATAGTGTGGCATCGCACTGTTAGAAAAATGCCACAGCAGAATGGGGTTGCAGAACGGATGACTAGGACTCTCCTTGAGAGGGCTCGATGTATGCTTTCAAATGTCAGGTTACTGAAGGAATTTTGGATAGAAGCTATTAACACAACTACATATTTGATAAATAGGTCTCCATCAACTGCAATTGATTGCAAGGCTCCTAAAGAAATTTGGTCTGGTAAGCATGTTAATTATGAAAATTTGAGGATATTTGGTTGTCCTGCTTATGCTCATGTTAATGATGGTAAACTTGAGCCGAGAACAAAGAAGTGCATTTTCTTTGGCTATGCAAGTGGGGTAAAGGTACAGGTTGTGGTGTCATGATTCTAAGTCATCCAGGTTTCTAATTAGCAGAGATGTGACTTTTGATGAGTCTTCGATCCTTTCAAAGAATGAGGAGTTGATTAATGCAGGGAAAGACCACGGCGTCAGGAAAAAGGTAGAGCTAGAGGTTCGAGCTCTAGATTCTTTGCCAATAATTCCTACAGATGAGGATGATGGTTCTCATTCTACCGAAGAGAATGAAGAACCTCAGGAACAGCAGTATAACATTGCCAGAAATAGACCGAGATGAGAAATTTGACCTCCTCAAAAATATGGGTATGCAGATATGGTTGCTTATTCTCTTAGTGTGGCAGAGAGTATTGAGGTTAAAGAGCATGTTATATATAAAGAGGCCATCAAGAGCACGGAATCAGCGCAGTGGACAGTTGCTATGAGTGAGGAGATAAAATCTCTTTACAAGAATCAAATGTGGGAATTGGTGAAATTGCCTCTAGGCCAGAAGATTGTTGGTTGCAAATGGATCTACAAGAAGAATGAGAAAATTCCTTGAATGAAAGATGCAAGGTATAAAGCACATTGGTAGCTAAAGGTTTTACTTAGAAAGAAGGTATTGATTACAATGAAATATTTTCTTCTATAGTAAAACATACTTCAATAAGAGTGTTGCTTTCTATGGTTGTTCTATATGACTTGGAGTTAGAACAACTGGATGTCAAGACAGCTTTTCTGCACGGTGAGTTGGAAGAGCAGATATTCATGTGCTAGCCAGAGGGGTTTGTGATCCACAATAAGGAAGATCATGTTTGCTTGTTGAAAAAATCCTTGTATGGATTAAAGCAATCTCCAAGGCAGTGGTATAAGCAGTTCGACACTTTCATGGCAGAAAAATGTTACACCACGAGTGCCTATGACAGTTGTGTGTATCATTAGAGGCTCACGGATGGTTCTCATACATAGTTGATGTTGTATGTTGATGATATGTTGATTGTTGCAAAAATCGATGTCAGATGTTAATGGTTTGAAAGAGCAGTTGAAAAGGGAATTTGAGATGAAAGACTTGGGTGCAGCAAAGAGGATATTAGGGATGGAGATTCAAAGGGATTGACCTACAGGAATTTTGTACTTATCCCAGAAAAAGTACATTGAGCGAGTACTGCAACGCTTTGGTAGGAAAAACTCTAAACCTGTGACTACTCCTTTGGCAACACACTTTAAGCTTTCAGCAACTAATTCCCCACAGACCCAGGAAAAGGTGAAGCACATGGCATGTGTTCCATATGCTAGTGCAGTGGGCAGTCTCATGTATGCTATGATTTGTACGAGACCGGATATCTCTCATGCAGTCAATGTGATTAGCAGGTACACGGATAATCATGGGAAAGCTCATTGTCAGGCAGTGAAGTGGATACTTCAATACCTGAGAGGTACTGCGGATACTAGCTTAGTCTACCATTGGGGCAGTGATGCGAATGGTAGAGTTGTTGGATATATGGATTCAGACTACACTGGAGATTTGGATAGGAGGAGATCTTTGACAGGTTACATCTTCACTTTTTTGAGTTGTGTGATCATTTGGAAGGCTACTCTTCATACTATTGCTGCCTTGTCTACTGCAGAAGCTGAGTACATAGCAGCGACCGAAGCAGTGAAGGAAGCTATTTGGTTGAAGGGCTTGGTTGGTGATATGGGTTTGAAGCAGAAGTCTAGCACTGTTTACTGCGATAGCCAAAGTGCCATACATCTGACCAAAAATTAGGTGTCCTATGAGCAGACCAAGCACATTGATGTCAGGTTTCATTTTATTCGGGTTGTGGTTTCTTAGGGTACCGTTATGGTAGAGAAGATTTCCACAATTGAAAATTCAGCGAACATGATGACAAAGCATATTCCAAAGATCAAGTTTAAGCACTGCTTAGATTTGATCGATATCAGCAGTATTTGATGTGCAGGCCTAAGGGGCAGATGTGGTAGCAGCAGATAATATTTTTAGGTTGTTTGTGGCTTGTTTTATCCAAGCCAGGGTGGAGATTTGTGATAGTGTGTCTTGGATAAAAAAACCGGAATGTGTGGGAGTCCCACGTCGGTTATTCAGATAAGGTTACAACTTAGTCCTACGTATATAAGTCTTGTCCCACATTGGTTATTTAGAAAAAGTCACTACTTATCTCTAAGTATATATATGTTGTCTTGTATTGTGCTTTAAGGACAAGAGAGGAGCCATTCTTTGAGAGGGTTTGTTGAGAGAGACAAAGGTCTGTAATCTCCAGTGACAAACATAGTGAAATCGCTGCTACCATCGTGGAGTAGGCTTTCGTTGAACCACGTAAATCTTGTGTCTTGTGTGCCTCTATTTTCTGTTATTGTTTTTTATTCTCTTCTTCATTATTTGGTGTGGAATCTATTATATTCTTTAACATCTGGAAAGACTGGCCCACACAGCACTAATGTGGACAGAAAGGCCTCTTGATCTAGCCACCAGTCCAAAGCCCATGCAGAGTCCTACAGGGCATCGAGAGACACCGAGGACCCGGTACGGGTGGGAAAGGCCCGACGCCTAACTGTTAGGCAGACTAGTCGCAGTGCCTTCTGGAGACCTGATCTTGTCTTGACGTGACCTGGGGTCATAGTCCTTAGGGGTGCTGATGAAGATCTTCAGTGCCAGAGCACGTAGACTAGTCACGCAGAAACCCTGATGGAAATAGTGTCCTGGAGGAGTTGCCTTCCCCGCAAGTGAGTCCTTGTGCCGAAACTCAAAGCATGCTAAGGTAGCGTCCCAGATAAGTCGCCTACACGACGGACTGACGTAGTGTACAAAAAGAGTCGCCTACCCGACGCACTGAGGTAGTGTCCTGGAGGAGTCACTTACCCGATAGGCAGGGCAGTGTCCTGAATGAGTCACCTACCTGGCGGTAGGGGAGTCTTCATGCCGAAGCACTTGGAGCTCCATGGTGGAGATAATGTCTTATAGAGCGAGCCTATCCCCGGTGAGTCCTTCTACCAGAGCACAGAGCGTGCCAAGGTAGTGTTCCAGAAAACGCCTACCTGATGGACCAAGGTAGTGTCCCGAATGAGTCACCTGCCTGACCTGCCAAGCTAGTGTCCCGAAAGAGTCACATACCCGATGGGTCGAGGCAGTGTCCCGAAGGAGTTGCTTACCTGACAGAAGTAGAGTCTTCATGCTGGAGCACTTGAAGCTCCTTGGCGAAGATAGTATCCCGTAGGAATCACCTATTCTCATAGGATGCGGCACACTCCTGAGAGTGGGTCAAAGCATGTTCCACAACGAAGTGAATGTATGCATGGTATGGTGGAAGGATGGACCAAAGTAGGGCCGTGGTAGTGTGACACAAAGCCGCAAGACACGACTATATAAGCAACACGGCGCATAGGCACGACAGATGTATGCAGTGCCGGCAGAATGGTAGTGTGACAGAGGTCCGGGGGGCGCAGCTATATAAGCAGCACAGCGCATGTGTGTGTGGTGCCGAGGGCACGCTCAATGGTGAGAGTGTGAGGGCGCAATAAAGAAGTGTCATGCGTGGCATGTGACACAGCAAAGGCGCATGGGTATGGCGACGGGTGTCGCGAACACGAGCGTCGTGCCATGGGCACGTGACGTAGAGATGGCACCTGGGCACAACGATGGGTGTTACAGAGGCAGGCGCGTGCCTCAGAGACGGTGCTCAGGCGCAGTCGTGGAGATCATCGGGAGAATGCCGAAGCCAACCCTAAAGGGAAGGCCGAGGCCAACCCTAAGGAGAAGGCAGAGGCCGACCCTAAGGGGAAGGCCGAGGCCGCATCAAGTTTGTTTCTAAGAGTGTGCTTCAGGTTGACTGGCTCAGTAGCGTTGAACTTTAACCGTTGAAAAGTTGATGTGTCGTGGGAGTGAGACCCAAGCGGTCCAAAAATGTGTATCAAGGATATGATAGCAACAACATGTCCACCCTGGACAACCACGTCTGCCAGCACACTATCTCTACTTTGGCAACTCTTCTGAGACTGAGCTGTCATGTTGTGTTGTGCCCAACATATGCAACAAATTAGAAGCTGCCACATCATCATCTTTTCCAAAGCCCTCACCTAGTGTTATCTCCTTCGTCGTCTCACCATCATCAGAAATTGAGAGTGGTGAGTTACTACTTTTAGCCAAGAAAAACTCATAGGATAACGAGCCTTAGGAGTGCTTCTCTAAATTGTTGGCCAGATTAACCATACTACCATGCAAATCAATTAGTAAATCCTCCACAGTCTCCACACTGGACTTTTTATCCGTTCCATACACTAGCTCGGGTTCTTCATTGGAATCAACAAGAGTAGTCCGATTCCAAGTTGTATTCGCAAACACCCTTAATTCAAGCCATCATGGCTATCTATTCTTCAGATGTATAACACAAACAAGTAAGCTTCAAATGATCCCTACTACCCGCGTTGGAAGCCAACAGCTATCAATACAGTGACCAAGCACTCTAACCTACAACAAACATGAAAATACCTTCTCAAATCTAGCCTGAATCCAATGTGAGACACTATGATCGGTTCTAATAAAAATACCGGGAATAAGCAGATCATTGATTCTACTTCGGACTAAAACTCAAAAATAACCTGAAGATGTTGCTTAGTGGGTGACCAATATCCAGCAACCTTCCATTGGATTCTACTTCGGACTATATATATATATATATATATATATATATATATATATATATTAACTCTCATCGGCTATATTGCCTTCGACGCCACCTCCGTCGCCATCCTCGGCAACCCACCCCTAAACGGAATATAGCCTGCCACCACTACCGTCGCCACCACTGCCGCCGATCTCTCTTGCGGTCTCTTGATTTTCAGGTAGATTTTGCACCTGTTTTTCATATCCATTTGCACCCTTTTCACGAATTTACTTGTAATTGTATCTATGCAATGCAACAATGTGTATGCTTGTTTAAACGATTGGTTTTACATGGTTGAGTGATTAGAATGAGTCTAGTGATTAGCTAAGTTGTTCCATGGGAATTTGTTAATAAGATACTTTGGATTACGTTAGAATTTTTAGTAAAAGTTTACAATTTTCTGAAATAGTGTGTATTTTTAACCCTAAATTGAATGCTCTAATCCAATCGGACCCTAAATTGAACTAATTGAACCCTAAATTGAATGCCCAAATTCAACCGAACCCTAAATTGAACCCCCTAATTGAACCCTAAATTGAATTAATTGAACCCTAATTAAACCTTAAATTGAATGCCTTAATCGAATTGAACCCTAAATTTAACTAATTAAACCCCTAATTGAACCCTAAATTGAATGCCCTAATCCAACCGAACCCTGAAATTGAACCCTAAATTGAATGTTTCAATTCAACCGACCCCTAAATTGAACTAATTGAATCATAATTGAAGCAATTGAACCCTAATTAAATCCTAAATTGAATGCCTTAATTCGGGGTCGAACCCTAAATTGAACCCCTAATTGAACCCTAAATGGAATGCCCTAATCCAATCAAACCCTAAATTGAACTAATTGAACCCTAAATTGAATGCCCCAATTCAACCGAACCTTAAATTGAACTAATAGAACCCCTGATTGAACACTGAATTGAAGTAATTGAATCCTAATTAAACCTTAAATTAAATGCTTTAATCGAATCAAACCCTAAATTAAACTAATTGAACCCCTAATTGAATCTTAAATTGAATGCCATAATCCAACCGAACCCTAAATTGAACTTATTGAACCCCCTAATTGAATGTCCCAATTCAACCAACCACTAAATTGAACTTTAATTGAACCATAAATTGATGTAATCGAACCCTAATTAAACTACTTGAACCCCAATTGAACCGAACCCTAAATTAAACTATTTGAACCCCTAATCCAATCGAACCCTAAATTGAACTAATTGAACCCCCTAATTGAATCCTAAACTGAATGCCCCAATTCAACCGAACCCTAAATTGAACTAATAGAACCCCCTAATTGAACCCTGAATTGAAGTAACTGAACCACCTAATGGAACCCTAAATTAATTGCCCTAATCCAATCGAACCCCAAATTGAAATAATTCAAGCGCATCGGATATGTGCATTTTGAACAATTTTTTTTCATTTGAACATTGATCATTTGTTTGATAATTTTAGGTTGAGAATGGTGATTATTGATCGATGATTTTAGGTTGTTAATTGATGATTTTAGATTGTTAATTATGCATTGAGCATTTGAGATATTGAGATTGTTGACGGAGGGTGGGACCCAATTGGATTGAATGTGTGATTTTTATTAATTTTTATTGCATTGAGCATTTGAGAATTGAGAATTGAGATTGTTGACGGAGGATAGGACCCAATTGGATTGAGATCCCCATTAGGTAGCACAGACACGGACACAGCGTCCGATCGACGCTGACACCGAAACAACATATTTTAGCTTTATACTTGTAGACACCTCTTTAATGGGTGTCCGACACCTCTTCAATGGGTGTTCGACACGGTGTCCGACTGTTCGGCAATTAAAAATAAATCAATGGCTTCGAACACCCTATATGAGGTGTCAGACACATGTCCGGATGTGTCGATGAGGTGTCGAGGTGTCGGTAGGTCACGGACACCCGGTCCGATCGACACCGACACCGAAAAATGTTACATTTTTGCTTTATACTTGTGGACACCTCTTCAAGGGGTGACGGACACGGTGTCCGGCATTTAAAAAATAAATCAATGACTTCGGACGTGTCCGGATGTGTCAGTACGTGTCGGTAGGTGTCGGACACGTGTTCGGAGGTGTCGGACACGTGTCGTAGCTCTGACGTATAATCAGACGCACGTGTGGAAGAAGGACAAGGATGAGGCGCACCAGGCGGGCGACTATATTTCAGATATTGCCCGGCGGATCGATGTGAGTCAATTTGTTTAAGTTGTTAATTTTTTGTCTTTCTATCCTCAATGTCTGTTTCATTAATTAATGCCCTAACATATCTTTATATCACTATTTTTGCAGGCCTCGTATGAACAGCTTAGGGGGTCCGATGTGCAGTCCGAACAGTCATCACCGTCCACTAATACGGGTGCGAGTACTGGGACGTTGAAGCGATGGCTAGATACGCCGGAGGTCGTCAATCGGCCGAAAGGCCGCATACGCGGCCTGCCTAGTCAGACTGCTCGTGCCATGATAGGAGCGTCCTCACCCCCCGCTGCCCTTCCACAGACACCAGCTCCTCGGCATCTGCTGGACGACGAGGAGATCGCGTGCATTGCTACGGTGGTGTTGAGGATGATCAGGGAGCAAGATTAGCAGGGTACCGCAGCTGGACACACCGAGCCGGTCCTGAATCAGCAGGATCCAGATCTGGGACTCGGCAACCCCTAATGAGCCCCTTCTCGTGCCCGGTCCTAGCTTCCCCCCCCCCCGGCCCCCGTGCCCGGCTTGTACTCTTCTCCCCTCCCCTAACCGGCTGTATCCGGTTCCCAACTTGTACATAATGAGTCTTTTTAATGATTAATTATACATTTTTCTTTGTGTATTGATTATTGCGGGTTGTTGAGGATTGATTTTTTTATTACAGGTTTGGGCATTAGAAAAATAAAAAATAATTTAAAAATAATTTTGACTTTTGGCGACGGATTATATCCGTCGCTAATTTTTTTTTTATTACTACCGGTTTTTTAGTGACGGAATATTCCGTCGCTAAAACATTTATTCCGTCGCTAATTTAACAAAAAAAAATTAAATTAAAATACTTAAAATACAATTAGAGACGGATATTCCTTCGCTAATTAATAAATAAATCCATCGCAACAACTTAAATATTACACGACGGATTTGAAAATTCCGTCGTCAAACTATTAGTAACGGGCTTTTATACGAGGGACTTTTAGCGACGGTAAATCCGTCGTTAAAACATTTAGCGAAGGATTTTAGGCTTTTAGCGACGGATTTTCCCGTCGCTAAAAGCCTTTTTCTTGTAGTGTAAGCAAATATACTCGAAGCAAAGAACATACGAACAAACAAAAAATTGAACACCACAATCAAAACGTCGGTATCATTTTCACCAAATTTGATGCTAGGAACCACTATAGGGCTACCCCTGTACCCTTCATCGACCTCCCATATCTGAAGAGAAAATGAAACTGTAAGGAGCAAGGGGTGAAATCCAAGCTAGGAGGGAAAGGGGAGGACAAATCCTTAGCCTGAAACTACATCTGCTCAGACACATGTAACAGACTAAAAAGAAATGGCACCAAGCTAGGGAGGAAGGGGGAGAATGAAAACCTAGCATGGAACTACAACCTCACCAAGAACCAAACAGCACTCAAATGCCATCGTGGTTACCGCTGTCTTCGCCTCCTTTGTCGAGGTTGACGCAGCTGCTGCAGTTGCAATGCCACCGCTATTACCACAGTTTCTGCCGCCATCAAGCCCACCAATTACACTTGGAAGCACCACCGAGAAGATACACGTCGACCACCTAAGATACCTGAGATACGCATATCTGAGATCGACCTCCCATGCTTAACTTCGACCATGATGGAGTCGAGAAATTACCGTCAAGCCATCGAGTGAGACATCTAGCCAAGGAAAAACCTAATGAACTATGCCCTAGAAAGCACCAAAGGAAGCACACGCTACCAGCCACCGGTGGAAACCGGCGATGGTGGTAGTGATGGAAGCCGTGAATAGAGAGAACGGTTGTGGGGTAGAGAAAAATTAAGGATGGCCTCGGCCCTTAATTTAAAAAAAAAACAATAATGCATCATCTGTCACTGCTGACCGAGTACAACAATTTCTCATGAATTCAAACCTGAGTTATAAGCATCATTCAAACAAGTATTACAAGTTGTCTGGCAACTTATCAAATTGTTCAGCAATTCTTTTGTTTTCTACTTAGGTTATTGACTCAGAACCCATCACAAGGTTTTTGATTTTATGAGTTTTTCCCGTATTAAAAATCTTAACCATTCACATTTATTATATTACCCTTGTTACTGGCTAGATACATTGTCATAGATGTTCCTTTTGTAAGAATGACCCTATGTTACAAGCATGTCAGATTGCCAAATTTTGGATTTGGTTGTTGCTCGATCTAAGAAGGCCTATTCAAAATTCCACCCCCTCTCCAAAATTATCTCTCTAAACCAAGCCTTCCACAAAAAGCCATCGTGGCCGCCCCACCATGCGTTGATGCGCGTGGGGTGGCAGCTGGAATCTGGCCTAGCTCTTATATACTTTGTCTTGTTTCGTGTACTTAGGTGCTTTAAGGATAGGCTTCTATAGTAGCTGGCGGCAGAGGGGGTGGAAGACAATGGATGACGGTGGTACGGTGGCAAGCGCCATCTCCCCCATCCACGATAGAGGATGGCGATGCCTTGATCTAATCTGATGCTCCAAATCTCTTTAAATCTATGTAGATCTTGGAGATTTCTTGATCTACTAGATCTAAAAGATCTAAATCGTGGTCATGGTTGACAGTTGATCATTTATATGCTTAATTGATGAGGCTTATGTTGTTATAGTTAGATCTATCAAGGCTGGGGGTGGTCGAAATTCCATCGGCGGTGGCCAAAAGTTTTGCCGGCAACAGTGAAGCTTAATAGTTGGCAGTGGGGAATGTACGTTATAGAAATTGGGTTTTTGCGTCTAGGATTTTTGTGTGGTACATCGTGATGTCCTCAGGGGTGGGTGGGGTGAGGAAGATAGGGCCTTGGGGGGCTTAGGGTTTTGGGTACGTATGTGATTGGAGGGGGTGGGTGGAAGGGGGGAGGGGTATTCGGGATAATCTACTCAGGGGTTTGTGTTCGTGTGTGTGTGTGTAGGGGCGAGTTAGGGTGAAGGGGGAATATAGTTTGGCTTAGCCGTTTTGTGATTGTTGGTTTGCTGCCCGGTTTTACAATTGACGTGTTTTGGGTTGGAAATGTTGTTGGAATGTTGTGAACGATGCAAGGTTGACTGCCTCTTGTCTTTTCATTGTGTTCCCATTGGCCACCGAGTACACCTTCGATTAGTCGCTCTGTCAGGTTGACTTCTTCATTGTGATATTTGTGTTTTTAGATTTACATTTTGTCTTTGTTTTACTTGGTGTTGTATGTAACCTTTAGGCCTTTACATGTTATTTATAGATAGGCTGAGATGTAGCATATGCTCTGCTTTAGTTTGACTGTAATTTGTATTGGGTCTATAGGCTAGTTATTAATTGTTGCCCTTTGTTGTCTTGTATACATAAAGTCACGAGAATGTCGTGACATTTATATGCCATTTGGCAAGCTCTTGTAATTGCTGCAAAAGCACTTTATTTATGCCATTATGATCTTTATCAACAAAAAAAATAATAATAATAAGGCCTACTTGAAACTCCATTTAATTGCTAGTTATTTATGCTCATAGGATAATGTTACACCTTAGTAGCGGTGCAAGATAAGAGTGCTAGAAAAAATGTAGGGCCTATCTCCAAAAATTAGTTGTTGGCTCGAACTGTATACAACTTAACAGTGGTTTAAAGTTGACATGATTTTTAATTTTTCAATCCAAATTGATTTTGCCGAAAACATTTGGTTTTACAATCAATTCTTTGTTTTCGGTTCCCAAAGTTTTTGTCAAAATGTGGTAAAGATTTTATATTCTATTGATGAGGCCTTGGGCCTTTGAATCTAGAATTTTGAAACTGACCGACAAGATATTTTATACCAACGATGTACACAACTAGGTTGTGGCTTGAATCGTGGTTTTTTGATGAAATAATCAAATCGAATCTGAACCCTTATGTTTGGCATCATTAGGCCAGTAAATAAATCGAGTTGTTCACGATTGCTCGTGGTTCGTCCCCCAAAGAACTCGTTCATGTTCATTTGTATAATATACGAACCGAACTTGAACAAAATACTAGAGCTCGTTTATTAAATGAGCCGAGCATGAACATTTCAAAGTGTTCACGAATATGTTCGTGAACAGCTAGTCTAAATAATAACTTAATTATAATATGTTCAAAACTCAAAAGTCGTATAACTTAATTATAGTATAAATTAGTTTAAACTTAAAAGTCCTAAAATCACTTAGACAATTGGATCAAGTAAAGTGTAGTTCTGGTTTGGAGTAATTGTTTTGAACGAGGCTCGAGTTCGGTTTGTACAAATAAACGAACGAACTCGAGCCGAGTACGAGTTTCGTTAAATGAACTGCGAACGAGTTCAAACAAAATTTTGAAGATTAAATGAACACGAACATGGCCTGAAACTAAACAAACGAGTTTGAACATACCTATATTCGGCTCGAACTCAGTTCGTATACAGCCCTAGTCACCGTTAATCGGTCCCACAAACATTTTTTGGGCATTGTCCCGTTTATCGGTGACGTTCTCCGGTAACTGCAGTCCCTAGAAAATTATTCTCCCAACCCTTTTGAGAATTAGTTTTAGGGCTCTCATGCCCTCTTGTGGCAATCCCAATCCTGTAGTACAACGTAGTTGCCGCTATCTCTGCATTTTCCAGCATTTTTCACCTCTCTCCCCGTCTTCCACTAAAGAAGTTGTCGATCCCGTGTTTGATGTTTGATGAAGTTCTGATGGTCTTTGAAGCCTTTTCGGTTTCAGATGGTGCGTTGCGCTGTTGAATGAACATTTCATAGTAACCCAAAAACGAAAAAGAAAAAAAAAAGTAGTGCGCGATCTGCCATTGGTCCATCCTAAGATTAAAAAGTGAAAGCTAAAGCTAAATAGGATTAACTTTAGAACTCTTTCAGTGAAATATTACTGTAAAAATGAGGTATTCAAAGAACTATAAGTGCCCTGAAATTAACATTGTCTGATTTACAGGAATATTTATTGTAACATGGCCCCTCCTAGACTGCTAGGGACTGTTTACAGATTTTCCTCCTCCAGTTAAAATGCTAACTTCTCCTCATTTTCTTTCTTCTATCAATGGAACCAGAAGCATATTCTATGCTGTTCTACAAGGGATAACTACACCAAATTATGAATGTGATTTTTACAGTGAAAAGGATAAACAGGACATTTTACACAAATAACAACTATGGTAAAAAATTGTCTAAGTTTTGTATTCCTCGGGTGCAAATGATTTTACACCGAATTATGAATGTGATTTCCTCTGTCGTAAATGATTGTCTAAGAAGTGACACATATGAGGAAGAAATTGAATGAAAGGAAAAGTTCTGTACAAAAGATCTAACAGAATTAGTATTAGGTCGAGGAGTAGCACTCGAGGAGAATAATATATTGAAATACTTAACAATAAGGGATCTTATTGAATCCTCATCAGAAGTCAGTGATCTTGTCCTATCCTTAAGGGAGTGATTTGATTAGATCTACGACAAATTATTGTAGAGGAGTGAAAAAGTTTTGTATTCCTATCCCCCTGATCTAACCAATCAATCTTGGCCTTTTGAGCAATTGAGCCTAGAAGACGTTTCATATTTCAATAGAAAATCCACTTTACGACGTAGAAAATACTCCTCCTGACTATGATCCAGTGATAACTGACACCCTTTTTGATAAAACAACGTCGCCTGTTGCATCTCTTTAAAGTCCAAAACTACTTTTACTCCATTCCCTCAAAACTCTTAACAACAGTTTACTCTTAGTCATGACTCGTAAAAGAGAAGAGCCCACTGAGGGCAACAGTCAGACATTCCTAATTACAGTAAAAACCCGATGAAATGAAAACCACATTGCTTCGAAGTGTCGCAGTAGGTAATACATACGACAGAGCGGACAAGTATCACATAATATCGGGACATGGTCTGATCTTTGGATGGCTGCATTTGCCTTTTTTTCTAAATTTTTGTCTGTGATTTTTCCCTCAACAGAGGAAGTCAAATAGACAAAGCTTCTATTATGTCATTAGTCCATCCAATCCAATGCATAAAGTCCTTCGATTGTTCTGTACATTGAAGCTTTTGAAGCGAATCGTTACTAGTGTCAAAAGAGTACTCTGGAACTCAGAGAAAGAAGTCAGGAAAAGAAGGAGATGGGCTAGCCAAAGACATCATTTTTTCGGCTCTCGTTGTGATTAACCTGCCTCCTCGTCATGGGTGCCATGGGCACACTGTCTCAAGATGGGAGCTATATTAATTTAAGAAAAACTCGTTTATATATCTGCCTAGAAGTCCATGATCCTCTCGTTGGGCTGAATCCAAGGCACCTGGACTAACTAGAATGTCAAAGACTTTTTCGCACCCTTCTTTACCTTTCCCAGAGAAAGGCCCAACACTCTGGCATAGAAGCCCACCTAAAACAGATGAGCAGTCTAATGAATTCTGAGTTGGGTCTTCAACCTTATCTGGCAAAGCATTTAATAAGGTCACGTCGATAACATGTGATGCCAAGGAAGTAGGTTCGCTATAGACATGCAGGTGCCACAAAGAATGCAGTTTGAGTCAGAGACCAAGGGCTTTCCATACAGAACTGAGGAGTGGCAGTGCTGTGAGGGTGAAGGTGCGGGATGAACACACAACCACAGTCACAATCCAATTCTTAGGTCCAAAGTCTAGGTCTAGCATCAGGGTCCTGTATGTTTCTCTCTAGAATTCTAGAGTGAGAAAGTGAATGTCAAAATAAGTTCTATTCTTTAAGAGTCCCCCAAATGAATTCTCAAGCCCTGTATTATAGGTTGAGATGATGATGTCATCAAGTAACACGTGGCACTCCCCGAGAATGACATGTCACCGAGGGGGCAACAGGTGCCGATGCTCCATGGGCTGTCGGATTGCATGTTCACCCGGCTTGCCCCGTACAATATCACTTTGTATATCTAGAAAGATGGGCCCACACAGTACCGGTGTGGGCAGAAAGGCCTCTTGATCTAGCCACCTATCCAAAGCCCTTGAAGAGTCCCACAGGGCATCAAGAGACGCCGAGGACTTGGCAGGGGTGGGAAAGGCCCAATGCCCAACTGCCAAACGGACTAGTCGCAATGTCTTCTAGAGACCTGCTCATGTCTCGACGTTACCTGGGGTCATAGTCCTTAGGGGTGCTGATGAAGATGTTCAGTGGCGGAGCACGTAGACTAGTCTCGCAGACACCCTGACAAAAATAATGTCCCGGAAGAATTGTTTATCCCGCAAGTGAGTCCTTGTGCCGAAGCACTCGAAGTATGCTAAGGTAGCATCCCGGAGAAGTCGCCTACACGATAAATCGAGGTAGTGTGTGAAAGGAATTGCCTGCCCTACACGCTGAGGGAGTGTCCCGAAGGAGTCGCTTACTCGGCAGGCCGAGACAGTGTCCAGAAGAAGTCACCTACCTGGTGGTAAGGGAGTCTTCATGCTGAACCACTTGGAGCTCCATGGTGGAGATAGTGTCTTATAGAGCGAGCCTATTCCCCGATGAGTCCTTCTGCCAGAGCACTTAGACCGTGCTAAGGTAGTGTCCCGAACAATTTGCCTACCTGATGGACCAAAATAGTGTCCCGAAGGAGTCGCCTGCCCAACCCGTAAAGGTAGTGTCCCGAAAGAGTCACATACTCAACAAGTCAAGGCAGTGTCCCTAATGATTTTCTTACTTGGCGGAAAGGGAGTCTTCATGCTGTAGCACTTGGAGCTCTCTGGCAGAGATGATGTCTCGAAGGAGTCGCCTATTCCTATAAGATGTTTCACACTCAGGGAAGTGGGTCAAAGCATGTTCCACGACGAAGGGAAGGTATGCATGGTATGGTAAAAAGATGGACCAAAGCAGGGGCATGGTAGTATGACACAGAGCTGCAGGGCATGACTATATAAGCAGCACGGTGCATGGGCACAACAGATGTATGTGGTGCCGGAGGCATGGTAGTGTGACAGAGATCTGGGGGGCGATTATATAAGCAGCGTGGCGGATATGCGTGCGGTTCCGGGAGCACGCTCAATGGTGAGAGTGTGAGGGCACTATAAAGGAGTGTCATGAGGGGCATGTGACACGGCAAAGGCACATCGGTGTGGCAACAGGTGTCGCGAAGACGAGCGTCTTGCCGGGGGCACGTGACAAGGAGATGGCACATGGGCACAATGAGGTGTCGTGGAGGCAGGCATCGTGTCGGGGGCACGTAAAGCAGAGACAGCGCTCAGGCGCAGTCATGGAGATCATCGGGGGAATGCCGAGGCCGAGGCCAACCCTAAGGAAAAGACCGAAGCCGACCCTTGGGAGAGGCTGAGGTCGCATGAAGTTTGTTTCTGAGGGTGTGCTTCAGGTTGACTGGCTGAGTAGCGTTGAACTTTAATCGTTGAAAAGTTGACCTGTCGTGGGAACGGGACCAAAGCAGTCCAAAAGTGCACAGCCAGGAAGTGATAGCAACAACATGTCCACCCTGGACAACCACTTCTGCCAGTATACTATCTCTACTTTCACCTGGCAACTCTTCTGCAACTCTTGACTCTAAGCTATCAAGTTGTGTTGCCCAACATATGCAGCAAATCGAAAGCTGCCACATCGTCATCTTTTCCAAAGCCTTCCCCAACTGCTACCTCCTCCATCATCGAAAATTGAGAGTGGTGAGTTACTACTTGTAGCGGAGAAAAACTCATTGGCTTTCGACCCTGAGGAGTGCGTCTCCGAATTGTTGGCCATATTAACCGTAACACCATGCAAATCAATCAGTAAATTCTCCGCAGTCTCCACACTGGAATTTTTATCAGTTCCATATACAAGCTCGGGTCCTTCACTGGAATCAACAAGAACTATACGAGTAGTCTGATTCCAAGTTGTATTGGCGAAGGCCATTGTTTCAGCCATAAAACAAGGTTCATCTCTATAAGCCATCATGGCTATCTGTTCTTCATATGCATAACACAGACAAGTAAGCTTCAAACGATACCTCACTACCCGCAATGGAGTCCAACAGCTATCAATATAGTGGCCAAGCACCCCAACCTACAACAAACATGAAATACCTTCTCAAATCTAGCCTGAATCCAATATGAGACACTAGGATCAGTTCTAACAAAGATACCGGAAATAAACGGATCATTGATTCTAATTCGGACTAAAACTCAAAATATAGTCTTAAAGATGTTGCTTTGTAGGTGACCAATCAATCTCTAGCAACCTTCCAAAAGCATTACCAAGTACCCCAGCCATATAAAAGAAGAGCAACTCCAGTGGTACACTCGGAAGCTGTACTCATAAATCCACATAAGTAAACTCAATCTGCTCAACAGCCATTAGCGGCTTCCAACGCAATAAAAGCAGCAGATTGTCCCACACATTCTACGGGCTATCCCGAAGTAGCATCTTCATGCCTGACCTTTGTTGGGGGGAGGTGGGGGAGGGAAGGGGGGGTATTCGGGATAATCTACTCAGGGTTTTCTGTTTGTGTGTATGTGTATTGAGGTGGGGTGGGTTTGGGTGAAGGGGGAATATAGTTTAGCTGAGCCCTGTTTTATTGATTGTTGGTTTGTTGCCCGGTTTTACGGTTGACGTGTTTTGAGTTTAAAATGTCGTTGGAATGTTGGGAACCATGCAAGGTTGACTCCCTCTTGTCTTTGTGTTGTAATCCCATTGGTTATCTTGTACACCTTAGATTTCTCGCTCGGTCCGGTTGACTTCCTCATTGCGATATCTGTGTTTTTAGATTTACGTTGTCTGTCTTTGTTTTACTTGGCGTTGTATGTAACCTTTAAGCCTCCACATGTTATTTATAGTTAGATTGAAGTGTAGCCTATGCTCTGCTTTAGTTTGACTGCAACTTATATCGAGTCTATAGGTTACTTCTTAATTTCTGACCTTTGTTGTCATGTATATATAGAGTCACGAAAATGTCGTGACATTTTTATGCCATTTGGCAAGCTCTTGTAACTGCTGCAAAAGTACTTTATCTATACTATTATGATTTTCATCAAAAAAATAAGGCCTACTTGAAATTTCATTTAACTGCTAGTTATTGATGCTCATAAGATAATGCTATTCCTTAGCGGTGGTCCAAGATAAGAATGCTAGAAAGTGTAGAGCCTATCTCCAAAAATTTGTTGTAGGCTCGAACTCTACTGTTTAAAGCTGGCATATTTTTTTAATTTTTCAATCCAAACATTTATTGATTTTGCCAAAAAAAATAACTTTTTGGTTTTATAATCAATTCCTTGTTTTTGGTTCCCAAAGTTTTTGCTAAAATGTGGTAAAGATTTTATATTCTATTGATGAGGTCTTGGGCCTTTGAATCTAGAATTTGAAACTGAACGACAAGATTTTTGATACCACCGATGTACACAATTAGGTTGTGGCCTGAATGGTGGGTTTTTGATGAAATAATCAAATCAGATTTGAGTCCTTATGTTTGGCACCCCTCAATTGGTCCCATGAAACTTTTTTTGGCATCATTAGTTGCAGTCCCCGGAAAATTCTTCTCCCAACCATTTGGAGAATTGGTTGTGGGTAGGGGTGGTAATTGTGGCCCAAACTCATTATCCGTCCAAATCCATCTACTTAAAATTGACTCAAACCCACTCATTTAATAATTGGGTCTTAGATGAGACTTATTTTAAAACTCATTAACTCATAAGTTTAAGTGAGTTCTAAATGGGTGCCTATTTAACCGTATATAACTCTAATATATTTATGTGTGTCTAATATATACTCTTGGTCTCCCCGCCTCCCACTATCTGATCTAGACCATCTCGATGCGAGCGACAGATGGTCATGCCATTGCAGTTGGCGATTCTAAATGGCTTGATGGCGGTTGGTTAAGGTGGGGTGGTGACTGTAGCGATGGATGTGGTGCTAGTGGGTGCAGGGGCAAGGGGTCGTCTTCACCGTAGCTGGAGGTTTGTCGCAGTCACCGTTGTTGTCGCCACCCGTTAATCGCCATCGATGCACGTTCTGTTGTCACCGTTGCAGTGACTCTGAAGATTGGACCAGCCACCGCCGCTCCTAACCAACCTTAATCTCCGCCAGGGTCACCACATCCAAATCAGAACTCCATATCCTAAATCAGTCCTTGATGATTGCGTCAACTTGCACCTTATTATGAGTTTAAAGTTGCTTGAAGGATTTCACGAGACAAAGTATGGTGGTGGTTTTTTATATGGGATTAAGCATATAAACAGGTCAACTGCTGGCAAGTGGTGGTGGTTTATATGGTTGTAATTGTGGTGGTATTTATGGTGTAGTGGTGGTTGTAGCTGTGGCGTAAAAGTGGTAGTTGTAGGTGTGGCGGCAATTTTGCATGGTGGCACTACTATGGGTGGGGCTGGAGACGATAGATGAAGATGGGAGACGATGGATGAAGATGGTTCTTTATTGTATAGTGTTCTTGCTTGACGAAGTTGGGTTGGTCTTTGAAGCCTTTTCGGTTTCAGATGGTGTGCTGCTGTTTAACGAACATTTCATAGCAACCAAAAAAGCAAAAGATAATTAAAAAAGAAAGAGTAGTGCATAATCTGCCATTGGTCCGTCCTAAGATTAAAGAGTAGAAGCAAAAGCTAAATAGGATTAACTTTGTAACTCTCTGAGTGAAAATTCCTGTAAAAAAAAAAGGTATTCAAAGAACTATAAGTACCCTGAAATTAACATTGCCTGATTTACATGAGATTTATTGTAACATGGCCCCTCCTAGACTGCTAGGGACTGTTTACAGACTTTCCTCCTCCAGTTAAAATGCTAACTTTCTTTTTTTTTTCCTCATTTTCTTTCTTCTATCAATGGAACCTGAAGCATTTTCTATGCTGTTCTACAAGAAATAATTACACCAAATTATGAATGTGATTTTTACAGTGAAAAGGAGGGCATTTTACACAAATAACAATTGTGGTACCAATAATGTTACATGCTCATCGCTCTCGATGAGACTTCTGATTCACCCTCCTGAACGTCACCTTCGGTTGTTTCAGTATCCTGCAAACACAAAATAGAACACAGATGAATGGGTAAAAATCGGAACAAAGCAACGTAGCCAGTTCGATTTTTAAGACAGATCAAAAGCAAAATCCTCCCATGGCTGAGTGATATCTCTGTACTATTAAGGGAATAAGCAATGGTAGGTCTCAAAGTATCACAACAATCGGCTCCTTTCACTAAAAGACGAGATCATACCACTTGGTCTTTCAACTTGGTCTGAGCAAGGTAATGTTCCAACGCACCATCTCCACGAAGAATTTTTCCACCACACCCGGAAGCATTTTCTGAGCCCACCGACTCCTCATCAACCACAACAGCATCTACTCTGTCGCTTCCCGTCTTAGCATCTGGAATCTAAGATATATAACAAAATGTTCTATTAGCAATACGAAGAATTCTTAATGCAAATACATGGTTTTCAGTTTCTTGGTATGTAAGACAATCCGACATTTTGGTAATCTGCCATAGGCTCACAGATAGGAGCTTCATCATTTCATACCTCATACATAGAATCAGTTAGAATGCTTTCGAGCAAGGCTCGTAAACCCCTAGCACCAGTATTCTTAGACATCGCCTTTTTGGCAATCAATCGAAGTGCTTTATCTGTAAAATGTAACTTTACCTGGAAAATAACAAGGTTTGCATAATCATAATTTTGTCAGAGATAAAGATGAAGAGACCCAACCGTAGGATGTACAGGAAAATGCGCAGGCAGAGTGCTTACATTGTTCATGCTAAACAACTTCTTGTACTGCTTACCAAGGCAATTTCTCGGTTCTGTTAGGACCTGTCACAAGAAAACACCAACAAGCAAGTACATTATGTTTCAGATAGCACATGCACCTCAATATTAGACCTGGCAAGTTCTAGAACAAAGATTCGGAAATTAAACACAAACGAAACAAAGAAAAACTTCAAGATAAGGTATAAAAAGGGAACAGGACACACTCACAATTGCTATTTGAAAAGGTAATAAGAAAATGGCAGCTTGATCATGTTTAAAAAGGTCATGTGACAATTGGAGTAAAACTCTATCCTCGTATAAAGCAAATCTAAAATTGGAATAGTTGCTAGCATCATGCGTAAACATTCTTATGACTGTTGTTAAAAACCCCAGAGTGAATGGGCAGACCAAAGCGTATCCTAAAATCCGATCCCTTTGTGAGTTGTCTTCCCATGTTCATATCTTTCTCCCCAAGAATAGAGGTAAGAACACCAATATGAGGTCTTTAGGATCAGTATACAGGAAACCCTGGCCACAATCACACAAACCGTTGTCTAGCAAGCACCCGACTTCTTTGGCATTTTCCTGAGACATGGGAAGCCTATCATTGTCTATTCACTCACCATCAACAATCAAACCATCAAAAGATTGACTTCAATATATCGTGCACTTTGACCCCATGAAAATTGCAGCAGAGATGCATAGCTCTGGATGGGACATGATAGTGAAAGGTCGGTTGGGGAGGAAAGCATGGAGCCTGTAGTGGGCTAATGTGGCTGAAAAATTATGGTGGAGTGATCCATGAGAAATAAGATAACAGACGTTGCTAAATTGTGTAAAGGAAGAGAAAGTGAGTTCAATAGAGAGGGAGGGAAGGAAGAAAAGGGGGGGGGGGGGGCATAGAGTAAGTGTTATTGTTCAATGTCTTTCAGCAAATTCTTTTGCTCTGACACCGAGCTTCCTGCTCTGGCATTATGCCACCCGGTATGTAATTTATCTATTCTTTTTATTTGGAAGTTAAAATAGTTCTTGTATTTATAGCTTTACGTCACTTCCTGTTGATTAAAACCATATGTTCCCTGCACTACATATGTAGCCTATGCTACAAGGACTCTCGGCAAAACACAACACCATTAAGGAAGTATGTTTTATCCTGACAAAGGGTTAAAATCTTCATTTTCTAGTCTGCCTTATATTCTAAAATGAAAACATAAATTTAACAGTTGATGGGTACAGTTCATAAATTAATCCATCATTTTCCATTTTGTAATGAGTAAAATCAAATGATTCGGAAGCTAGCTGGAAATCAATCAAGGACCACAGTATGATCATAAGCAACATTTTGTGCCACGAAATGAGCGTCTTAAAGTACGTAAAGCCAGGGAAGTCAATAGGCGGGGACCAAAACGCCCCTCCAAAGAAAGAGCGAAATGACCAATAATGCAATGAGGTGATTAGCTGGGGTTCAGGAACTAATGTTTTCGACTATGCCTGTCTCCTCTAAATCAGCATCATCCAAGCATTAATCCCAAACTAGTTAGGATCAGCTACACGAATCATTTTCCTCCATTCCCCCATGTCAAAGCACATGTTCATAGTTATTCGCCATCAAATCTTTTCTAGCTGCTACTTCCCAAGTTGTCTTTGGTTTACCCTACCCTGTCTTACACTCTTAACCCCTCAACTTGGCACACATTACTCCTTACAAGACAACTAAAAGCCTATGTTGGATATGACCAAACCATCCAAGCGATATTCCCTAGTTGCAAATATCCTCATTTCTTATGATACCCAATTCCCCTGATGCAAATATCCTCATTTCTTATGATATCCCTCCTTGGGTTGCTGCACATCCACCTAAGCATTTGCACTTCGGTTACCCTCATCTTATAGGTGTGGTGTTCTTAGTTCCTCACGCCTTCGTGTCAAACTTTCCCTTCAACTTTGAGAGGAATGTTGCGATCACACACCCCACCCCAAAAACACCTCCACCTCAGCCAACCTTGTCTTATCCTATCGGTAACATCCGCATCAATCGCTCCCTCCTCATGTATTATTGACCCAATAAAACTAATGATGACATTCTCAGGTACTTGTTGACCATCCATACTTCTCTTCTCCCCTGTCCTCCTCCTGGTTCTACTAAATTGCATTCCAAGTAATACATCTTAGTCCAGCTTAACCTAAATGCCTTCGGATTCTAAAGTACTTCTCTGTGACTCTAACGTAACGTTTAATTCTGCTACAGTCTCATAGACTTATGGGCTTAAAGCTGACCCTGGGTAATCGTAACACTAGTAGTTACTCCATACATATCATTAATCACGTCAACATACTTGGTAGGCATTCCTTTCTTCTCTATAGCTCATCACACAAGACATTTGTTGATACTTTATCATAGCCAGTTTCTAAATCAATAAAGACCGTGTCAAGATCCTTGCTCTTTTCTCAAATCGACTCCATCAATCACCTAATCCAGAAAGTTGCTTCCATAATGGATTTCCCAAGTATAAAACCAAATTGAGCTTAATCTCTCTACATTCTCATATACAGGTATCAAAGTGTTTTTCTTTCGCTCTGGCATTTTCTTAGAAATTAAGATCTTGTTAAACAACTTAGTCCACCAATTTGTGCCCACATCACCCAAGCTTCTCCACACTTCAATAGGAATACTATTTGGTCCAATAGCCTTTGAAGTCTTGAGAATCAAAGATTTTGTTAAACAACTTGGTCAGTCAATTTATGCTCATTAGGACCCAAGCTTCTCCAAACCTCAATAGGAAAACCGTCTGGTCCAATAGCCTAACCTATTTACATCAATTCAACACTTCCTATCCATCTCTCTTTAACCTCGTCTTCTTTTGCTAATAACCTCTAATTCTCCTCCTTAATACATTTATATAGTTCATGTCTCTGCTTATCTTTCTCTTACCTTAGCTAGTTGGCAGATCCCTTTTTCACCATCTTCAATACCCAACCTTTGGTATAAACATACGTAAGCCTTGCCTCTACCTTCTTTGCTTCCTTTCTAGCCACCTTATACCTCTGAACATCTCCGCATTCTGCACTCATGCAATCCTTTATAATATTATGTCTTAACTTGATTGATTGTGTTTTGGACCTTCTCGTTCCACCGCCAAGTTTCTTTACTTAAACGGTGTTTCCCTCTGGAACCTCCAAGGACCTCTCCGGCAACTCTCCTAACACACTACTCTCCTTATCACAGACATTGTCTTTAATTAACTAACGGAACCTTAAAAATCTAGCCTCTTGCCTTTAACGTTCCAATTCTAACTCTTTATATATATATATGGGGGGCTGATCCATCTCATCCATTTGAAGAGACGCTATTTATTTAGTTGTATCCAGATGTCCGCTGAACATTGCAAACTGCTGAGATCAAACTTTTTTTTTTTTGGGGGCTTCTCGCTAGCCCGCTCCTACAACCAGCGGGCTACCATTTTCCCAAATTACCAAAATACCCCTGCCCCTCCCTTTAGTGCCCATGAAAAAAAAACTCCCTCTCTCCCTCCCGGCGGGGGAAGGGATAGAAAAACTCACATTGGGGTTAGGGATAATCAGGCTTGAACTGATGACTTCCACCACGTCAAGGTGACACTCTACCGCTGAGTTATATCCCTTCCCCGCCCCCATCGAGAAATAGAACTGACTAATCCTAAGGCAAAGGGTCGAGAAACTCAACACCACTATTCTTGAACAACTTGGAGCCGGGCCCTCTTTTCGCACTATTACGGATATGAAAATAATGGGAAAAATCGGATTCAGTTGTCAACTGTCCCTATTGGACTAGGTAGCACGGACACGGACACGGTGTCGGACACCGACACCGACAGGGACACCGGACACCGCAATTTCCAAAAAATCAAATTTTGGACACCGCAGAACACCGCTAATTTTTTATATATTTTTATTATATATAAATATATTTATATATATTTAATAAGTATCAAATACATTTCATAACTTAAAATAACAAACAATAATGAAAATTACTAAAATAAGGAATTTAAATAAATACAAGTCACTTGAACATTTATTTGTTACTGGGAAAAAAATGAAGTCAAAAAAAGAAAAAGAAAAGAGGTCTTTCGGTGGAATGCAAGACTGAGGGAGAAAAGGAAAAAAAAAAGGGAAAGACTCAAAGACACGAGAGGTCCTTACCTCTCAGCGAGAAAGAGAAGACAAAGAGAAGAGGAAGGAGACGACTGACGAGACAAAGAGAAGAAGCAAACCTGTGGGTAAGCGATGGCAGTGGAGGACCTCCGGCGACGATGGTGAGATTTCTGGCGACGACGACAGCGACGACGGCGGCGACGGTGGACAGATCTGTCGGCTTCGGTATCCGGCAACACCGGCACCTTTCAGATCTGACAACATCGGCGACTTTCAGATCTGTCGGCTTCGGCAACATCGGCGACAGATCCGGCAACACGGCGATGAGAGAAAAGAAGACGGCCGACATATGAGGTGAGAGAGAAGACAACTACCCCTGAAATTACTTCCAAAAGTTCCAAAATAGCCCCAAATCGTCCGACACTGCACATTCCCGTGTCCGACACTCCTCGACGAAGTGTCCGACACGGTGTCGGAAAATAAAAAAAATTCCGACAACAATTAGCCGTGTCCGACACGTGTCGGACGGTGTCCGGAGGGTGTCGGGGTGTCCGTCCGTTTAGGACACCGTACCTCCACCTAGGAAAGGTGTCCGTGCTTCAGAGCTATCGAAAATAGGATCCTTCCCTCCCTCCCGGCGGGCAACACTCCACCCACCCGACGACACACGAACATGCAGACACAATCAATCACATATACACAAACCCCACGAATGTGTTGTGTCAATGTGTGTGTGTGTGTCTATCATGCGTGTACGTATGGTCGTGTGTCTGTCTCTGTATAATTTATAGATCTGTGTGCACGCACATGACTGATTGTGTTTGTTATGTGTGTGACCATGCATCTCTGTGTGTGCTGTGTTGTGTGTAGGGTTGGTGGAGTTATGCGGTGGGAAAGGGCGGAAGGGAGAGGAAAAAGAAAGAGGGCTGCATGGACTTTTCTCTGCATTAAAGTTGGTACGGGTACTTTGGGAATATTGAGAAAATGGATAGTCCTCTGGTCGCGGGAGCAGGCTAGCGAGAAGCAAAAAATAAAGTGTGATCTCAGTAGTCCGCGATGATCAGCTAAGTTGCCAATCTGGTCGTCCACGCTGTCAATGTAGACGACTGAGATCAATTAAGTGCCCGCTCCATCGACTACATAATGTAGTGGATCTCCGCGAAATTGGTAAGTTACCATCCACCAGCATTATGTTGTAGAAGGTGACTTACCACTACACCAACGCTTCTAGCCCTTTGCAGACGACGACTTACACGAGAGAGAGAGAGAGAGAGAGCATATATGGGCTGCCCATATCAATAGCATGGATGACCAGATGGCGCTAACAACTTAACTTAAGTTGTCAGCGCTATCATTTATCTGCTCCCGTATAAGTACACACACACACACAGACACACACACCCCACTAACCTATGTTGTGTACCAAGACGCTCCCCAGGGATGACCTTACAATCTTTACATGACGCTCGGTTCTCCCTCCCGGTAAGGAAGAAACACTAAAAGTAACAATTTGTAAAGAAGGTGTTTGGTAGCATCAAATTAAAGGCCACTGTGAAATCTAAAACGTCTTCTCCCAATTCATTCCTATCTCGAAAAGCAAATCCTCCAAGAACCCTCTCAAGTCTCCACTAGCTCCTCCGAGATGCCCATACAAAACTCCTCCTTTAGACGTCGTCTTCCACAGGGTATTCTCTCTCGTAATGGATATACTGGAGAATGCGTCTCCCCTCCTCTCATAGTTTCTTTGGCTAATGACTTCCTTTCGGACTAGCTGCTTGATTAGCCTTCCCAGCTTCCGTAGTATATGGACCATCTTATGACTTTCACGTCCCAAAATGAGTAAATGAACCAAAGAAATTGAGTACCTTGGTTCGCTTCTCTAAAAGCAACTATTTCCTCGAAAAGAACCATCTTCATAGAAAGGGAATCAAGTCATCCCTGTATGGACCCACCGTCGCTCCATAGGAAAGAGATAAGGGAAGTCCAGTCTGCAAGTCCTACTTAAGGGGCCAACACACTGATTAGGTTAATATTCTCCCTCCTATTAGTGATTTAACTAATATAATTCGATCACCCTTCCTCTTGACATCTACAAACTCATTCCAAAGGCTTTTATAATATTACTACTACATTTATATTCCACGACTTGTAACATGTTCAATCTATCTCCCTAGACTTTTCTCCTAACCACGTAGTCTCCTGAAAACACACTAATCTGTTCTCATTCTACCCACTGTATCAACTAGCTTCCCTAGCCTACCTGTTAACAAACCAAAGTCAACTAATTAACCTAATTTTATGCTTCTGTACTAACTTCTATACCCACTCATCCGATGTGGTGAAGGAACCCTGGGTTTCCTGTCATCACATACAGGCGCCAACACGATGCCTCTTACTCACTTTTCGAGACACCCGGCAGCAGGTGCAATGTGTCAAAGGGAATGCCCTAGTATTTAAGCATCATTTCTTTGGATGCAAGAGTATCACATCACAATGTTTTTCTCCTTCTGAACTGAAAGGGCCACGGTACCAAAAGAAATTGGTCCTCAAACTAAGTGCAGATAAGTTGTCCAAGCGCATAAGTAGGCCTACGCAGGATATTAAGAACCTTAATCTGTGAAAGCCATAATCTTGACTTTTAGTTAAAAAAAGAAAGGAAAAAAAACCCGCAGGTCTAGCATCCCAGTAAGAGTGCAAAAAAGCACATTCCATATGGAACAACCCACGGCTGTAATGAATGAGGAAGAAAATATTACCAACAGAGTTAAGCACAGTGATACAGCATAGACTATAAAATACCTGAACAAGTTGGTCTTCTGTTAGAGCTGACAAACTAACTAAAATGGGAAAGCGTCCAATAAACTCTGGTATGAGACCGTATGCAATGAGATCACTACTTTCAACCTGAAGTGAGGAAGTACTTTTCAGTCTAGCAAAAATGGCGCTATCAATTGGATGAATATGAAGAAGCAAATCTTACAGATTCTAGTAATGATGATGTGACAGCAGCATTAGTTAGTGCACCAGTTCTCATGTTAGCACGAACAGGCGCCCCAAAACCAATTGAAGAATCCTGTCGTCTGATTGAAAATCACAGAGCATTTCAACTCTGCAGTCTCCCACTTCACATCAAGCAAGCAGCTTTATGTAGAAAATTTTCAGGCAAGAGAGAATGGAATTACCTCTCAGAAATGGTCTTTTCCAAATCAACAAATGCTCCACCGCAAATAAAAAGGATGTCTTTTGTATCTATCTGCAATGTGTTCCGCAAGATAAACTCAGTCGTGAAAATACCTACTAGTTATGAAGATACTATGCAATCAAAGCTCAATTTCAAGGAAAAACAATCTCTCACGTTTGACAATTTCAGGGAACCAATTTTGTTGCACGGTTAATAATTGGTAGTCTTTTCCTTTATCTTCTCCCCCCACAAAAGGAGAAATTATTACTGAGAAGAAAGCGAGACTAATGGCCAATCGACCTAACATCAGAGAGCTCCAATTCGGTAAGTCAAGGAGGTAACAATCTGTTCGCATCCTTTATAAGACGATGTGCTGCTCCATTCATGGAGAGCAGGTAAGGATTTAATTTCAAAAAAAACTTCAAGTCCACGTAGGAGAGTTCCGCTAGATAATAGTATCAATTATCACTTTTCTACCCAAGAGCCTTGGATAAATTGACAGGTGGAAAGAAGAAAGGCCTTCTAGGACAGCAAGCAAGCCCAGAAGTTTTTTAGCCTTCGCTTCCAAAGTTTTCCATAAGAACTTTGAACCATCCCAGTGCCTACAAAATATAAGCTTTATCCAAAGATCCAGCATGGGGACGAGACCAGGACAAAGAAGAAAGCTTCCAATCAGGAGAACATTTACTCATTCGGCATCGAAGAATTTAAATAAGTCTCCCATCCATATGGCCTGATTTGTTACCATTTTTCCTTTACGTTTTCATGTTCTTTGAAATATAGAAAAGAAGCCATTTTATTTATAAAATAATGGGAGCATGCATTTAGTTGTCTTAATCCCAATTCCAGAATCGCGAATACAATATCATTTAACTGAACTTTAAAACATATGAGTACCATTTAACTATAAACCATCTACTAGCAGTCTATGAATTACGAAAACACAAAAAAATTAAAGCAGCAAAACTGGTATCCAAGTGGGGTATCAAAGACCAAGTCAGTCATGTCCTTCCATTATCTCTGGTAGAAGACATGATGATATGACCAGAATTGAAATAGATTTAGGGTGGTGCGAGGGCTGACGCAGAATGACGGTATATACCAAAATAAGTTTCCTAAAGAGCAAGTTGTTGCTGAAAGATCATTGGATTCTTTGGCAGGGCTGCAAACCAAACAGACGGAATTCACGGGACTTTCTTGTCGACTAGGTTTGAGTTTTTCGGCATATAAGGAATTCTCCCATAGCTTATGGCCCGTTTCATTACCATTTTTTCCTCTGAATTTTCATGTTCTTGAAAAAATGGAAAGGATGCCTTCTCAGAAACATGAAAACCTGTATAGACTTGCTTTGATTGAATTGCCAGAATCACAAACATAATGTCATTTAGCTAAACACAACTTTAAAAACAATGAAAACCATGTAACTACCATCTTTGTAGCAGTCTGTGAACAGTGTTTGCATTTGATGGTTCTGAAAACAGAACCACGTAAGAATGAAAAGTTCGTCAAATTTTCCAACAGACGGTATCCAAATGGGGAAATTTGTCAGTCATGTCCTTTCAAATTCTCCAACAGACGACACCAGCTATTCCCAAAGCTTTACTAATATATTATTAGTATCACCAGAATTGAAGGGAATATTGGGTGTGCGGGTTAATGCAAAATGTAAGTTTACACTATATCAAGTTGGCTTAAGAGAAAGTTGTAAGCAAATAATTGTTGGAAACTTTGGCCAAGCCGCAAACGAAGCAGATGAAATTCACGGGTATTTTATTGTTAGCTAGGCTTGAATTTGTAGTACAATGTTTAACATCCGCATCCAAACAACTTGTTCAGCTTTATTTGGGATTTTGGACTTGAAAGTTTATTCTAACACCCACGCTGCTGGGTTCAGCCATAGATATAATATCCAATAACATGTAACTAAGAGAGAGAGAAGTACGTGTAAATATATATAGATGTCAAATAGGAATTAAGAACATGTACAAAGAAATCGAGGTTAATGTAGCCTTTTTTAAGAATTAATCGCTTCATCGGGCATCATAACTACGACTGCAACTTCTTTTATAACCTCTGCAAATTTTCATGCTTGTCCCAACTAGCGACTAAGTGAATGAACAACGATAAAGATCACTAAGTAAACGTGACAAACAAAAAAATTGTTAGCCTCTAATCACGTGATCATCTTAATGTTGGAAGAATATAGTTGTTCAAATACTAATTTCTTTGTCTATTTGAGAAAGTTACAAGAGCTGCTAAGATGTAAGCAAGCACAGGAAGTATGCGCTAGTTCAGAATGCAGTTAGAAGTTTTATTTCCTTTTTTTTTTCTTTTTTTGTAAATCTAATGGTAGATAATATTTAGTAAACTGTATGAAGCCATAAATATCGTTGAAAAGTGCTTGATTCTTTTGTATATTAAGATAAGATATATGCTTGTGCAAGAACCAAAGCAACATGTACAAGTAACTCCCTAGGCCCCGTAACGTGACTAAGGAAACTTAATAGCTAAAACTTCTAATAAGAAAAGATCTCTTTGCCTCTCATGATCATCGATAGTAGGAGTCAATTAGTTCTCAACTGATAGTGCCGACACTACCATGAAAAAAGTGAACTAGGGGTGCCCACTGTCTAATCATATGTGAAATCTGATCCCTTCGCTTCACACCTGGCTCAAAAACCTTAAACATGCCACTTCATCTCTCAGAAGCAAGAAAGTGTGCAGTGAGCTGTAAATTTGGTCAAGGGCTCTCGAATAACATAAAAGTTAAGCTCTGTAGCTCCAAGATATCCAAGGTCAAGACAAAAACAGCTGAATAAAGGAGTTGTTTAACAGAAAGCCTTGTAAATATAAATATATAAAGGGAGTTGAGATCTTTCAGATTTCAGGTATTCCTGATTTATAAGTCAGAGGAGTGAAATGCAATTGCAGGAATTATCAACCCTCACTAAAGTACAGCAAGGAAGAAAACTAAGAGCCCAACAAAAGATAATTTTTAACCAAACCAACAATAAAATCTACAGGAAGAATCATGAGTTAGGTGTTGTTACAAAATACAGTGATAGACCGCTTATAGGCTCTCAATTTGTAAACACTAGGATTGTTCTAAATTACAGGCATAAAACAATTTCATGTTTCCGAGAAAGCGTGAAATCAAAAGAAAAACAGAAAGACATATAATGCTAGTATACCTGAATGTTATCACCTCGAGGATGCTTCCTTGCCCCCTTTTCAGGTACATTCACTATCTGGAGAAAATAAGTATTCTCCTTTAAGCTGACAATGAAAGCTAAGCATGGACAGTCGAGAACTTTTCATACAAGCTAAAAGACAAAACTGAAACATGCATTGAAAAACATAATAATTCATCATGCTGTTCAATAAACTTAGAAAACAAAGTTCATATAGTACAAAGTAATAGGACATAGCGGCAGATTAGGAATTTCAAAAGTAACATGATGATGTTAATTTGATTCTACTCTAAGAGGACCAAAAATACATGCTACTGGCATCACGGACATAAAATGATTATCTAAGTAATGATATGGCATATAGGACAGACAGATATGCTCAGTACAGATTTCTGTATTAATAAGAACACTCATGGTCCTCACCTAGAGGACTAGAGGACGTAAGAAGAACGAGTGTTATGCCAATAAGACAACTTTTAGTAAAACAATAAATGTCTGTGGTAGAAAGGTATCGGTGTTCAAGCCTAGTGCTAAATAGTTTTGCTAATATTCTATCGACAAATAACATCAGAATGATTGCGATATGCCGTCCACGCCTTCCAAACTATGAGAGTTTGCTCTCTTTTTATGTTTCTAAGAGCCGCCTTCTCCGTTATCTGATTAGACCCTCCTCGAAGAATGAGATTTTAAACTTTGCCATATAACGTCACTGATCTGAAGAGCACCTGCTTGGCCACTTGTAAGTAAAATTTGTTTGAACTAGAGCGTTATGCTATTAAGGGTGCTTGAGGGCATCTGTTCCTTTCATATCTTGTAATTCAAGAAGTCTGGTTCTTCTCTTATCACCCACCTTCTCTCTTTTTCTCTCTACTCTGATTCCCTTATCTGGTTCAAACAACATTGCACTCTAATACGTATGATATACAGCACAGGCCTCTATCATTCTTCTTTCTTACTATATTTTGGACGTATGCTGTCAACTCCTTGGTGTGAAGCACCCCAATCTTGGTCAAGGATGTAAAAACAGTGCAGCGGGAATGGCTTCATCAGCTAATATTGATTTGGTCGCTTCCATGGCCTTCTCAGCGGACACCCACCCACTCTCTGTCCTACCTTCTCATTACGGGAATCCAACTAATTGCAACTTTAAGTTTTCTTGTTTTAAGCTAATGCACAAAAGGAGTTATAGAAGCTAGACTTGTGGGGATTTCAGTGTGGTTGATCTTAATGGAATACTAGCGTAGTACCTGAGCTCTGTCGCGCAGTTGATACATGACCAATGGAAAAGCGTGAATTTTTTGTTGACGAAAGTATGTTTTGGTTTGGTTTTTATACTCAGTATTCATGAATTGCTTCTGAATGCCAATTAACAATTAAATTTCATATCCTTGTTTAAAACAATCTAACGCAATGATATATCATGGGTGGTGTTAGATTAACCCATCTTTTTTTTCTTTTTTGGCTAAATCCACACCCATTTGTTACTGAATAAGTGAAAAGTGTTACTAAAGCATCTTCTTAGCGAACAAAGGTTGTGAATGCAAAAAAAGAGGGTGTGAAGCCCCACACCCTATATCAGAAATCTGACGAAAATACTTGTTAACATTAGATGCTTGTTAGGTTAAGAAGAAATATATAGGTTTTCACTAAATAAATATAAGATACTACGATGTTTTTAATAAATTATTGCATATTCAGACAAACTAAAAGAACAGCTTATGATATGCAATGCCTTCCAAGCAGTGCTTTAAAACTATAACGAAACTAGGAAAATATAGTTTATCCTCCTACCATTTTCTGAACATTCTGACCAGAACCTCAGCGATAAATGATCACTTGAAGAGTTGTAGCATATAGCGTAAACAAAAAACATGACTTTGTGTCTTTACATATAACAATTATATATGTACTTTCGATGTCAAAGAAACACCATTCTTATATTCTTGTCTATACACAGTTTTATCCTTAAATACCTGGTATTCGCATTTAATTCTTAGTTGCCATATTTACACCTAAAGGTTACATCCTCATGAAATTATATTTGAAATTTTTTTCTTGCAATCTTAAGCTATATACTGTCAAAAGCTTAAAAAAAAAAATCTTTGACGTTCTAAGCCATTTGATAGTAGGCACAACATGCCTTCACCGCAAATATTGGGTGGGCTACCAAGACAGTCTTTAAGCCACTAAAGCTGAAATTTAATACTTATGATGAATACTCGTAGATATGATATATACTCGTACGATGAAATAATCAGATAGGGCTGTGTAAAGGTTGTGAAAATGGTGTAGTTTTTCAAATTGTGATATTTAGTTATGCATACTTGGATGGATCTGACATCCCCATATAAGGAAGGTACAGTTACAAAAGGTTTCCAAAATTTGTATTTATATTACCAAACCAGAAGGTATGGTTTTGCAGAAATATGGTTTTACTTTAGATGCTTGGTTTTCAATAGTGGACTTTGTGCATTGTTCCAAATTCGATGTCGCATCAAGGAAACAAATAAAATTTGTAGAAATTTAATATTTGGCAAGTGTCAAATTTATAGTAGGAAGCATATACAGTTAAGTGATAATAAGTTCAATAAAAAGCCAAAATTAAGATGAGACTTAATCAGAGAGCTTAAAATAAAAAAAGACGTGTCACAAAACCAGAGACTAACTCGTCTTAATATTTAGATATATTCATTGAGATACGCCAATCTTCCGATACTGGTTATGGCATTCCATTCGTGTAAACTATCTATAGTTTCTCATGCGTTGGGATAGACCAAAAAGTTCTCTGGATTGTTTCCGGATCGTATAATCTAAATTGCCATATCCAATGCAGATCAATAGTCAGCAAATACCACAACTTTTAAGGGGAAGGAAGCACAGTAAGAAGAAGTTGCTCACATGTATTCAACAAGCTGCCGAAATTTCTCATTAAAAGGAAAACATCGCAAAAAGTCTGAACAAATGATTCAAAGGAAAAGCACTTACAGTTCCTTCCAGCATTTTTAAAAGTGCCTGCTGAACACCCTCACCAGAAACATCTCTGCTAATGTTTGAGCTCTCAGCCTATAAAAGTACACACATTGATTCAGAAAACAAGCTCTCAGGAAAGGAGAAAGAAAGAAAAAGAGAAAAAATAGAAATAAACCTTCTTGGTTATCTTGTCAACTTCATCAATATAGACCATCCCCTGTTGTGCTGCTTGCACATTGAACTCAGCAACCTTCATAAAAAATATGAAAGCTCAAGCATTCGTGTCATTGAGGAAAAACAAGCCATGCACGTGTAGTACATTACAAGAAGTGCCTTTTTCATATACCTCACTCAGTTTGACATAGTAGACATGCTCAAACACATAAACATATCCATTTAGTAAGTAAAGAGCTTTCAGAATAGAGCAATAAGAGTTAATTACAAAAAGCAATGCTGTAGACTACCATAATTTAAGAAAGTGCACAGCACGGGTGCGCAAAAATGGATGAAGCACCAGCACCGGATGCGCATCGGGTGCGGTGTGGGTACACAACGGTTGTGTGTCCTGAAATCTTAACTATTTTCTAATTTTCAAAATATCAGGTGCGTTTAGGATACCACTAGGACACCGCGTAGGTGCGTATCGAATACTTAAGGGTTGAAAACAGATTTTTTAAAGAATTTTTGGGGGTCAAAACATAAATAGGATACTTAGGGGTGAAAACAGAATTTTGAAAAGAATTTCAGGGATGAAAGCATAAAATATAGAACATATACTTAACCAATAACTAACGGGACAGAAGGGTTTGAACTCTTGAAGAGGAGAGAGTGAGGAAGCAAAGCAGTGGCAAAGCAACGAGCGCGATCACCCGCAGAGGCAGCGATGACTGGCTACGACTAACTAGAAGCGAGACTACATATGATGGTAATGGGGACAGAGATGAATATGAAGATTTTTTTGGTTTAATGAAGATGAAGATGTTGTGGCCATGGAAATTCCTGAAATGCTTGAAGAAGTATTTTGCTTTTTTTATTAAATTGTCATGGGTTTGTTTTTATGATGATGTAATCATCCATGGTTTGAACTTTGGAACTTTGCTACTTTCGAAACCTTGATGCTACTTGTACTGTGACGTATTTAGTGGTGATTATGATGTATTTGGTGGTATTGTAGATTGGTTAAATTTGCACTATATATCAGTTTTATCCACTTTCTTAAGATTCCAACGGTACCTATTTTTGCTTGGAAACTCAATACTGAGTATACGTAGTTGAAAAAATATGTATAAGATTTGCCGTATCCCCGCAGCACCTGTATCCTGAAATTTTTAAAACTGCCATATCTACGTATCCACACCCTTGTCGTATGCGCTCGCGCACCGCTGTCCGTGCTTCATAGGTGCATAATATGAGGAACAACAGAATGCAGGAATTTCAATACCGAAGCCTCCAGAACCAAGACAAAAGGGTGGCCAGAAGAAGTCAAGTAGGCAAACAAGTCAAATGTGGGCCCTTCTTTTGGACATAATTTACTTGGGTTTTAAGCTTCTGTACTGCTAGTAAATAGTTGGTTTTATTTGACTAGTATCATAGATGGAAACGGGTTATAGCAGCAACAAGTTGGTAGTGGCACGAAAAAAGTGCATGTATTTCTCACATGAATATTAACGCACAATGCTTGTAGGTTAGTCTTTTACGAAAAAGACGATAAAATAGAATACACTATAATGGCCCAATATTCTTATCCTATTAGACCGCCTTTACTCCCTTCCTTCATGTGTCACATATTTGAGCCTCAAGAAGAGGCAAAACAGTAAAAAAAGGGGCAAAGGATTGAAAATAGATAAAGCCAATAGCTTATAACAAGTCGGACAGAATCCTGAGCTGCTTTGTTGTGAGAAAAATTGATAGTGACCTACAGAAGTTATTGGGTAAGTGAATTTTCACACGGGGGAAGGGGGGTTCACAACCCTAACTCAATAGAGATTTCTACCTTTCTATAGTCGGTTTTCCACAAATAGGGTTGGAGTTCCAGCAAAGGTTGGATTAGAAACGTTGAGTGATGCCAAGGATAGGCCAAAATACAATTTAGTATTGGGGCAAAATTACAAATGTTGAATATTGGTGGGGCTTAGGTGTAATTCAAGTCTCCTCTTCGTCACGCCTGTCTAAACCTTATGAATGTTCGGAGAAAACCAACTTTGTTATTCGGCAGGTTTACTAAAGAATTTTTGGTATACAGTTAAATGGGTCATTCAGTTAGGTGGAGAAGGAGGATGAAGAAAGAAGAGTTGAGCCGTAAGTTCGACCAAAAGAAAGACAGAACTTCAGCCATGGTTATTGAGATTCATATGGAACACTTGAAAAAGAGGAAAGGCCTAGATCTCCACCAGGCCAGCCTACAAGCCTTCATAAATCACTGAATTGAGTCATGAATCAGCTATTCAGCAGGATGCCAAGGGACGCGGAACTGCAGACATACACAACCAAATTAAGGACAAGGAAAACAAAACACAGCTGGCTCATTTACTCATGTGGTCAATCAGTAGACACTGCCTTCTCCTTTCAAAAACTGACAGGTCCTTACTACTCTGCAGGAAGAGGAACACTTTTCAGGTTCAAAAATATGTGGTGAAGGGGATAGGTACTGCGGGTGAAAATGAATCAAGTGGGATAAAAAAAGGATTACAGATCTGGGTTCAATGTTGAGAAGGAACCCAAATTTCCCCAAATTTCTAAGAGGGCTTGAAGAAGTGGAACGACAAGCTTCTAAAAATAGTGGTACAAAAACATTAGATCTATGAAAGGGTTCAAAAGATAGATAATAAATCAGGTGAGCACAGCTTATCTGAGGAGGAGGTCTACAGGCAGGTAGATTTGATTAAGGTCTGTGCTTAAACAGATATGAGGGGAAAGGTTAGAAAGGATGGGCGGGTGGGTTTTGACAACTAACTTAACTGCACAAAAAGAAAAATTATTGACAAAAGCATTTGCACAGGATACTAGACCCAAGAAATATGAATAATGAGCTTAACATGCGTTAGTTGTGTAAGGCATAATAAGAAGGCAAAAAAATACCGTAAGCAGTTTATACAATATTGATTCAACATCTTCTCCAACATAACCAGCCTGCAAAAGAAAGGCAGAGTTTACCTCTTTCAGTTGGATACCAAAGAAAGGAACTTGTAGACAGAAGCAATATTAACAAATAAAGCACAAGGGCACAGCTATAAGCCATGAGAGTTGTTAAGAGATAAACTGCTCATTATGCTGTCCAAGACTTTCTAGATAAAACTGCACTTTTAATTTCTTGGTAAGACGAGAATGTTAACCAAACGGTATAGCAGAAAAGGAGCCTGTTAAATAAAACTGTGCAATCTACCAAATGTAATTAACGACCTTTCCAGAAAACAAGGGTTGGTTGCCTGAGGTGGAAGATTATGTCTATACTCTTCATTTGCAAGCAAAGGAGGAAAAGAAATCAGCAATTGACTTGCCTGGGTTAAAGTAGTAGCATCAGCAATCACAAAGGGCACATTCACAAAACGAGCTAGTGTTTTTGCGAGCAATGTTTTTCCTGTTTAAAAATTGTAGTCACAAAGGCAGTGAACATTTGACAATGGTAACAACACAGCCAGAGCGACAACTCATCTTAAAATTAGCTAAGAAGACATAGAAATACCCAATGCAACCACGCGCAGCACTGAAATACAACAAAGAAAAATTGGTAATACCAGAGCCAGTTGGGCCCATCAAAAGTACATTGCTCTTTTCTAATTCCACATTGTCGTCATCATCTTTTGTCCCTGATTCTGCTCCTGACCTAGCATTCGAATGTGGAGGTTCAGTTCACCAATGTGAGTGAAAAGTTTAACTATACATGGTTCGACTGCTTACAGAACTTTGTTATTTGAGAACAAAATGACGCATCATTGACGTGATGCCAGCTGCGGTCAGACACGACTACATAGGGAGACAACTAATGACTAACCCTTTCTGCAAGTTGGCATGATAGATCCTTTTGTAGTGGTTGTAAACAGCCACGGAAAGCACCTGCAACCCAAATCAATACCAGATAGGAAATTTAGTTGCAAGACGAAACAGAAATAGCCATTTCCACGTATCCATTACGATATTCATGAAAAGCATGGAAAAGGAATGACATATTTGATACAGACATCCAAGCCAAGGCATTTTTTAGCAAATTACTCTCTTCTGTCCTTTCTAGGTTTCAAGGAGAGGAAGACATACTGGCTGACAACATGTACATAGAAAGATCCTTACCTTCCATTCACAATGACATATGTGATTTGGGGGATATGTCTAAGATTCCAAGAGATGAAGACTAGAGATGTGTACCGCAAAATTAGTAACAATAAAAGTAACAGACTTCCAATAACATTCAGAAAAGCATTCTGACAATGCAAGTAGAAAATACACTGAAGAAGCTATAATACAATACAGGAGACGCACAAATCTAATGCTGCAAATCAAATATGAAATGAACATTGCATGTGGATCGCTACTTTACAGAAACGTAACCGTAGCGTCATGAAAGTCAAATACTCTGAAACAGAGAACAGCTTGGGAAGAAAGTAAGGACCTTTTTGGCACGGTCCTGGCCAATAACAAACTTATCAAGCCCCTTGCAGATCTCCTTGGGGGTAGGCAAATTCTTCCCCAAATTGGACCCGCCCCAACCACTCTTCTCTCCATTGCCACCACCTCCACCTCCTCCTCCTCCTCCACCGGGCCCCGCAGCCCTAATAACATTGACGCCGGGGGCAAAAGGCGGACCTGGAGGCGTGTGAACCGCCAGCCCATTCCCGGACGGCGGAGGCTGCAAACTCTCGGGCGGCTCGCCTCCGTACATCCTCAGGGTGTCCCAGAACGACGACCTGAGCTTGTTCCCGTATTCGTCGTCGGGACTGGGCCGCTTGTGCTTAACCCTACCAATCTCGACAAAGCTCCCCTGGAGAGGCGCGGTCTTGTAGGGCCTGAAGTAGTACGCCGTCTTACAACTGGGGCACACCTTGAGCGCCTCGTACGCACCCGGCTCGGCCGAGGCGTCCGAGGGCGGAATCAGCTGCTGCCGATTGGAACTAGAATAGTTGTTGCCATTGAAGAGGAGATCCATGTGCTTAGAGCAACGAGGGCAGTTAGCCTCCGCCCTAATCCGGCGCGTCTGGTACTCATAATCGCCGGAGCCGCCGCCGCCATGGTCCCACTTGTAGCGCTCCTGCACGCCGATCAGGGACTCCCTCCGCCGCACGCAGGAGCCGAGGTGCAGACAGCTAACGAAACCACGGTGATTTGACTCCGGCCGCCGCGAGAGCGCCGATGTCGTGGCGGCGACTTCTCTAAGCCTCTTCCATCTCCATATGCCAGCCATCCGTTAAAGAAAATGCAATGAATCACAGAATTGCGTGATTGAGATCTGTGGATTGTAGTGGTAGTGTATACCATATATATACCATAACGGGTAACTGAGAGTGATATAGAGTTTGGTTGGATCCGTGTGATGTGCTGTTCATGTGCGAGTACGAGCGTTTGTTCGAGGGAATGCGGAAATGGATGAAAGCATGAGGAGGAGAAAGAAAGGGAAGATAAAGTTGGGAGTAATTCTAGGAGTATTGAGAAAGACAAGACCCTCACTCTTCCTCTCTCGCGCTCGTGGGTGGGGGGAGTTAACGATATTATTCGGCTCCGTTTCACAATTTTTTTTTTTTTTTTTTAAAAATTAAAGGATAATTTAATTTTTTTTAGTTTTATAAAAATAAGTGGGTGTTTGATAATCACTTTTTTTTTAATTTTTTCTTGGGTGTTTGATAACCTAGTTTTTTTTTTTTTTTTCTGGTGATTTGCGGTGGTGGTGGCCTGCGGTGGCTGGTGGCTACCAGTAGTGGTCTCCGGCGATGGCCGCCCCCCGCAGACAGTCTCCGGCGATGGTCACCGGCCGGAGGCAATCGCCGCCCCGCCGACAATTGCCGGCAGTGGTCTCCGGCGGCCAGCGGTGAGAGGGTGGTGGTCTAAAAAAAAATCAGTTTAATAGACTTTTTAAAAACAAACTTGATTTAAAAACTGAGTTTTTAAACTGAAAGAAAAAAAAATTGGTTACCAAACGCAACTTTTTTTTCCAGTTTTCAAAACTGAAAAAAAAAACATAAAAAATAATGTGTGTCAAACGGAGCCTTACTTCCATTTATCTTTTTTTTTCTTCTTTGAGTAATTCGTAATACCAGTCTTTTTTATTTGTCTATATAATCTTATAAAAAACGTTACATGAGTCTCATCTCGCCAAATAACTGATACGACATCGCTATCTACCAGCCCCAACATCAAGACCATCTCTCGTCCCTGAAGCCTTCTTTTGCCCCTCCCAAGCACCGAACCACCACGATCGTTCCGGCAACGAATCACCAAGAGTACCGATCTACTCCAAAGCAACTCACTTCTTGCCAACACCGCCTCCCTAACCCCGCACCGCACTGCCAAATCTACTACCCTTTGCCAATCTATTGGATTGCATTAGTGGCGGCACCGATCTGTGCTATTTCATATTAATGGTGGTCGCGTGATGGATTGAAGGATGTCATGGGTTTTATTGGCACTATGTTGTGATTTGTGATGGCGTTAAGCTATGTTAGTGGTGGTTTACTATCGACAATAGAGAGAATAACAAGATGGTTAGGCTTCATGCAGTTTGTAGCTATGGAGTTGGAAATGGTTGATTGTAGTGCATTTAATATGGATTTTTAGGGTTTGGTGGTGGCTACTGTCGGTGGCGCTGGGATTTGATGAGGTTGACAATTCTGGTGTCGTGTTTGTTTTGCTATGGTGGTCACAAGTGGTGATGGTTTTGTTAAGGTGGTCACAAATAGCAATGAGTTTTGTGGCAGTGGCGAGGGCAATGTGTTTTATGGTGGTGGTCAGAGGTGGTAATGGGTTTGGTGGGGGTGGTTAATGGTGGTGATGGTAACATATGGTAATGGCTTGGTGACATTTTATGGGTGATTTATGGGTCCTATCATTGTATTTGATCAAATGGGACCCATACGACGCCTTCTATACACAAATTTGGACAACAAGGTTTATAAGACTCGATATTTTACCAGAAGGATTTAGTAGGTACGAGAAAAAAAAAAAGATCAAGTAGGTCATGAATGCAAACTTAAGGGTTATATACGAAATTACTACTTTTTTTAAGGTTTAACGATTTTCATTTGTCACTAGCCATAAAATAAGTTTTGCAAGTCTATGAGCAACAATTGAAAAAGTATTCAAATCTGCATTGCATCAAATCCTAATTGTGCTTTCGATTTCAAATAAATAAAAGTGTGTCATGTATAGTGCTTCGAGAGAAAAGCTTTTAGGGTAACGGTGATAGATAGACATGGTGTAATCGACAGATCACATAAAATGATAACAACACCTTGACTCTCTTTTTCGCGCAGAGGTCATTGTGCCTCATTAAATCCTATCCATCTATTACATAACGTAATCTCTGTCATTATTGCAATGATAAATGTCTCATATTTCACAAGGACTTCTTGCTGTCGCATTCCAAAAATAACTTTTCAAATATCTGATGAACAATCATGATATTTAGAACAATTCGTGACGTGCTTGTGTATGTTTTCGTCACATATTCGCTATGCATTTTCTCCAGAAAATTGAGTGTCATTTTCTTAGGCAAACACAAAGGTGGGATACATCCAATCACCGCATAAGAGTGGTGGTGAAAAGTTGGCCACAAATCCATGAAACCTAAAATTTATTTGTAGTCTATCTCTTGACGTAACTCTGAGAAGCCAAAGCTCTCGAAGCAAAGTCTGGAGGGCCTGGGCTGACCCAGCCCAGGCCCTCCAGACTTCTACTCTAGCGGTTTAGTCTTTGGCCCAAAGTAGAATGGGTCAGGTCAAGCCTAACTCCCTAAAGCAAAAGCAACATGACTTGGAGATTGATGTTCTTCAAGTCTTGTTGCCTTTTGCCACTATCAGCTCGTTTCCAGCAGTTAACTCATATTCCATCTATTGCGAAGCACCTTGAATTAAATAATGTAAACTCCTTTGATATAAAGCAGCAGCAGCAACAACAACATTCCTATGACTAAAAGGCATGTTGATCTTATCAAGGGGTGTTTGCATAATCAGGAATGTTTTTGTCAAAAGTCAATCACTATTTGGTGTTTATACCCATCGGTGATTGTAGTTGATGTGGTACTCATGATTGTGGATGTTCTTGGCTACGTGATTTTGGCCATCTTAAAGCAGACACCTTTAACAAAAATATTTGAAAAGGAAAAACCTAACAGTTTAGACTAATAAAATAGCTAAAAAAGTAACCGTAATATTTTTGTGTGGGATTAAAACTAAAATAATAAGGAACATATAATATCAGTTGCTCTAAGAACCTTTAACTTATTTCCCTATATAAACTATAAAAGCACATGACTAAAGTATAAAAGTTAACGGACAAATTAAAACTTCTTAGCTAAAATCTATCAACTAAAGCAAAGAAAGCATGTAGGTAAAAGATTGAGAGGCTTACTAACATATAGCAATGCACAAGATAGTTTGTAAGGTAAGAGAGGGATTGTGATTAAGATGTGAAAAATGTACACGGAACGGCTCAAGCGACGCAAAACACCAAAATATCCCAAAACCTGGTCATTTATAGCTAATGGCAAGTCTAAATATGTAAAAAGTGCATCAAAGAAATGTTAGAATAAGCTAGGAAGAATGTAGCACACAAAATAATCATTACGTACATATTGTGTGCGTTTTTTTTTTTTTTGGGTGGGCAGGGGTTGTGTTCTCAAAATGATGACCTATGGCCGTCGGGGGAAAGGGGGAAAACGTCAAAAACTTTGTGTTAGCCCTACGATTATTTAACCTAGGATTATATTCGACTTTGATGATAAACCAATATGGATGATTATATTGTCTAACATGCATTGACTTCATGAAACGTTAGATACAACCTCATACTCATGCAACGAACAATTAGACAAGTAAAATATCAATGAAAAATACTTAACGGAATGCTTCAAAGATGGAATACTTCAATTTAATTTTAAACATTTTTATTTCTTGTTTTGTAACTAGACATAGAGAGTTGATCCTATCATTGACTGTGACCTAGAAATTACTCATAGGTTTCCCTTGCATGCATACAAATTTTCGTGCTTTGAAAACTTGAAAAGCTACATTTTCAGGTATACAGTCGACTGTATTATAATGCAGTCGACTACAAGTTTGGGCAGTAAGTTGTTACAGTCGACTGTGTTCCAATGCAGTCAATTGTGTTCCAATGCAGTCGGCTGCAATAACTTCCAGTAGCCTATTATAGTCGACTGTAATTGAAAATTTTGAAAATTCAATGCTACTTTGGAATTACAGTGACTACAATAGTGCAATACAGTCGGCTATATTTAGCATTTGGCGCATTTAATGCGCTACCTACCTCCAAAACGGTCATATTAATTCTCACACTTATATAGACTCATTTTGGGCTAGTCTTGATTCGTCCATGGTTGCATTCAATGCTCTTTTATCTTGCAAATACTCAAAACTCAAAGTAGTTCTTCAATCTCTCTTTGTTTTCATTATTTTCTCATCCGAATCAAAAGAGCATTCATTGTGAGTTTATATTTGAGAGATATACACTTCCACATTTATCCCTCTTATTCTAGAGTTTAAACTTGTATTCATTAACTTCTTGAGAGGGATTCTTTGTACACAATATATCATCTAAAGGTTCTTGTAATAAAGCTTAGGATTGTCAAGTTTGGAGCTTTGGAATTGTCAAAGCCTGTTCTTGATGTGGGCATAGCATCAAGGGATTGTAAGAGGTTCGATCTTGACCCCCTAAGGAAGATCATTCTAGTAGATTCTAGGGCCTTTTAAAGGACTTCCTTGGAGGGGTGAACGTAGACTTGAGGGTAATTTGAGCCGAACCATCTATCTCAAATGACGAGTATCTCTAAAGCCTTCTCTCTCTACATTATTGCCTTGTACTTGTGTTGAGATTGGTTAGCTTGCTTTTGAAATATTTGTGTTTGTGGTTTTGTGTTTAAGCTATTTAAGTGTTCATCTTAGCTTCTCAAAATTCGTAGTGATTACTTTTTAATCTTTTAAAGAAGTATTAAAACCCTATCCCCCCCCCCCCCCCCCCCTCCCTTTTCTAGTTTCACTTTGTATGTGAACAATGTGTAAGGGGGGCCTTGGCTTGGGCTGGATAGGGGCCAGGCTCGGAATAGACTTCGAGCTGGGCAGAGCCGAGCTAGACTTTAAAACACACCAGCCATGTCGAGCTTTACCAAATAAATGGAGGTCCAGCCCAAGCCATGGCCCTTAGCGTCTACGGCAGCAAATGAAGGTCCAACCCAAGCCAACACCCTCCTCATCTTGCACCACCAACACCTTTTTCCCAAATCCGACCACCACCTTCCTGCGTATATGTATGTTGACTATGTGTGCAATTGTGCATTTGTCTGTGAGTGTCTATTTGTGTAGGATTGTCTGCACGCGAGGGTGCGAGGGATTATGCATGTGTGGTTGGTGGGTGGGGTTTTGTGTGTGTGTGTGTGTGTGATAAAGTCTGTGCTAGGGAATATGTGATTGCATGTGCAATTGTGTCTGGAGTCGTTAGAACGGGGATAGTGGCGGCGAGAGGTTATTTGGGTGGGGCTGGGGTCGTTGGAAGCAAGGAACTTGGTGGTTTGGGGGCAATGTCTAGGGTTTGGTTTTGGCGGCATTTGAATCAAGTGAAGAAGATGAAGTATAAAGAGGGCAAAATGGACATTTCTCTTAATATGTTACAACTTTTAACGGATTACCACAATTGACACCTAAAGGTTGTGTATGTCATAAAGGTAGACCACAGTGGGTGTATTTGTAGTTTTCCTAATGAATATGCTCAGCAAAAGATGCTCCTCTGACTGGGAGGCGTATGACTTCCATTTCCAATAACAAGTGAACTTTTTACTGGACATGGTGGAGTTGCTTTGGGCTCAACTTTGTAGGTGGACCTAGCTGGATGTGGGTGATATCAATTTTTTTCATACGTCTAATATCATCGATCGCTAGTGTAACCAAATCCTCTCACTGCCGCCCTAGAACAATGTGTTAGCCAATAATGAGAGCGAGAATTGTGATGTTTTAGTTGACCATTTTCAAGGATTATATAGGCCTCGTGGTGAAGTTAGTGTTGTGACTGCCTCTAGACGACATCCATGTTGATGGTCTCGTGGAGCAATGGCTCTATGTGTGTCAATGCACACGAACTCTCCTACCTTTTTCAGCAGCCAAGATCAAGAAAACGACTTTTCACATTGGATAGCTTAATGCTCCCAGACATGATGGTGGTCAAGCACCGCTAGAGGTTTACAGGGGCTGATATCACTCAGGCTACTTTGTTGTTCCTTAATTCTGGATATCTTCCCTATGAAGTTAACCACACAAAAGTACTTTCCATCCTAAAACCCCCACCCTGAGATGGTTGTGGACTTCACGCAAATCAGTCAGGATGTTTAATGTGCTATACAAAGTAGTTTCTAAGGTCCTCGTGACCGTATGAAGCCACTCATGGATGGGTTTACATCACCTTTCTAGAATGTCTTTGTGTCAGGACAAATGCCATTTTAGCCCATGAAATGATGTTCGTAAAAGGAAAATGGTTGGGTGGCTCTGGCTAGTTCAAACTCAAGATGACTAAAGCTTATGGATGCAGCTTTGGATTCCTAGTCATATGGATACGTCAAATCATGCAGTGTGAATCCATTGCTTCTATGTGGTCCACGCTCTCTTAATTGGTCCTTGGAAATGGCTCCATCACACCTCACTTTAGTCCCACATGTGGAATTCGGCAAAAAGATCCACTCATGCTAATCTTTTCATCTTGTGTGCTAAGGTCTTACTTGGTTCCTCCTCGCAGGCTGAATGCTGGGCTGAGCTTCAGGGAATTAAATGGGCAGGCAATTGCCTCCTATCTTTTACCGCTTATGCAGATGACACCTAAAATTTCTTCAATTTGCAACAGAAAGGTCTTGCGCATCTCTTTTGGCTATTTAGGAACGTCTTCAGCAATACTACACCTCCTCGGATCAGCAGATGAATTGGGCAAAATCAATCTTTTCTGTAAGCCTAAATACTGAAACAAATCTTTAGTAACGAGTTGAGATATGTTTTGGTTTCTAGGGTCATCAAGGTCTTAGAAAATATTAGGGGTCTAGCTTAATATCACCACTACGCGTAGGGTCTTCCAGAGTTGAATTTAAGGCATGTAAGACCGCTATAGTCCTTGGCTAGGATTGCTTTTAAACAAGGGGGACGAGCAGCTCTTCTTCAATCTATCTTATCCTCCTTATTGATTCACTATATTGGGTGTACCGATTCCCAGTTCCGTTTGCAAGAGTCTAGATCAAATCCTAGCACAATTATTGTGGTCGAGGGAACTCCTACATCGATCCACTCATTGGTTTGCTTCGCTTAGACTCTGTTTCCCCAAAATGCTCGGTGGTCCAGGCTTTCAAGATACTCAAACTTTTAGTAAGGCTACCTTTACCAAACAAACATCGCACATATGGTCAACTACTTCGCTTTGGTATCAAAGGTGCTATGTAGCTAATATTTTTCCCGAACTCTTTTTCTTGGGGGTCTTTTATATGGGAGCTCTTAGGTGTGACAGAGTATTTTGGTGTACCAAAGAATCCTTAAAGCGGGTCTCCATTACTAGGAAGAAGATGGTTGATGGCTCCCGGTGGTTCGACCTTATTAGCTATGGTCCTTGGTTGGCTCCCAGTGGTTCGACCATCTTAGCTATGGTCCTTGGTGATGTATAGAAGCACATATGCGAGTGGCAGACCGCAGACCTCATCACCCCAAACACTTGAGTTTGGGATTCAGGTAAGGTGGTACAGTTGCTCCCCCTGTAAAGGGAAAGATGATTATTTCTGTTAAGTTGTCTGGTCGCGACGGGCTAGATGAGAAGATATAGCCCCGTACTTCAAATGGCATGTTCCCGACCTTTTCTACTTTATGGATGCTTCAATCGTATCAAGTGAACGCTCATCTGCGAGCGTTTTTCTTCCCATAATACTTATGGATTAAGCTGTGGAATTTACCACTATCACCCAAGATGAACGCTTTCCTCTTGTAGTTAGGGCACTGTCAATTGCCTCTTCACACGGAATTACTTGAAAGACACTGCTACTGTAGATTGTTCTCCACTTTGTCTGGCTTCTCCAAAGACGCATGAGCATCTTTTTCTCTAGTGTGCACATGTGCAGGCAGTTTGGATGGTAACACCCCTTGGTTGCCACCTAATGGAGGTCTACCAACCTTTCTTCACGCCTGGTTGTTTGCTTGGTTAGCGGAATCAATTTTGCTAACAGAAAGATAGTTGGTCATTTATGTATGGATTGCCATCACATTATGGTCTTTGAAGTATGGCCGCAACGTTGCGGTTTTCAGCAGTGAGGATTTTACTCCCAACTACAACTTAATTGTGTGCACTGATGAGAGCAATCTTGAATACTCCCCGCTGCTAATGTCTGCTCACAAAAGTTAGGGCATCTCAGCCAGCAACATCGACTCCGGGCTCTACCATTTATCTACTTCTTTTTGTCCTCCTTCATTCCTTTTTTTTTTTTGGTATATATTATGTCCTCCTTTATTCCCGCTTCATTATTCTGGAATATACGAACGTAAGATCTGCACATACAGTTTTTTGTGTTATTGTTGTAGCGTATCACACTCGGTTCTACTGTCAAGTTAGGTTTTGTTTTGTACTGAAATGCAAATCGACATCTAACTAAAGCTACAATTCAATCGGTTATTGCCGACGAATCCTACTACCCCGAGACTCTTGCAGTTTCATTTGGCTCTTACCTAGCTTACTGCAAGCAGAATTGTCATCTTTATATTCTTCTTATGCTACCTTTGCTCTTACTTTGTAAACCACCTTCCTTGACCTTCCGACACCGGGCAGGCGTCAGCCTCCGCAACTAACACATAATGAACATTTGATCGTCCATCGTTCCACCCTTCTAGCCAAACTAGTTGCTAGATGCCACATTTTGCATTCTTTACACATTGCTCGAGGTCAAGATTGCTACCTCCCTGCGGCACATGCCCTTGCTAGTCGTGCAAACAGAGTTTTCTTTCGTGCACCACAAGTGGTTTGGCCCTGCTCTCACTACCATGTCTCTTTGGTCGCTACAGGTCTAGGAAAGAGTGTTGCATCTTCCTTGAATTTTGAACCGGCATCTATCTTTGATACTTGCTGTTTGTTTACGATATTCTACCAAATGGGAGTGTCATATAGTCGTTGTATTGTTTACATGCTTACTCCAATTGTTTAGGTTGTCCATTGTAACCGACAACGTTTTGCGTTAGTATAAATATCTACTCCCTCCCTTCGTAATTAATTAATTGATCATATCTGACTTACACGTTATTTAAGATATGCGTTATACTTTATGAGTTTCCCGATTCTACTCCAAGAGAAAAGAAAATCAACCAAGAGAGAGAAAGATAAGTTGGTGGAGGATTATATGTGAAAAAAGAAATAGAATAAAAAAAAGTGTAATAAAGATAAACATGAAAAAACACCTCCAAAATCTTTTTTAATTTGAAAGTGATCAACTATTTTAGGACAGCTCAAAAAAATAATATAATCAAATATTTAAGGACGAGGGAGTATTACTTTAACCGAAAAATGATTCAAAAAATCACTGGTGGGACTAAAAGGTTTCAGTCTCTAAGCAGCACAAGAAAACTTGGCTCGGGCTACTTCTTTAAGCATAAACTAGCTATTAGCATGTTGAAGGAGTTCAAAACAATCCTATTACCCCTTGTCCTGCACTACAAGTGAATAGCTTGACCGTGTCACTTAGCTACTGTGGGTTGCAACTAAAAACGACTTTTCTGTGGTAGGAAAACTAGCAAAGAAAACAGTTACTGAAACTTAGACATCTGTTCTACGTTTCCTCTTTCTGTTTATCGAAATGTACCAACAGAGGTGCAGCATCATCGTCTTCATCATTATAGTTTGACTACTAGAGATGTTCTTCTGATGTAATATTGGTTACAAAAATAGAGAACTTGTGCATGAGCCTACTACGCTAACAACTACACAGAATATCGTTACCAAAACTGAGAAACATTTTCTTCTTCTACACTTCCTCTCTTCTGTTTATGGCAATAACCCACTCAGGTGCAGCATACTTGTCTTCATCATAATAGGATGCTTCATCGTAGCAGTTGACTACCAGGCATCATTCTTTCTAAGTAAAAATAGTTACAAACTGGAGAACCTTGTAGAAGTGCTTCAGGCACCATTAGCTATATACATATGACAGTTACCAAAACTCGAAACGTCTAATTCTTTGTTTACACTTACTCTGGGATCCTTGTTTTCATCACAATAGTCGACTGCCAGACATCCTTCTTCAAAGTAAGTATGGTTACAAACTGGGAAATTTGTGAGAGTGCCTACTGCACTATTAACTAAAGAAACAAAGGGTAACATGGAAATTAAAAGAAAAGGTACCTGGACGTATAACAGCCATTTAGAAAGCCCTACTTGAGAGGCTTCATACCCTGCAAAGTTTTGTGAGCTTTTTGTATCAGCTGTACACAAGACAGCTAATCGGCTACTCAGCTACACAGAAATCCTCCTACGCAACTGAAGCACACTACCTTAGAAGTCTAAACATGTCCACCATCATTCAAGTTTATACAGATAAACTACTGCATTCGAAATTGGCCTCCGAAAGAGAATTCTTGCTTAATGGTGCGTAATTGTTTTCAGAAAAGACTGCAACCTTAACTACATTAGAGATACATCGACGACAGTATACCAAAGGCATGGATCCAAACACTTGGGACTTAAAAATTCAATGGCCAAGTACATTACAGTTTACAAGTTGAGGGCCCCAAACCAAACTCAAATGCTTCTGAAACAAGTATATTGACTAATATAAATTTTAAGAAAAGGAGAATAAGAATTTGATCTAGCACAACAAATCAGCCCGAAGGGGAGCAGAACCGGTATCGACCATGGAAAGCGAGGATGAAAAGAAAATGACTAGAAATGATGCAAAAGTTATAGGACCCTAGCAAAGCAACCCAAGATCGCAAATATTAAGAGATTTGGCCTAATAAGAAGATAAGTAAAGTCTTGTTCTCTCCAAGAGTAGCAAATATTTTAGGTCCTGATAACTCCATATTTTGATGATCATTGATCACTTGGTCTTTAATACCAAGAATGATTGGATGAGACAAAGAATTACTTGACTCAGACCTATTGCCATGGGTCCTGCAGATGTAGTTTTAGAAAATATCATTATATAGAAAAAGTGGTAAGGAAATGTAATCACAACAAATACCAACCTAGTAGAACTCCTATTGATTCCCATTGTAAGTAGGTATCCAACTTAGAGAATCACCTTCTAAAGTAATTGGTAGCTCAACATAAGCACAGAATTTTATTAGAGTAGACATAGCATGTCCTGATGGTATATCAAGTAGAGACATTAGTATTGCGATACAAGAGTGTCGAGATATCTAAGGCATACTTGGACTATAATTTGCAGTTTAATAATACAACTCCTGTATTTAAAAATTGTAGTGATGCTAATTCAGCATACGGTAGACTTAATTTATGTGGTTTATATATTCATGGTCCTCCATGACAAACATGTTCCGATTTCCTGTATGGAATCCATTTATGTGGTTTATACTTTCATTGACCTCCATGAGAAACGTGTTCCAATTTCCTGTATGGAATCTAAATCTATTGCTGTCTCTTGCAAGTAAAGAGTTACTTTGCCTGAAGAGATTTTTGTGATGAATTCCATTCATAGATATGACTGAAGGACCAACTACTACCTTATAATGTGATAACTGAGCCACAATACACATGAAAACAAGAAAATCTCGAGAAATAGCAAGCACATTTCTACCAGATATAATTATATCTTGTTGCATTCTTACCAACTGATCAAATGTTAGCGGGTCCACTAACAAAACCCTTGTCAAGTGGGATGTAATGTAACCACAGGAGGTATAGGTCTATTACCAGTTTCAAGAGAGAATTCTTTTTTGAACCCTTCCATTATACTGATGTCAATTTTCAAGTATTTGCTCATAAATTCCAATATTTGGTTCACCCTTAATATATCCACCCTATGAAGCACGGGTGCTTCAAAAGGGAAGGAGTATCGGGGTCGGGTGCGCATCGGACACGGGTGCGGCTCGGGGTGCGCACCCGTTAATTTCCATTTATTTTTTTATTTACAGAAATTCGGGTGCGGTTCAGATACGGCTCGGGTGCGGCTCAGACACTTCGGGGGTTGAAACATAATTTCCAGAACATATTTCGGGGGTTGAAAGATAAAACTTAATTTTTTGGGGGTGAAAACATAAAATGAATGATACTAACCAAATCAGGGCACACGAGTTCAGCTGATATAGAGAGAGAGAGAGAGAACGCAGCAGCCGCGACCTCCCTCGACACACCGGCGACCTCCCTCGACACCGGCAACCTCCCGCGACACCCATCGAACAATCGCGACCACCCACGCAACACCGAACAGCCGTGACCATCGAAAACCATTGGGGACCTCCGGCGACTATTGGGGACCTCCGGCAACCACTCGCAACCACCCTACTCACCTCCGGCAGCTTTGCTTCGAAGGTATGTGTCTGACTTGCTCTGTCTTCCTATGTCTTCAATTTATTTATTTTTTTGGTTTCTGCTGAGACTTGGACGATGTGGAATGTTAGGTGTTTTTTGTGTAATTATAGTCTCACTTGTCACATCAAATTTTTTTTTTTAATTTTGCTGTGACGGTGTATTTTTTGTGTTTTTGTGGTCATGGAACCCTTAGATACTTGATGGAGTACTTTGTTTGTTTGATAGTTTGAACTTTGATGCTATGTTGCTACTTTTGTTATGAATATGATGTATTTGGTGGTGGTTATTATGTATTTGACGGTATTGTACTACCGTTGAATGGTTATATACATATATAATATTTGCCGTATCCCCGCCGCACCCGTATCCTAAAATTTTCAAAAATGCCGTATCCGCGTATCCGCACCCGTGTTGTATCCGCACCCGTACCCGTGCTTCTTAGTATCCACCTAAAGTCAAGTTGGGATTGTCCTACCATAAGTACTTGGTTCTATAAGAGTGGAACTAACTAATCCTGTAATGCAAGAGTACTTGCTGATAGGATCGGCATACGGCCCCTAGACCCACTGCCTTTGATAACCAAGAACTCGTGTATAGTGTGGATGTGTATCCTAGTTTCTCACGTTCAATCATTGGCCACCCTAAGGTATGCATCATACAGTTGCGCCTTTAATGTGCATATCATCATATTGCTCCTCGTTATCAAAATGGTGAATTTTTGTAGATACGAGGAGTATTCCTAATAACGAGTGTCATGTTTGGTTCCTTGAGTTTTGGAGGGAAACCAAAAGTTTCATTTGCCTTTTCATATATGGAGCAGTAAGCCTTGTTGACCTCGTTTCAGTGAGATCTTTTGAAACTTTTGCTAGCATCCCATATAGGACTTTACGAGCCTCATTCATGCATCGATTAACAGCGGAGAATCTCCTCTCATTTCTTTGGAGCTCTTCCTTTGGAGCGCACCATTGAGGAGCTTCATAGATCAACTTTTCTTTTGGTTCCTTCATATATGAAGCTCCTCCATCCTGCCCTACAAAGGAAGAGCTCCAAAGGAACTTGAAGTAATGGGAGGAAATTCTCCTCTATTTGTCTACGCAAGGATACAAGGAGGATCCTAAAGTTCTACATGGGATGCTAGCAAAAGTTCCAAAAGATCCTGCCAAAACGATACGGAGATGCTCCAAAATGAATATTGGGAGGGAAATGGAAATTTGTTTTACCTCCAGGACTCGTGGAACCAAAAGTATCAGGTTATCAGGAATACACCTCAAATCTACAACAGTAGCAAGGAAATTATAGAAGTCTTAGGAAGGATTGTGCAGCGAATATCTGCCTCATAGATTCTCCAATGGAACCGATACCCTTCGAGTTATATAACAAACCTATTAATATGATCATTATGAACAGCAGCCATCCCACAACTTGTCCTTTCAATAATTGAACACGTTGGTCTATTTTACCAATACTGGGACACTACTCCTATAATTATTGCATCAGCACCCTCTTCTGGTATTTGAAACTAGATGTTCTCGTTCCCTATACAAGTAAACATAGAAGATAAAACACACGTATGTAAGCGGAAAGCACAGGTTCTAGGTATTTTTAGAATTTTCTACACCTATGTTACACTCAAAATGAGGAGCTGGCGCATGTAAATAAAAGTTAATTTCAAGTTCAAAGTAGCAAACCAAAAACCCTACTCATTGTTGCAAGGATACCGTACTCGGTCTTTATCGAACATCCTAGGCCTATGGCAAGAGTTTCTGTTACATATAACGTGACTGAGAAAACTGCAATGCAGAAATTTTGAGATTTCTTTTCCGCACAACATCATAAAAGCAAAGATCAAAAAACTATGAGGTCCTTGACTCAAACAAGCTGGGGAGTGGGATTTCCTATGGTAAGTTGTCCTAATGTCTCCATTACTTTCTGCTTTAAAATCTCTTAACAACTGCAGCACATCAATATCAGTATAAGGCCATAAGCATAATACTAGATGCAGATCTCAGGTTGCAAACTTCAGCGAACATGCAGACAGACATATAACTATGGAAAATTAACCCCACACTTGACTTTCCAACCCTTATAGTCGCTTCTATCCCTGCTTGGTGGCATTTCCAGATGGGCTTCGAAGGAGTAACCCATCTAAAAGCGCCATCAGCAAAACCTAGCAAGAGAAGTTTTTTGACATTTCATGGAGCCATCCCGGTGCTCATAAGCTTAACCACTAATTAAGTATACTTACCATCGAACAAAACTAAAGATTACTGCAACCATTTTAAGGAACGATTTTCAATAACTTCATTACATCAGACATTTTATTACAGGTAGGTAATCTAAACTAGCCCTAAATACCAAAACTTGCTAAAGATGGAAAATCAAGACTTGAAAGACGAGACTGATACTATCTGCATGTTTTACCTTAGATGCCCTAAGCTCGTTTACTTCCATCCTAAGTGAATCATCTGACAAAATCAACCGTGAAAGAGCTCCAGTGCTTAACCTGCAAGAGGGAGGAGCAGTTAGCTACCGAACACCACCAAACAACCAATTTCCATACTACATAAAGAGAAAGAGGAGGGAGAAGGGGGGGGGGGAGAGAAATTCCTTCATGGAGGACTCCAGCAATGACAGTCCGCTACTGTTTTAAAAAGTAGGTCAATGCTTCCTATTGTGTCCCAATAACCAAGTGAAAGTGGCAAAACTCGTAAACTTCCGTTGAACTATAACTACTCAATGGCAAAAGAACAAAGGGAATGTAGCATACAAAACTAATCATGTACCCCAACTTCTTTGCTGCATCAGACACAGAACCCTCTACTGCGAACATCAGATCTAGCAGACTTTGCAGTCCCTGTGCATCAACGAAAAAGAATGGTCAATCGCACTCAACATAGAAGGTTGAACGATGCAGGGTAAGAGCTCAAAGTTTCAAATTATTTGGCCAGAGCTTCTATAGCTGATTCTAAAATAAGATTAAGAGCTTGAATTCATGAGAGAAAGGCCTTGACAGACCATAGCAAACTTTGGATTTTTTGGCCCGATCTGCGATCCATATTCTGACCCTCTAATGGTCGACTTTGCAGGAAGAATTTGAAGAAGCTCTTGAGGAGGTGTATACGTCTCAAGATCGACACTGTTCCTGACTAGATCAAAAAAATTAACAGTTTGCAAGTCAGTAGAGGCATCGGATAGAATAAAGAGATGTATAAATGTTTCGAGAATGGGTATTAGCACATTCGTAGGAATTTGATCATTAGTTCCTCTGTGTATGTCCAATGCACGCATACAAACCTGTACTCCCATCTCATATTGGTTTTTTTTCCATTTTTATATTGTTTTCTTAGTAAAAAATATGGGAGAGATGAATCTCGCGTGAAGTGGCTATCCTGTCCGTAAAGTATTACAGATCTAACATGTATTACATGTGCCTCAATGAATCTTGGTATAGAGTAGCCTATTAGTAATATTTACCTCATCCAGGCCAATATAGGCTATTTTTAACAAATTGAGTGATGATCCAACATCCAGCGGATGTATTGCAGTCTGCCTAAATTGGCTGATCTCTTTCTGCCTTTTCTGGAGGCATTTCTAATATGGCTTTGACCTCGTAGGACCAGCTTCAATTTGACGATGACTGGTCATAATTCCAGACGTTCCCCGAAGTGACCCAAACAAACACTTTTTTTGATTAAGTGGGATGTTGTAGTGTCTTAGCCTCTCGAAGAATTTCTGCAATACTACACAAAGATCCTGTCTTTTTTCTTCCTTTTTTTTTGGGACGTAATGATAATGTCAACCTGCAGACCTCAACTTGTTTGTGGATCATCTCGTGAAAGAGAATTGTAGCTGCCCTCTGAAAGAGTAGTCCCAGAGTTTTTCAAACCGAATGGCGTAACTTTATAGCAGAAGATGCACCACGTGATGATAAAAGCAAATTTACCCCGATCTCTAAGAGTCAATTTATCTGATCATAGCCTGCAAAGCAATCCACAAACTATACTACTTTGTCTTTGGCTCTTTGGCATGCTATCGACTCTCAAGTCTATGCCTGTAAGAGGTTAATCATCACAGGGGAAAGCATCCTTCAAATCCCTAAAGTCAACACCCGCCCGCCTATTTTATGTAAACTCAGTACAAGTGTTGGCACGGCATACGCGTCCAAGGCAACATATTTATGCTTCTAATTTTTTTTTATTTTTTGTTTAGACACCCAAAGTAAAATGGTTCACATGTGAATTAAATTTTCTATATTGAAACATGTAGGATATTATTCTCGGTGTATATCTTATGAGAAGCGTCGAACGCATCCTATACCCATGACCCAATGCCGACACATCCTCACCTGACCATTGGGCTGAAACAAGGTATGATATTGGACTACCAAATGGGGTACTCAATGACTCTGATTTAATGCTTAGGAGTTTCAAGACCTCTTCTTCGATTTTGAATGACAATTTGGATGTCAAGCTATTGTTTGACTGTTTACCCATGGGAAGGTGTATAGGTGGCTCTGGATGATTGAAAGATCAAGCCAAGCATGCCAATACAGAATAGGCATTCCTGCTCCGTTTAATCCTCGATTAGACATCAATCTGCATATCACTGAGCATATCTGCAATCTCATCAGCTTTCATGTAGTCCTGCCAATCCACGATCATTTTATCCTCAAACGCCTCTAGAGCGGAGACAGGTTCTTCTTCGATTTAATAGCCATCATGGAAAAGCTCCTATCCTTTGACATACCACTTGGTTTTTTGAAGCCAGATGTAGCCTCTAGAAACGCAAGGTAAAGGTATTTCTCACCTTCTTTAACAAACAAACGATCGCATGATGGATTTTAAGGCTGTAGGGTAAAGTCAAAGGGCTCTCCAACATCTCTTGCCTTGTTTATATGAGCCTGCTTTCTTTAGCTTATGTGACCTCTTTCTTGGAGGGTTCATACCCTAACACATACTGAATATATTTGTTAATAAAGGGTGGAAATTCTGCTACCCTTTGACAGTGTCGGCCCAAGCCTTTACCTGGGTGATATCCCATATTCCTTGTTATGCCATGAACATGAATGTTGCTATAAGGTGTAACCTTTGGAAATTTCTCCCCTCTCTTCAATCTCATACTCCAGAAATTGTATCAGTTTGCGAATTGTTAACCTACTGAGAAGAAGAAATGCATAGTCATGCCGGAAAAAAGCCATGTATTTCTCCACCTGTACAACATGCAATACCGGCGAGTCTCCCGTCATAGTGAACACGGCATTGCCAAGTATGAACTTAACTTTACGGTGCCAAGCGGGGGGAACAACTCTTATGGGATGATCCATGGTTGTTGTAGAAGTAAATTAGAGCATCAAGCACTTGAAACTGTGTCGAATTTAGCAGTTCCCACAAGGGAGCATAATGGTGCCAATCACCGCCCGACGGATATTATTATAAGCCCTCGCAGCTTGAGCAAAAGGAGTGCAGTTGCTGGAATCTATTCCTAATGCCTGGGTGGTGTATAAAGGAGAAACATGTAGTGCAAAGCCATTGTCGATGAGGACCAAACGAACTGGCAGATACATGGTTCAGACTATAAGACGGTGACAACCATTTTGGGGCGTCTTAGGAAGGTCCAAGTTGGTAAATTTAAGAGCATTACCATAGTTATATAGCCCCACATTAGAGAGGTCTTCAGGCGACATCTACACTACCATTTAAGCTATGCTGACGGTGACTGTAACAGGCATTCAGCAAGCTGCATGTGCCTAAGTCAATTATTTCAAAACCTGATCACCAAGTGGATATTATGGAAAGAGAAGGACTCTCTGACTAGCAACAGGTGGGTACAAGCGTCTGTACATGGGCAGGTGTAGTATTTGAGACTTGGGTTGCAGCACAATGTCGATCTGAGTGATGAGCTTAAAGGATTAAATGATGATCGCCCAACTCCACCATGTCAACTTGATGATTGGGCATTGGATCCGTCTGGACATGAGGCTCAGAAAGGGGAGAGATTTCTTGCTCATTAGATCTCTGATAGCATACTTCAAGGAGACACATCTCTCCATGATGTGCCCCAAGTCCCAGTCGGCAATGGGGTCCCTCCTTTAATCGACGAGGTTGACTTCCATATGGTACCTAGTTTCTCAATAATGTTTCGGGCAAATAGCTTTCAAGCACGCTACTAAGTTGGTGAACTTTTCTCCAGAATTTGGCAACAGCGGACTAAGTAACTATATCCAAAGAGCCCAACTCTGAAGACCAGTTAGACCTTCTCATTCTGTAATAGTTGGATCACTTGTAGTACCGTCTGTTGTCAAGTCCAACACTGTCTATTGCTATAGTTTCCTTGCAGAGCCTTAGTTGTATCATGAGCCTTCCATCTGCCTTCAAGTAATGGCAATAGAGTTGCAGGCTTTGGATAAAGTGCTACCTGTGATCTCGTTGGTCTGCATCTCCATATGCAATAGGTCAGTGGAATCCCAAGTTGCTCCAGAAGGATCTGTGGCATAAAGCTCACCTTGTTGAAAAAGGCTTTTCAGAAGAATATGATGCTGATAATGAGAAAACCTTTTGCAGATTAACTCTTGTTGTCGCTACTTGCAGATGGACGTTCTTGCTATGGATGTCAATAACATCATTTTAATGGTGAGCTCATGGAGGAGGTTAGCAGCCTCCACCGATCATCCACTACAACTCCACAAGACAAAGCTTAAAGCTTCGCGGGAACATGTGTGATCTTAAACAAGCCTCGCGAGCTTGGTTTACCATGCATAGAATAATGGTTTGTGACCTAACTTTGTTCTCTTTCTTCGTAAATCGAATAGAACACTTTCCTCTTGGTTGATATAGATGACAAACTTCGTATTTTATTTATTGCTTATTGTGATATAAACTCAGCATTTGACGAAAAGGCTCCCAACAAGGCGAATTGTGCTTCCAATATCTCATGTCGGATTAAGAAATAACAAGTCTTCCACCACCTCTCCAATGAAATGTCACACTCACTGAGGGAGTTCAATTTAGTAGAGTCGAGATATGCTCTAATCTTTTGTATACCATGCAACCACAAGGCAATAATAAAGATTACCCTTTTTTTTCCTATTACAAATATTGTTGTTCAGTTACTCTGCCTTATAGAAGCTGAGGGGTGTAAAGAAAGCATACCTTTAAGAGCTAATCGAGTGCGCAAGCGAGCTAAGGCTGATGCCCGGTTATTATGCTGCGACCTATCCTCCGATGCCTATAACCAAAAAAGTAAGTCTTAATCCCCAACAAAGTACTGAAAAACTAAGGAGAAATCACTAGTTCGGATAACTAAATAACCAGTAGGAAAGCGGAGTAAAATGCCCAAAGTGTCAAAGAGATTAGTACACCCATTCCACAAATTTTGTCCCGCTTCGGACATTATCAGAAAGTAATAAACAGATGAAACAATTATTGCACGACAATGAATAGATTCTCGAATTATAATCTAGGAATAGTCAAAAATTACGAAACGTATAGCCTGTTTGCGAGTTTTTTTTAGGAGAGAAAAGAGAGGAAAAGAAAAGAAAGTGGCCCATTTCCTCCCTTTTCTCTAGTTTGTGAGTTTTTTTAAGGAGAGAAAAGAAAAGAAAAGGGAGGAAAGTTTGAGCTTCTTTTGTCTCTAAATCTTTCCTTCCAAAATTAGGAAGAAACGGAGAGAAAGGAAACTATCATAAGTAATACTTTAATAACGCCTATATTATATATTACCCTTGAGATTATGATACCTCAATTTTTATTGACTTTTAAGTTATAGGGTATTTTACAAAAACCTATCATATCATTTATTACAAACAAACAGAAGACCAATTTGTGTTTTTTCAATAGTTAGTTTGTGTGTTTTTTCATTGTGACACTAACCGGTAAAGACTTATCAAGTTATTATAGTATAAACTTTCTGTTTTGTCCGACCAAATTTTTTTTTCCGTTTGCATTATGTTCTTAGTTAGGATCATACTTTAAAGTCTTTGTTTGGATTAACACACACTATTGTATAAGGGTATGTATGTAATATTGTATCATTTCTTTTCTTTTCTTCTGAACTCACAAACAAAGAAATGAATGTTTTCCTCTCTCTCTTAAACTCACAAACAAGAGGAAGGAAAACTGTATTTCCTTCTCTTCCTTTCTCTTCTCTTCTCTCCCCTTCCTTTCTTTTCTTTTCTTTTCCCTCATTTCAAAACTCACGCTAGCAGGGAAGGGAGTAATACTCGAAAAAAGAAAACGAAATTGCAATTGCGAGGGAAAAAAGGTATGCTATGGATAACCTAAACTAACCTGGGCAACGATGCCAGTGGGGAGGTGCTTGAGACGGACGGCAGACTCGCGCTTGTTGCGGTGTTGGCCACCGGGGCCCGACGCCTTGAAAGTGTCCATCTGGCACTGGCCAAACAGCTGCTCGTCCGTCATCTTCAGGTACTCTCGCCCTATATCATCGATACCGCTAACGGAACTAGCACTTGCAGCAGCAGTACTAGTAGTGCTGAAGCAACTGGTACCAGTGTACTTGGAGGAGGAGGAGGAGGACGATAATGCCGCCGCCACCACCCCCCCTTGGATTCTCCTGATTGGTCGTGGTGGTGGTGGGAATAGGAGGGCGTTTGAACTGTTTCCGTAGCGAGCAGAGGGCAAAACGACGACGCAGCCGTATCTCGGGGGCTTCAGGAGTGATTTCAAGATGGACTGAGCCATGTAGAATGATCTGCAGGACATTGACCACCCACCCGCAATTGCGAGAAAATGAAATTGCTACGATGAAGAGAAGAGGGATGTGTGCTGATGCAGCCTTAGGCGGAATTTACTATCACATTTCATAAGATAAATTTTAAATTATGAAAATAAACGTGTCTTTGGGTAGTTATTTACTATTCTAAATTTTTTTATTTAAAAAAGTTTATAAAATATCAAATGTCAACATTTTAGATTGGGGTGCAACTTGGACGGGTTGAATTAGTTTTTAACCAAACCCGAGAAAATCCAACAGATTGGGCTTTTTGTAGAAAAAAATCCAACCCAACCCAACTCAAATAAAAATGATATAGTTTGGGTTTTAACCCAACCCAACTAACTTCTTATTAATTTTTTTGTTTCATTTGTGAATGAATAATTTTCTTCAACGCGTTTCATTATCTAAAGATTAACATTGCTCACATTTGACTTATAGATAATACTTTAATTTTTTATAAATATAAAGTTTCATTTATCCCCAAAAGATAAAATATGATACTCCGTATTAAAGAAAATTTTCTAAATCAATCGGTAAACAAACACATAACTTAGGCATTAAAGACAACTGATAAACTTCAGTCTAGTTAAAAAGTACTTTAGTCTTTAAACAACACGAGAAATAAAAAAACCATTGACAAAAGGTTTTACTATTCTGAAAGAAGAAATAAAATTCCAAGACACTTTGTGAAGACACCAACTGTTGCTAGACTTGGTAATTGTTGCTAACTGGGAGTTTTGAATGAACTGGTAAATCCCAGAATCTGTCTTGTAATGTAATGCGGGCTCTATGCCTCATACTTTGCCTTTTATGCTTGTGGTGTTGCCACAAAAGAAAACCATTCTAAACCAAGAAACGGGGAGGAAACAATTCTTAGATTCAAATGGAGAACCCGCTGGCCCTTGCACTGTGGCTGTCTATCTAATGCAGCCTTATCTACAATAAAATTTCAGAGCGTTCCCAAATGTATTTGAGAAAGAAACATCAGCTCAGCACTTCAGTCAGACATTGTCATAGTCTCACTCCTCTATAGACAATGTACCAACCTGCGAAATTCTCCTTTCCTTTTCCAACATAATGTTAAACGCAAAGATGGATGATCTTTTGATGTGTTCTTTGTTCTTTCGAAATGCAAGTGATACTCCACTTTTATCTCCGTCTACATAGATAATCTGATACGAAATTGAAAAGGAATCAAGATATATAAACAAGTGTAGCATCAGTGCACGTGGTTTATGAACACTAAATCCTAGTTAGAGAACGAACTCATTTCGCAAGATATTTAAATCACAGAGTTGTATGTAGGCACATTATCGAGCAATACACTCCCACACAAATCAGGGGAACTGGTATCTTATTCTCAAGTGCATATGCTTATTGTTGTGTAATCATCAACGTTCACTTGACTAAGGACAAACTTCATGAGACTTTTTTTCACCGCTCCTAGAAAGAATATGATAATCAAAATGGAACAGTCATGTTTCTTTAGGCCAGTTAACAGCCAATAAACAAGTCTCAAGAAGCTTATAGCAACTAGGGATGGCAATGGGGCAGGTCGGATGCGGATTTCATGAAATCTGTACCGCCCTGTAGTCCTATTACACGACCCCACCCCGCCCCGCCTCGTCATCGGGTCAAGGAATGGAAATACCGTCCCCGATTCGTTGCACTACTCAAAAACCCACCCGATCCGCCCCGATGGACTATTAATATTAATTTTTATTTGTCTAGAAACAAAATTAAGAAAAAAGAAACCAACAAAATTATGATGAAAACGAAAACTAAATGAGGAACAAATAAACCTACAACTGTCAGATTTCTTGATGTTCTTTAATTTAAACAACCATATTCTACTGAACCAAATTACAAAATTCTCTCATCATCCATCTGAATCAACACCGAAGTGCTCCTCATCCTCCTTCGGAATCGACATCGGAGTCAACACTGAGTAGTAACCCCATGCGAAGCCAATCCAGACAGCACCATCACCTCCCTCTTCCCGCTCGAACCTTAATCCCCCTCCACCACACTCCAAGCCACCTTCGAGATCACTAGTCGATGAGATCTTAGCGTCGGTACAGCAACCCGATGCCAAACTCGATGAGATCTTTACATCGGTACTTCAAATCTGGCAATTTTTGGCATCACAGTTATGACGTGGTGGCCGAGCAGAGCCGTGATTCCAACCTTTATTAGAGGATGAAATGTTTTTTTGATGGTGGCTAGTGGTGAGGTTATTTGTGGAAGGGATGACGGTGCATTGGGAAAGGGAAAGGATTGAAAGGTGTTAGGATCAAGCGCTTATCACTGCACCAAAAGCAATTGCTGTTAGTAAGGACGCAACTTTATTTCCTTCTAGTCCTGGCACAGCAGCCAGCGCACACGATCAAGTACACAATGGAGTAGATGGACGCGGCCAACCTCTGATCTGCCAACAATCCCTTCCCCAGATACATCCTGGGGGACTCGAACCCGTGACCTGCTCTGATACCAATTATTAGGATCAAGCGCTTACCACTGTACCAAAAGTAATTGCTGTTAGTAAGAGCGCAACTTTTTTTCCTTCTAGTCCAGGCATAGCAGCCAGTGCACACGGTCGAATACACAAGGGAGTAGATGGACGCGGCCAACCTCCGATCTGCCAACAAAAGGTTTTGTCGATGGTGGTTAGCGACAAAAGAGGGAATAGAGAGAGAAGAAGAGAAGAAAAGTGAGGATAGGGTTTTGTGATTCCATTTATATAATACTAAGATGAACGGTTGTGATTAAATTAAGGTTAGATTAGATATATACGGGGTAGGTATGGGTCGGATACCAGGGCAATTTAGATGAAATACCAAACCCGATCCGCACCCGTTACGGGTTAAAATTTTAAATACCATATCCGTCCCATAACCCTGTCAAAGTCAAAAAAATCCACTCCTATCAGATCGGGGAGGATCAGATATCCACTGGTTGCGGATCAAATTGACATCCTTAATAGCAACAAATTATATTGCACTAATTATACCTAATTTCCTTCATCAGATAGATACTAGGTAGTAGGTCCTTGAGAACTTCAACTTAAAATTGGCAATCACAATTTAAATCTATGATGTATGGCAGGGCTACGCAAGAAGCCGTTTCATCTTTTCCCCTCTCTTTTGCCCCTACTCAAATGTTTAGAAGAAACTGAAACCAAAAAGATAACCCTAGAGGGGGGTGAATAGGATTTTAAGACTACTTTAAAAAGACAAGTAATTACTACAAACTTAGAGAAGCTATGAATAACACTTGAAAAGCTACAAACAACAAACCTCAAATACAATATTTCAAGTAAGCAAACTAACCAGTCTCAACACAAGTATAAAACGATAATGTAAAGAGATAAGGGTTTAGAGATATTTGACAAGGAGATTTAAATGGTTCGGCTTGAAATACCCTCAAGCCTACGTCCACCCCTTCAAGGAATTCCCTTGAAAGGCCCTAAAATCCACTAGTATGATCTTTCTTATGGGTCAAGATCGAACTGCTTACAATCCATTGATGCTATGCCCACATCAAGAACAAGCTTTAACAATCCCAAAGCTCCAAAGCTTGACAACCCCAAGCTTTGATACAAGAAACTTTAGATGAAGAATTATGTACAAAGATTCACTCTTAAGAAGTAGATGCATACAAGTTCAAGCTCTAGAACAAGAGAGATGGGTGTATGATGACTTTATGAAAGTGTATATCTCTCAAATGTAAGCTCACAAAAATGCTCTCTTGAAATGGATGAGAAAACAATGAAAACTAAGACAGATTGAACAATTGATTTTGATCTTTGAGAATGTGAAAGATAAGAGAACTTTGAATGTAATTGGTGAATGAAAACTATGCCCAAGATGAGTATTTATAGGGGTGGGAATAAATATGACCATTTAGAGTTAGGTGGAGCATTAAATGCGCCAAACGGTAATTGCAGTCGACTGTAATCCCAAAGTAACCGTTGGAAATTCAAATTTATCAACTTACAGTCGACTGCATTCCAATGTGCCATTGCAGTCGACTGAGGTATTACAGTCGACTGCATTTAAATCCAATGCAGTCAACTGCATTCCAATGCAATCGACTGCAATACTTCTAGTAGCCTATTACAGATGACTGCATTCCTAAAATGTAGTTTTCTTGTTTTTAGAGAATGAAAAACTTTTATGCATGCAAGGGAAACCTATGGGCAAGTTCCAGGTTTACAGTCATTGATATGATCTACTCTCTAAGTCTAGTTACAAAGAAGAAAATAAAAGCATTGTAAAACTCAATCAACGAATTCCTTCTTTGATGCGTTCCGTTGAGTGACTTTGAACGATTTGCTCGTCTAATTCTCCGTTTGCATGAGTATGAGATTGTACCTATTGCTTCATCAACTCAATGCATATTAGACAACATAATTATTAATGTTAGTTATCATCAAAATCAAATATAATTCTAGGTTAAATAACCTTAGGGTTAACAGAAACCTAAATCAAGACATGATCATAACTGATAATACCAAATTATACCCTTTGGATGACATAAAAAACCTTCCACCTGTAGCTAAGGAAAACAAAATATAGGCAATGACACCAAGAACTAGTTCCTTTTTTTCAAGAAGCAAAAGTTGAACATTAATGATTACACAGTAATGACACCAAGAACCGATTTCCTTTTTTAAGGGTTAAATACACGTAGGTACCCTGGAACTACCACAAAGTCTCACTTAAGGGTCCCAAAGTTTAATTTTTACACATAAGGGCCTGTAACTCTAAATTTGCAATAAGTAATACATCCGTCCACATTTTTAACGATCCAGGCCTTTCTGTTAGGGGCATTTTTGGGAAGTCATATTGATTTTTTATTGTAAAATTCCTTGATTTTTGGAACCCTAATCCATTAATATTTGGAACCCTAAAACTAATTCTCAGAACCGGCAGCAGGATCGGCCTCGCCATGGGGGTAGACGTGGGAGATGAGCTGCGATCTCGAGGTTTTTGGAGGCCGCTGTGTCGATGATGTGTCTTAGTTTGAATTCGAAGTCAGCTAGCGAGAGGTGGTCGACGAGGACGCCTGGGAGGGATGAGGTGTCGAGCTCTGATGAGGTGTCGAGCAGTGGATGATCATTGCCGGAGGGTGTTACGGAGGCGGCCATTTGGTAATCAGGATCTGTGGCGAATTTGTGGCGGTTGGTGGTCGTGGGTTTCCCGATGTGGTTGCGGGTGGTCTTGGGTGGCAGATCTGATTTAATTCTTCAAATAATGTCGCTGGTGGCCATTGGGTTCGCGGGATTGGTGGTGGTCGGCGACCGTGGATGTGCCGCTGTGATTGTGGATTCGTGGGATTGTGATTGCCGGCGAGTGGGTCGAGGTAAAGGGGAGAACGGTTACAGGGGCGCTACCGGTGGGCTAAAGTGTGGAAACAGGGGGTCTTTCTTGGGGAGGTGATGGCCAGCATGGTGGATCGTGGTGATGGCCACCTGTGGCAGGGACAGTTAATGTTGTGGTCGCAAGCGGTGTTGGTCGTGGATGGAGGCGACAGGGGCAGTTGCCGACACGGTTTGCAGGATACAGTTGTCGGCGTTGTCGCTTGAGTATGCTGCCGGAAAGTGTCGCCGTCAGTGGTTGATCGTGATGTGTGAAATTAGCAGAGGAGGAGGAATAGGGGGAGGGAGAGGAGTGGATGACGGCGAGGAGGTACTAATTGTAGGGTTTGAAAAAGCTAAAGTTGGTTGACAAAATTGCCCCTGACGTGGACGAATGTACTCACTTATTGCAAATTTAGAGTTACATGCCCTTATGTGTAAAAATTAAACTTTAGGACTCTTAAGTGAGACTTTGTGGTTGTTCTAGGGTACCTACATGTATTTAACTCTTTTTTCAATTAACCAATAAAGTTGACTAGCATTAGAGCTATAAAGGAACAGAGCTGTTTATGAACAGCTCGTCGTTCGGTTCGCTAAAAACTCGTTCGTGTTCGTTCACTTCATTTTAAAGCTCATTGTTCGGTTCGTAAATGAACAGAACACGAACATCATTTTAGAGCTCGTTTATTAAACGAGCTGAGCATGAACATTTTGTTGTTTGTTTATTAATGTTCGCGAACATTAGAGCTCGTATATTTTATATAAATATAAAATATTTGTATTAACATATTTAATTTTGTGTGAGTATAAATAAAATTTTGTTTGAGTATAAATGAAATTATTTCTAAACCCATTTAGTTATCTAACTTAAAGGCTTAAAGATAAACATGATATCATCACATCCAACCACTCCATCCAAACAAGTCAGAGTCTTGGGAGAAGGTCCATCCAAATTCCATCCAAACAAGTCAGTCTTGGGAGAAGGTCCATTCAAAGAGTCTTCGGAGAAGGTTCAGAAGCTCCATCGCCGACGCCTCTGTCTCTCCATCGCCGACATCTTCGTCTCTCCAGTCTCTATTATCGACGCCTCCTTCGCCCCGTCGTCGATGCCACCATCGCCAAACCATTGTCGATGATTTCATCGTCGGCTGATCTTTTTGTTGTATGTTTTCCGTTCTACATCATCTCCTTCCTTGTATGTTCTTTACATCTTGATTGCGTCAAAGATCGAGAATCTGAGAAAATTTAGGGATTTGGTTGATTCTCAACATGAACACGGTTTGAATTTTTGAACTCGAGTTCAGCTCGTATAGTTAAACGAGTTGAACGAGTCGAGCCCGATTTGCAGAGTCACGAACTCGAGCTGAGTTCGAACGTTGATGGTTTGACTCTTAGCGAACTCGAGCCGAGCTTGATCACACCAAAACTTAGATGAACCGAGTTCGAACACACCCATGTTTGGCTCAAACTTGGTTCGTATACAGCCCTAACTAGCATACCATATCAATGTTTGAATACCATATCAATGTTTGAATAAAATGTTATACTTAATTAACCAATAAAGTTGACTTACATTCTTGAACTAGCATCAACATTCTTTTGCACTACTTGTCTGATTTGTTAGAGTGAGTGTTGCAATCGCTTTCACAAGTGCTACAAAAAAAATGATAAATCACAAAAAAGGGACAAATATTTATGTTCACAAATAAACTATAAAAAATATACATATACAGTAGTTGACTTACAAGAATCCATATTTTCAAGTTTTTCTAACTGTTCTTCAACACAAATTTGGGTCGATGGACTCCTCAACCAATCATGCGTGCACAGTAAACACTCGACAACTCGTAGAGTCAATGAACTACGAAATGAATCGAGGACTCGTCCCCCGGTACTAAATGTTGACTCTGAAGTCACGGTCGATATAGGAAAAGCCAAAATATCATGAGTCATAAGAGATTGAACATGATATGTGGGAGATTTTAGCTTCTACCAAGCCAAAATATCAAAGTCAGGAGTACTAGCCTCAACATTCTCACCCAAATATCATTCCCACTCAGACTTCATACTCAAACTCTCCTCTAATTTCAGAAATTGTTGCCACTCTCTTATATGTTGATCCACATCTATATCAGAACATATGTCCTCCATCTGAGCATTCTTGCCACTTTGAAACTTGTCCACATTATTTTCCACAACTACAGGCGAATAGTGTCCATAGAGTCGATCCATGAGAGACTTATAGCCATCAAGCACTTTCTTTTGGTCATAAGTAGGATAGTACTTCGCGAGACTAAACTTCACATTTTTTAGCTAATAACAAGGATCTAAAATCACTGCAATGATCCACAACGGATTGATTTTTTCAATGCTACAGTATCTGTCAAATTTCTTCCTCATTTTATGCGCCATACTTATAAAAAAAATCATTTTCAGTATCCACCCAACTGGAGATAAGTCCTTGGATCTTATTCATCTCACGAAAACAAATATTAGAAGTCACATACTTAGCCCTAGATACTCGATTGGTTGCAACATAAAATTGCCCCAAGAAATTGGTAAGACTTTTCACTGTCATCCAATCTTCTTCCATAACGATGTGACTTACCTCGACTATGAAATTTCTCATGTTCCTCTAACCTCTCAAACACCCTTTGATATTCAAGCGCGGTGGTCAACATAAGATAAGTCGAATTCCAACACGTTTGAACATCCAAACACAAAGACCTCTTGGCTACAACCATTTCTTCCTCGGTACATTGTTTAAAAACTTGCAATCGAGATGGAGAACTTCTCACATATTTCACATAAATCTCTTACACGCAACACCAACTCCTTGACTTCCTCAATCCCTTTTCTCACAATTAAGTTCAAAACATGCGCAAAGCATCTAACATGCATACATACTCCATCCAATAACGACTCATACTTTCTAGCAAATTCAATTTTCAATTTTGAAAGTGCAACATCATTTGAAGAAGCATTATCCACAGTAATTGCACAAACTCTGTTACGGAATTTCCATTCTTTTAAGCATGTCCTAATAGCTTGTGCAATATTTTTACCCTTATGTGGAGTAGGAAATACACGAAAATTGATAATTCTTGTCTGTAACCTCCAAGTCTTATCGATATAATGTGCTGTCAAGCACATATATCCAAGAGTTTGAATAGAAGTCCATAAATCTCTTGTGAAACACACAGCAAGGAAACATAATTTTCAAAGATTTTCTTGAGCACAGTTTTCTCACTCATATATATGGATAGGCAATCTTTTGTGATTGTAGTTCGTGAAACAAGCTGAAATTCAGGTCGCAATGCATTCACAAACCTTTTAAACCCCTTTTTCTCCACAAAACTAAAGGGTAATTCATCAATCATGCAAGCAAACTCCTTTCGACAAAAGTCCTGATTAAAAGTCGACCTTGACCCAACAATGCTTCTGTTAGTATTTGTTGGTTGAGGAGTGAGATGGAAGTGATTTTTTATGGTCTTTACAACTATTATAGACATGCCTCATGAGTGTACTAGTTTCAAAACTCCCCTTATCATTACACGTCACAAACACTCTACCACAATAGTTACAAACCGCTTCAATAAATAACTAGGCCTTCATTATTTTTCACCTTGTCATGATGATCCCAAACATGAGATGCTATCGCATAAGTTTTTTTGCGTTTACCTTTACCCAAGCCGCTGCGATTTCTATCTTTAGGGCTCACCACAGAACCATATGTTGTAGAGTTGCTTTCATCCATAAGTATTGAACAAGAATGCTCTTGCTTGGAAGAAGAGAAAAAATGATCAGCTCATGATCGACGTGTTTGATCAACTTGTGCTAATATTATCTAACATCATACTGCTGCATATAATTGGAGCACAAGTAATATCACGAAAGCCTACAAAGCTGACGACGATCTAGGCTATTGTTAGATGAAAAAATGTGACAGTGCTTCTTAGGGTATGGTAACGAAAGAGGGGGTAGGCTTCTTGGTCTTCTTATGAAGACATGTTGCTAGGTTCAACTAATAATATAGCAGAATGCTGCATGCATAGAATGACGTCATAATTGCAGAAGGCAAAAACTTGATTAGCAGCAACAAAACAAGATCATATCCAAAAGGCTGACACAAAGTATAGTAAAGAAAATCGTTTATCTGTGGCCAAGTCATGTTATAGTTATATTGGACTGGTAACCCTATACTGTTTCAAATAGAGACTACACAAATAGAATATTACATGATTTCAATACCTCTGTCAAATTGCACAGTATACAAACCATATGCAGATAACTTAGTCACAACTCTTATCTAATTTCAGTTGGCCCTATCTAAGCTTAATTCTTCAGAGTTGATGCAACCTTGAATATCTCCTAAAAACATACATAGAACAATCAAAATTCATCTAATCTGCTTGTATATTTAAAAACAAAAACATGGTATCTTGAAAACCAAGGGTATAACAATACACGTAAATCAAAATTACCAGAAGGAGCAGTTCCATCAGGGATTGAACTGGACTAGTAGGATGCACGTGAAAATTAATATGTGATAATATAAGATTATGGTATATAAATATTATAATCCCATCTATTCATGGTTCATATATACACTGTAATTGAATTGATTTTAAGAGTGCAAGTTGAAATTGAGATGTACATGCATAAGGATTTCTCTAAAAATGTTATGAATTCATCTAAAGAATGTTAAAAGTCTCTCAACCAGCTTCATCTCGGACAACTTCTATAGAATATAAAAAGTTATATGTCGATTTGATGCCAAAAATAGTCAATATTCTTTTTAAGTAACAAGACTTAGCTTATAGGGAAAAAAAGGAGTAACTGAGCAAAGTAGTTAAACCGCCCGATCCTATCATGGCAAAAGGGCTTTGTACCCTACTTTAAATCGTTGCATTTAGTCTACACTAAATGGTATAAAGTTCAACGCAAATTAATATTTATCTTCTTGTTAGCATTTTTATAATCGTGCTTAGCTTTCAATCGTTTTTTACTCATTTTTTGCTATTTATATCTTATATTGTCCAACTTATTAACACAATAATTGTTAAAAATGTATCACAATCGTCCTTACTCACCTTATTTTATAAAATACTTTTTATAGTTAATTTGAGAAAGATGTTACTATAGGATTAATATTTAACACATTTACTCTTTAGGGAATAGCTGCAACAAAAAAGTTAGTAACTTCTAACCCACAAAACCTTAAAAAAATGCGTATCTATTTGCAAATACACAACTACTTTCTAGATTTAATATTGTTATTAGGAATTTTCTAGTTAAAAGAAAAAAAAATTATGGTTACAGAGTAAACAACAACCATGCTTCAAATCCTATTACTATAATCTTTTGTTGCGTAAAGTACTTTAGTGGTATTCTTTTAACCGCTCATGTTACCCGTTATGAACAAGTGACAAATCATTAATCTATTGCTCTATGGTGGTTAATGTAATGTGTAGTTATAGGAAGATGCAGTACCAAAAGATAACATAAAAAAAAAACAATGACTCATATTGTTCAAATCAATTAAACTCGTTCTTTTTTATTTCTAACAACATTAAAAGTGGTATACAAAAGAATTTTTATTATTATAAAATAAATTTTTGATTGCAAACACGTAGGACCGTCAGTTCATGTAGTATCCAATTAGAGATTATCTAAATAGATAATGATAGTATAAACTAAAGATAAATAAGAAGTGAAATCATAATAACATGCTCCAGCCAAAAGCAGATCGTGGTATTTTCTTATAGTGAAGGCAAAATGTGCTTGGGAAGTGTTGATCAACATACTGTGGGATGCTTATATAAAGGAATTGATAGTCATCTACATTAACTTTTATTTTTAAGATGATTTTAGAGAAGTGGAAGAAGTGGAGTTACCCTTAATTAGAAGAATGTGTCAATACTTAACCAATAAGCAACGCGAAAGGAATATTTTTAGATTTTATTAGGACAAAATAATCCACAATATAATCTTCAATCCTAGCCACAACTATTACAATATAGGAATATGGTGAGAGTACTGCATAACGATCAAAGTAAGAAAATGAACGTTAATAATAAACATACATTTTTTTATTACTGGTAAGTTTTATGAAAAATGAGAAAGACATCTAGTATTAATTGAAACATTTATGAGTAGTAAAAAAAATAAATTTGTTCGAATGGTCTAGATTCAAGGCATGTTAATTCTGTCTTGAATGACAAGGGAATAATTTTTGAAAATAAGAAGGATATTCTGGTCCAAAAAATAATTTTTAAGGATCCACATTTTTATATGTAGTATAGATTTTAAATGGTCCATGTGCATCAATAAAATTGCTTGAAATTTGTTAAAAAAATCAAACATGATATATAAGTGTTTCAAAATTAAAAAAACAAACATGTACTTAAAGTAGTTATTTAATATTTAATATTTTTGTTTTGGGTCTTTTATAAGAAATTTTTTAGAGCTCCAAGTGTTACCATTTTTAGAATGTCATATGTCATAATTTTAGATAAGTAGTTATATAACACCAAATAACTATTACGCCAAAAGAAGTTTTCCCTTTATATATAGTAAGATTATAAATAATTACAGACCGTCTGATTGTGCCTTTTTTCTATAAATATATTTTATAATTAGAGGTTACGAAGTTATTTCTATATCGCAAACTGACATATAATAATTTGTAAAATTGAGATGTCAATTGTTCTGTTGGCGATGACCACCTAAGTATTCCTACAATCGATTCTCATTTTGATTTCGTAAAGTTGATACTCAAACGTAATTTTTAAATTGTTATCAAATGGGAGAAAAATAATGCTTATTTAATGAATGAAGTTTATAATGAATGTGCTTGGACAGTTGGACTCTGGATAGTATAAATGTATCTAAAGGAAAAGCACACTAACGATAAAGCATTTTAGGGACTTTCAATTTTGCACATGATTTAGTGATTTAATCCATCTCATTAAAGGATTGAAATACCTGATAATAACAAACAAATAAAACATGTGAAACAATTTCCAGAACCTATATCCCTAATTTTTCTCGTTCACAATCCCCACAAACCTAGCTAGCTCCCTTAAAAGTGTCTTTGGATGAAGTATTCTAACTAGAGATTTCATTTTGATTAAGGACTTGAAAGTACGTTGAATGACACTCTATCTGGCAGCAAAAGAGAATTTGTAAAATTATAAGAGGAATTAGAAGAGAAGGATTTGGTGGGGCCAAAATTCTTAGTTTAAATAACCACTCTAGACTATTCTCTTGTCAAATTCACATGAGAACATCCTTTCAAAATTTAAGTCTTCTTTTGAGTCACAATTAATGGCCAAAGATTTGAGGAACTTGATCTGCCTAACCAAACATACGAGCTATACAAGTGGGTTCGTGATCACAAGATACGTATGATTGATGGACACTAATATCTATAAAAAGTGATAAAAGCCAAGTAGGAGAACAGAAATAAAAAGATTCTGCCACATGTAGGTCTTCAGAAAAGAAAGAAGACCTAAAAAAATAATAATAGAGGACTTTCACTTTTAAAAGATCCTATACAACCCATTCTTTCATCTAGAAAGAGAGAGTATTCCTTGAAAGGTAGAGGGTATTTTGAGAGTGTTTAAGACGTTGCTGAAGCTTGTTAAGATATTGTTATGAACAGTAGAATAGTGCATAAAATCATAATTTTTTTAAAGTTGTGGAATTAAATTGCAATTACCTCAAAGTGTTGAGGTTAGATTGCAATTACGTTAAAGCATTTGAGTTATATTGCAAAACAAGAATTGCCTTGAAATCGTGGATCCAAAGCACGTTTTCTGCCTTAACATCCCGGTTGTAAACCGCAGCTTTTCAAGATGCATTATGCAGGTAAATAAGTATTTGTGCATTATATATATAGGTAAAAAAAACTCACTAAAATTCAATCATTTTCCTAACAATTTTGCCCTTAATTTGAGTGTCATGTGCGAGACACAATATCACTTTAACCGGTAAATTGTTGATAATTGCTGACACTTGCATTGAATTTGGCCAATTGAGGATTCCAATGGTCATTTTGAATCCGATTAAGATATTTGTTTGCTATTAACCACTGCCCCGCGTATAATTTTCCAACTACAAAAACTATTCAAACACCACCCTCTAGAGTTGTTTCAGTGGTTTCAGCTTTTTTTCATTAAAGGTCACAACAGTACATTCTTCTCATTTGTCAACGTCTGAAGCAATTACTCTGATATAGTTTTTTTTTTTTAAATATCTCATCTCACGTGATTGTACAGATATGCAATGAAAGATATTCCATTTACCTGAAAATATCATTGTACCATACATTCATGACAACTTCCATGTCAAACTTGAATCCTTAATTACAACACAACATCAATGAACAAAAAAAAATGCAAGAAGATGTATTTACGGTGTTACATTGCCAAGAAAATCGATTTTCTTCCCCCTTTTGTAGTGATTTCACGTATAATACAATTACCATGGCTACAGAGTTCTCTATACACTAATAATTCTGTCGTTAACTTAACAACTGGAATGTGGAGATAATTACAACTTCTTATGAAGTAGGAAGATTGGCCAGCCAAGGAAGAAGCTTCTCATGGACCAACTCCGGTCTGTCATCATGAGGACAGTGCCCAACACCTTCCAACATGAAGAGGCTTACATTTGGTATCTGAGAAGGTAGAGATGAGAAGTATTTACCAACTGGTCCGTCTATGGGGGTAAAGGGGTCTTGATCACCCCATAAAACTAAAACAGGTAATGTGATCCTTGGCATCAACTGCACTGGATTTGGTCCTGGAGGGCCCGTCACAATGGAGACAAAAGCATCGAGTGCCCCTTCGTCGTTTGCTGGTTCCCTGATGATCTGCAGTTTCAAAGGTAAGCATGAACAGTAGAATGTCACTTCATAACTGGGGAACACAATATAAAACGAAATCTAAACATTCAATTTACAACACTACTTAGATATCAATATACCTTGCACAGTCAGAGCAAAAAATCCGTTTTCTTCTCATGATTCTTGTTAAATTGCATGACCCAAGCAATCATAGGCTCTTGTTATGTTAAATCTATTGTGGTAGTAAAACTTCGCTTGGTCACTAAAGTTGCCAAGGCTCTCGCAAAAACATCAATGTGATGTTGCTTTCTTTAGCAAAAGTTACAAAGAAAAGCTTCGATAGAAGTAATCTGAAGTAAACTCAGTTAGCTGTCAGACAATTAAGTTCTAGGACTTTGTGTTCAACCTGATACTTCAAGCACCAGCATCAGAACTCATATAAGTTGTGTGAACTAGATAGTAATTGTCCTATGGTTGCCGAGTGCTATTCTGACCTAGATTGATGAAGAAAAGAATTACATTTGCTAACCATATGAATAGCTCTACAGGATGTGCATGTGTTACCCACATTTGAAACATATCAGGCTCTACTGTTAAGTTTTGTGCATCTGTGGATAGCTGTGAGGCCTGAAGCAATGCCCCCTTATGATGACTGTAACTGAATGTGACTGCTACCAAAGTAAGTCAGGAGTTGGATAGTTTTTTATCTAAATAGTGAAGTTAAAACTTATAACCTATATGTAGCATCTTGAAACTTATTTTACCAATATGTGGTAGACTGGTAGTTTTGAAGAACGTGTTCTCAAACTTATGATTTCAGACTATAAAAGTGTGGTTCTAAATCACATTTTTTTTAAAAGTGTGGTGCCAAACCATGACTTCAGACTATGAAAGTGTGATTACAGAACAAGTTTTCTAAGAAAGTGTGGGTTTGAACCTTGATTCCCATTTATGTACTATTTTATCTTAAAACATGATACGTAATCTCACTTTCAAGGTCTAAAATTGTGGTTTCAAGTCACGTTTCCAAAAATTACCATTGCAAAGTTTGGATAGTGGACACCGGAGGGAAACAATTCATATAGTATTTAGGACAAAGGCTTACTTGAAGTAGTACAATTGCAAAACCCGAATCTTAGAAATTTATTTTAAGCACATTGCTGCGAACTATATCTTGAGTAAAGCAGTAAAAATAAAGGAGGAAGATGGGTTGCCATCAGTGGCATCAACTGTGCTGTAGCCATCCATACTTTGAGCTCCTTTTTTCCATGAAAAAGCACTAAATCACAATGCTATATAGCAGCAATTGTGTCACCAATAGACATACTGTCACCGAAAACACGCAACAATGCCCTCCTTATTTCCAAGCCAAAAATATGAGAGAGATAACCATAGCTAAGTGCTAAGAGCAGTTTTCTAGTCAACTAGAAGGGCAAGTGCTCTCTTGGGATGACTGTTGCTTTCTAATATAATATGTTTAGTAGAGAATTAGATTAAACGTACAAGTATTTTGCTTTATTTTGTGCCTTTGTATGTTTTTGCATGTGTCTGTGTTTGTGGCTTTTGTTATCTTTCGAACTACATTCTGTTTGTGGCCCTCAACTTCGAGAGAACAGCATAATGGTTTATCTTCTCTAGGGTAAGAGGACATGATACCTCTACAAGATCTTCATCAACGGAATCCTTGTTCCCATAAACAGATAACAATATGTCTCTCAGACTTTCTCTGCATCAGCATCAAAACATTAAATTCTCAGCTAAGCCTCTATAGTTATGTTCAAAGCAACACAGACTTAATGAAATACCTTTTTTTGACACGCTCAAAGAGGAAAGAAGCAACCCCCTTTTGCTTCAGTAAGAAGTCAATAAACCAAAGCAAAGGTAGTAAAAGCTTAATTCGCCAATCATCAACAATGGCCTTATTATTCATGCCTCCAGAACAATTTAACAGAACAAGCCCTCGAACCAGGGAGCTGCGAGAGTCTGGTTAGAGAAAATAAACGGTTTAACAAAGAAAAACAATTCGTTCTACAATGGACTAGTAACAAGGATTGCTTACAAAGAAGAATTTTCCTTATTCAGCAACAACTATAAATTTGAGCATACCCGAGGCAGCAATTACACAAGCAAGGCTTCCAACCGAGTTCCCTACGAGCACAGTTGGCCTTTGAATAATTTCTTCCAAGAAATCCAGTATCAACTACCCACATATGAAAGGCGTGAGTATGACTGACTTATAGAGCTAGAGGATGCACGTGCATAAAGGAGTAGTTCACTTTTGGGTTTATCAAAGGTATACCTGAGCCCATTCTTCCATGGTGTATGCAAAGCCTATAGGCTTATCAGAAGCACCGAAACCAAGGAGGTCGATGGCATAAATAGTCTGGCTTTGAGACAGTGCCACAATATTCCTGACAGGATTCAAACTTTTAAACGATATACTTGAGCAGCTGGTAAAGGAATGCATTTTCATCTGTTCATATAAAGAACATTAGATGATTATGTTAGACTAACTCCCATAGGACCATGTGGGGAGAATTTGGCCCACTAAAATCTACACAAAGAGTAGAAATGTAGGTACATAGATATAGATTCTTTGCCATTGATCTACGTATCTAAGCCAATTGTGCAGCATTTGGCACTGTCAAGCACCTGCCAGAACGCTAAGTCAGCCTATCTCCTTGGGCTGGTCAAGGACAAGAGCTAGATGCATAACAAGTGCTATAAGAGTGAATGTTTGCATTATAACACAGGTGAGACTACAAAACTTGAAACAGAAACCATCAGGCTTCATATCCAAGCCCATACTCTTTCTTCATTCATTCTTATTTTGTGTTCTGTAACCAAGGTAGAATAGGAATGAGATGTTCAACGTAAAGGGGACTGGACCCCTTCCGAAACGAGTAACAGCATTCATACATTTCACAACGGTAAACACTATATTATTTCAGTTCTTTACTTACGCAACCAAAGGTAGAGATCTGGGAGTGCAAGTTATGAAAGTACTTAAAGACGATATGCAATGTTTAGGCATTGCTAATCTCCATTTTACTTCTTAACCCCAGCTTTCCAACAACCTACTTTTGTTTCCTGTGTATAATTTTCTGGTCTTTTCTGGTTATTATTCTTCCCTGTTCTCCTGGTAGATTAAGGTGAAGGTGATACAAGACCACCAGAAAGGCCAACAAAGAATTTGCAGCACCATACGCTATACGCAGACCGAGCTAGTTAGAGGCTTCAAATATCTAAAAAGCAAAATCATGGTACAAGTCCATATGATAAGAACAGCAAGATGGAGCAATTAGTCATTTGACAAGTTATTCTTGGAGCATCCGTTATCAGATTATAACTATAGAATCCACAAAAGCATAAACAATAACACTGGATTAACAAAAACAAGATAAGAAAAAGATAAAATCGCAAAATATCTAACTGGAATGCACACTAAATGGGCAGAAAAAGTGTGAGCCTACAGCAGAAGAGTGGGCTCAAGAAGATGGTAGCATGAACAAATTAATGGGACAAAGTTGAGATTACCTGATGGGTGTGTTGCCACGTGCATAGATTTGTTTGTTTTTGTTCTTTCTTTTCTCTTCCTTTTAATATTTGTTGGATGATTTGTATACCTCAAATCAATGCCTTTGTTGTGGGTCAATTTGAAGCTCAATTTGCAAAGTATGAACACTTGAATATGCTATCAGACGTCACTGTTAAGAAGCTAAGCGGTTTACCTGCGCCAATGAGCAATGGAGGCTCCGAAACCGTGGACAAGCAGCAGAGGCGGGTTGTTGCGTGTTTCATCTTCTCTGCCCTCGGCCTCGTAAGCCAAGTAGTTGATGGTGTAGCCTCTCCACTGCCACTTCCTACACCTCTCCTTTATTTCCGCCACCTCCAACGGCGTCGAGTCCTTCACAACTCCGGTAGTCGCGGAGGAGGAGGACGCGCAGGGAGGTGAATGGCGACTGATAATGCGACGGTGGCTGTGGATGTTTACTTTTAGCCGCAGCTCATGTGGCCACTGGATTCTTCCTCCGCCGCCTGGTGCTAGTGCTGGTAGTGGTGACGGTGGATATGAAGTGACGTTGCAGTGGCCGGGAAAACTAGCGGCTGACATCATTTAGTCCACTCCCGCGAAGCAAGTCCGCTAGATGGAGATTTATAAGACTTTCCAAGGCGTGAATTACATTTATGGCCGTTAGAGTTTGGATTCACTTCGAAAATCTCCCTGAACTTCTAACTCGATCGTTTTATGCCCTCAAACTTTAGCATTACTACCAATATAGTCCCTCGACACATCACACTGCATTTTGTTTTGGTTAAATTAATTACACCATTTTTTACATAATGGCACGTGGCTCTTTTTAGGGTCTAGGATGTTCATCGGGGTGGGGGAACAAAAACTCAAGCAAAACTAATGATCCCAAGGAGATGGATTTGTAGGACATATTGGGTCCTATCCTACAAGTGGTATAGTCCAATGCCAAGTTTGATAACACGAAACATAGTAAGGATAGGAAAAAGGGCAGGGACCGAGGCAACAGAGATATAGTCTTAGGACTGGCAGAGCTGCCTCATGCTGATCTTTAGTCGTACCTCCGTACTCTCTTGGCCTTAACCGCCTAGCTTTGCTTGTCCACCTAGAAAGTTTGACTCCTATAACATTAGTGCCATCGAAGTCAACATTCGAGCTACTAAGCCCTCGAAGGGGTCGAGAGACCCAGGGAACTTGGCATATGTGGGAAAACCTGAAGCGCGAACGTCGAGTGGATTTAGAAACAATGCCATCCAAGATATGTTCTTGTCTTAAGAAAGATTATTGGGTTATAATATTTAGGAATGTCAATAATCATCAGTGATGGAGGTATGGAGGGTTCACTGCCCAACATTTATAGACATGACACTATCACCTAGATCCCAAAAACTTAGACAATGTGATGATGCTAAGGACATGGGTTCATCATACATGTCAGGTGTGACATATGGGACAAACCAACGATAGCAACAAGGCGAGGAACCAGGGAAGAGTCTGATGACTGGCAGTGCTAGTGTTACGAGGATCACCTAGATCCCAAAAACTTAGACAAAGTGATGATGCTAAGGACATGGGTTCATAATACATGTCAGGTGTGACATATGGGACAAACCAACGATAGCAACAAGGGGAGGAACCAGGGAAGAGTCTGAGGACTGGCAGTGCTAGTGTTATGAGGGAGGAAGCGCAAATAGGGTACAAGAACGATGGTATAGGTCAAATGATAAGGTCATGCGATCTAGTATTCAGCCAAATTACTCTTTCTAGCTATGGTTCTCAATGTTTTAAGGTTTAAAGTGAGAAATGGAACTGCAAAGCTCAGTGCTGATAAGTTTTCAGACCCTCTGTTAGATACTTAAGGTTAGCTTTCCATAATGTAACACATGGTGCTCTTAAAAGTGCCACCTCATTGAGTGCTCGATGTGTCCGAGGGGGACGATTGATTAAAGGGAGCTACTCGATGAACTGTTGCATGGACTGAATGCTGGCAAACAAGTTGAGCTAATTAGCCATCGTATGAGAAGAAGCAGAGGGAGGCTCTTGCGAGAGTGGTTGCATTGTCTCAGCTATATATATATATATATATATATATATATATATATATATATATATATATATATATATATATATATATATATATATATATATATATATATATATATATATATATATATATATATATATAGCTGATCTATTGCTCTCGCAGACAACTTTAGCTAAGTTATTCGCGTCATCTGGTCTTCCATCCATATAAGGCGGACGGACGGACCTGATCTATTTCTTTAAAAACAAAAAAGTTGTCTGCTACATAATATAGCGGATGGTCATTTTGTCCAAAATGATCCCATCTGGCTATCCTTTTTGTGGAATAGTGCCCGTCTGCTACATTATGTAGCGGACGACTTTTGTTTTGACAACGGTTAAGTCAAAAGTCATCTGCTCTATAATGTAGCGGATCACCTTTTTCCTGCCATACGTCATTTTTGTCCCCTTCTCAGTCGCTACATTATGTGGCAGACGAGGGAGCAATTTGTCTTATCGAAAGCACTTTTTGTCCACTATATTATGTAGCAGACGAGAGGTATAAATGCAATGGAACCCTAATTTTGAAAGTCTTCTTCCTTCTTCACTCTCTTCCCAGTAGCGCGAGCAAGTACATCTGCGATTTGTGTTTCCTCAAACCCTTGAATCGTGCAATTAATCACGTAAGTTCACAAATCAATATTTTATTTGTGTATGATTTTGAGTTTGTGAGTATTGCGCATGATTTTTATGATGTATTATGTATGTATACATGTGTATGTATATATCTAGATAATGTATTATGCATGTGCTAGTGTTGGCAAAACTAAATTTGCCAACATTTGATGGTAATTTATAAAGTTGATGTATTATGTATGTATAGATGTGTATATCACTATGCATGTACTAATATTGGTAAAGCTAGATTGCCAACGTTTGATAAAAAATCTCGAACTTGATGTATTTGCACTATTTCAGTCCTAAAAATAGCCTTTAATCCTGAACCTGAAGATTCCTCCTTCTTGTATGACCAAGCAAACCATATTAGTACGACAATTTGGAGCGGACAAGTAAGATATTAATTTTTTTTATTATTAATTTGTTACTTTCAATCATGAACATTGTATATTTTGCTTATTACGCTTTGTTAATTCATAGGAAAGAGGTACACTTGATACAATAGAAGTAGCTAGGGGACTTAGACATTAGAGGTTACACCCTCTTCAGAAGCGTTTGGATTGGGGTTTGGTGTTTTTACCTATGGGGATATTTTCCTCAACATGACCGGACCTTCATATGTGCCCTCGTTGAATAGTGAAGAAGTGAAACGAATACTTATTAGAGAGATGACAATAACTTTAAGAGATGTAAGGTACATCTTAGGGTTACTTGTGACGGCACGACCAGTTTGTTTTGGTAAGATTAATAAGAAAACTAAGAGATTTTCTAGGGAATTCTTAGTTTGATACCCGAGAACCAGTTTGGGAACATGGGGAATAAAGTTAAAGTGGTTGGTAGATGAGTACAAGACTTTACCGGAAGACTTCAAGGAGGAAATGTTGGTTTTGCACACAAAGATTGTCCTGTTGTGGGTGATGAGGGTCATTCTATTCCCAACAACGACGAATAACACAGTCCACCTAAATTATTAATTATTGTTGGGTAACTTGCAAGAGGTTGGAGAGTATGCTTAGGGTGCAACTACACTTGCATACTTGTATCGCGTTCTACACAAGGCAACGAGGATGGAGAGTATGCTTAGGGTGCAACTAAACTTGCATACTTGTATCGCGTTCTACACAAGGCAACGAGGACTAAGTGCAAAGTTATATGTGCATGTCTTTAGTTGTTGTAGGTATATCATATCACCCCTTTTAATATTTTTCTTAATAAATTTTTACTAGTCACTGCACAATAAATTTTGACCATAATTTAACTATGTCTTTGTTATCAGTTGTGGTCTTATGAACACTTCAATGTCGGGTGCCCTGAACCTAGGCCCTGAACCTAAAATATCTAGCCTCGGTTGTGCGCTTGGGAGTACAGTCGGAGGGAGAGCCACTACCCAAGAAGAGATGATCCCGATCACAACATTGTCTTCTACAAGAAGAGTTTGACATGTTGTCTCTGGGCCAAATGTGTTAGGCACCATATAAACATTTGAAGAACCGAGTGGAAGAGTCATTCATTTTTATGCTTCTGGGTTACAGCGCACTCCATTGATCCATTGGGAGATCGCGGAGTGGCAACTACTGGATCGCGCCATGCGATAATTAGAGTGCCTGTAGGGGTTGCCAGCAAATGCCCTAGACATGAGACCTAACAGGAACCCACTGACTAAGAGGTTCAAGCAGGTGGATGCCCTTATATTCTGCGGTGGTGAGATTGGACTGTGAGAATCCTGGCAGGACAAATTGATAGCTATTGTGTCGGAACCCAACCCTATGGTCAGCATCGAGCGGTATCTGGGGTGGTACGACTGCATAAACAGGAGAAGAGTACACCCAGTGTCGTGGGCAATAGGCAAGAAATACCAGTCCAGAGATGTAATTGATTAATGGAGAGCATTCGATCTCATAAGTTAACTATTTAAGTTCATGTAGCATTCAATTTTATAAGTTTCCTATTTAATTTCATGTAGTGTTTACATTTACAAATGATCTAAATTGATGCATGTTGATGCCTTGCTCGCTTTCTTCCAGAAATTAAATAAACAGAAAGATCTTCTAGATGCCATAGGAGCGTATCTTTGCTCCCAGATTGAGATCTTGGTGCATAACTGCAGGAATTTTGTGAGAGCATATATGGGACAGCTTTCGGGGGTGAGTTCGGGAATGGGTCATCCCTCAGGGCAGCCTTTGGGTGTGATCTCTTGCGGCAGCCTTCAGGGATAAGCGAGGGAATGAATGATCCTTTGAGGTAGCCTTCGGGGGTGAACGAGGGAATTAGTGGTCCCTTGGGGTAAGGAATAGGTGATGCTTGAGGGCGCTGTTTAGCATTGAGTGAGGGAATAGGTCATCCATGGATGGACCCTTCAGCAATGGCTCATTGGGACCAGTGGAGTCAGCCCTCATTTAAGTTGTATAAGGACTCAGATATTACACAACATCCCTGGAGTCAAGTGACATAAGATTTGGACTTCGCCAACTTAATCTTCTTAGAGCGTCTGCAACTCGTCCCATGGTCAGGAACTTCCACTTAGGGCCTTGGGATACCCGAAGAGCCTCAAAGAGCAGCTAAGCAAAAGTTTTCCCCACGTCAATCCCATCCTTCCTATGTCAGAGGTCATATGTTGAAGCCATTAAAGCCGGAAAAACATGCCCTAGTCCACCAACGTTGGTTTAGTGAGCATCCTAACTATGCTCTCAATTTTGTGTTCAATGTGCGAAGCTTGATATCGATGTCCCATGGGACATTATGTCCACCCTTAAGATTAGAACTTGGTTGGATGATACGGTGATGACTTCTTACATCCAACTTCTGATTCGTTGAGAGAGGGGTAGGGAAGATGCGTATCCTCCAATTTTTATGTTGGATGCACTTTTTACTACAATGCTCCATGGACATTGGAACCAATGGTTTAAGAGGAGAAAGAATCGTATGAGTAGCTATCGTCCCGATCAAGCGCTAACTAAACTTTTCACTAATCCTACGAATTTCTGTGAGTTACAAGGATGTACATGTCTTTCTATTACCCGCTCTAGAGCACAACCACTGGTTTTTGCTTTGCTATCAACCTTTAGCTATGTCTATTTCAATTTTTGATAGTCTCAACAATGATATGCAATGGATGCCTCTTACGGAACTTTACAAAGGACCCCTGGGAGTTATGGTGAGTATATCAATTGTCTTTATAGTTCTTAATTTAGCTCTCATAGCATATGTTTCTCTTAAATTCCACAGAATATGTTTTGTGCCATTATTTACGACCTCTGAGGGGAATTGTACCGATAAGACCGAAGCTCGATATTCAGCCCATGCAACTTAACCAATTGGATTACGGTGTCTATGTATTAATGTAAACGTACTTCATTTGTCAGTCCGAGAACCTCAAGAAGCATAACTGGAGCCAAGACGACCTAGACAACTATAGATATAGGGTAGCTTGACAAATTCAAAATTGTAAAGCTAGAGAAGTTAGGGACATTGCATTTCCGGCTAGGGACAACTAAGTTAGAGAAGTTAGGGAACACTATAGATATAGGATAACTTGATGGATCTTTTTTATGTAACAAAATACCATTCTATATGATTATTGAGCACTTTTTCTTAATATTGATTGTGTGATGTGATTTGAAAATGTCATGTTTATGGTTTGAGTATTGATTGTGGACAATGTGGGGGGGGGGGGGGTGATTGCTTTGAGAATGGTTGAAACAGGTCGATGGTGGAGAATGTGGGGTGTGTGTGTGTGTGATTGCTCTGAGGATGATTGAAACAGGTTGATAGTGGGTTAAAATAAGCCAAAATAGGTTTAATGGCTGCTTTACTGTCCACCACGTTATGTAGTGGATGACAGTGCAGAGTACAAAGTCTCAATTTCTTCGTTCTCTACATAATATAGCGGACGTTGGAACATAATGCCTTTTTGGGGTCTTCTTTCTTCGTAAATGTTGGGGCCAAAACACCAGAATTTTTCCTTAGTTTTCGAGTTCAAGTTTTTGTCCCCTTGTCCGCTACATTATGTAGCGGACGGTGGAGCAGACTACATTTTCGTGCCCATTTTTTTTTTGTCTAAAGTGTTGAGAACAAAACACCATATTTTTTTAAGTGTTAAGGGGTCAAGTTTTTGTCCCCTCAGTCGCTACATTATGTAATGGACGGTGAAGCAGAATAAGTTGTGGTTCCTTTTTTTTGTCTAAGTATTAAGACCAAAACACCAGCATTTTTTCTAAGTGTTTGGGGGTCAAGTTTCTGTCCCCTTGTCTGCTACATTATGTATTGGACGGTGGAGCATAATAAGTTTTCGTTCCTTTTTTTTTTGTCTAAGTGTTAGGACCAAAGCACAAAAAAGAAAAAATTCTAAGTGTTGGAGGGTCAAGTTTTTATCCCCTTGTCTGCTACATTATGACATTATGTAGTAGACGATGGAGCAAAATAAGCTTCGGTTCATTTTTTTGGTCTAAGTGTTGGGACCGAAACACCAAAAAAAAATTTAAGTGTTGGGGAGCCAAGTTTCTGTCTCCTTATCTGCTACATTATGTAGTGGACGGTGGAGCAAAATAAGTTTTGGTTCTTTTTTTTTTTTGTCTAAGTGTTAGGACCAAAACACTAGAATTGTTTCTAAGTGTTGGGGGGTTGTCCCCTTGTCTGCTACATTATGTAGCGGATGATGGAGCAGAATAATTTTTCGTGCCTTTTTTCTTTGTCTAAGTGTTGTGACCAAAACACTAGAATTTTTTCTAAGTTTTTAGGGGGTCAAGTTTATGTCCCCTCGTCCGCTACATTATGTAGTGGACGATGGAGTAGAAACTTTTTTTTCTTTTTAAGCTGGGCATTGTAGCATGGGTAGTTAACTCACAACTTACAAAAAGAAAAAAATAGATATTGGTCACTGCAAGAGTACATTAAACGTCATATGGTAAAAAATAAACTTTGTGAAAAACCCAATGTTATATCTAAATTGATAAGACAAGATTATTACAAAGTCTATAGATTAAAGGTCCACTTCATCTTTTTTCGGCATCATCTTCTTCCTTGTCTTGTAAACCCCTGGACTTATCCCCCAATGCCTTGTCATGGTTCAACTTGTCATGGTTGGTCATTTTTTCAGCTTCTTAGGTGAGGTTGCTTGTTCAACAGAGCTCTTCATCCGTGTAGACCTCTTGCGGCCTTTCGTTTGAGATATAATTAGATCCATAGGCCAGATAACACTGTCTTCTTCCTTAATACGCTCATCATCTTCTAATCCCTATGTAGAAATGTATTCAGTGTCAGCCGCATTACTAGCTGAAAGTTACTTCAAACTTGTCGACAATGGGATCTTGCCCTAGCACTAGATTGTGGAGATATTTATATTTGGCCATTGTAGAAGAACCCTTTATGGACCAGCGTGTGAACATCGTCACCAGATGATTATACCGCAACATCTTTGATTCTTCAAAATCAGTATACTTATGCTCCAGAAAGGCAATGGTACTGTGTAGCCTGTTTGCAACCTTAGTCCACCGCGGCAAGACGAGGTGATCGGGGATTTCCTTGATATTCTTTTGAGTGAAAATCCGTACAATGTGTCAACACAACATGCCAAAAAACTCAAAATTCATGCAAACACGTCACCGTATTCGTTTTTGTTTCATGGTAGATAGTATAAAGTTTACGCACTTTCTCAGGGGCGAGGTCGTTCATCAGCGAAAAAACTTTGTATTCACGTGTAGACTTTTCTACAACCTTATTATAATGTATTTTCCTAATTTGTTTAGCTCTATTTAGTATTGTCTAAACATCTCTTTTGTATACACCTTTGCACCATTCACCTCCAGTGGGAATTTGTAGCTACACCTACATAGTGACCGGATAGGGCATTCATAGACTCACTCCTGCTTGTCATTTTCATACCTGCTGAAGAATAGCTTTTAGTGTAAACGCCAATCCATTTTTTCCTTGAGTTCATACAATGTTTGGAGCCTCTCGTGGTCTTGCAATGAGTAATCACCAACATGTTTTTTTCACCCCTATTCAAAATTTCTCAGTCGTTAATGACTTGTTAATGCACCTGTCAAATTTTTTTATAAAGTCTGGATACTTTACATACACATGATGTAGACTTTTAGGGTATTTGTTACTTGTTTACCGAATGCACAAGTTGTGTTTAGTCTCTGGGAAGATGGTAGCAATAGTCTTCTTCACTTACAATTCTTGATCGGTGATGATAACTTTGAGTGCTTTGTTGTTCATGGCTTCCAGCCACATGTGAAGCAACCATAGAAAAGAACTTTCACTCTGATCCCTTAACAATGCTAATCCTAAGTAGGATGGAGTGATAATGATGATTAAGGTCTTTGAAAGAAGTGAAAAGCATCGAATACTTGTTGGTATAGTAAGTGGTGTCAAAAGTCATAACATCCCCAAAATTTTGATAAGCATGTCTCGAACGCCCATCAACCCAAAAAACTGTCGTAACTCGGTGCTCGTCGTCAAGATTAAACTTGTATGTAAACTGCGGCTCCTCCAATTGCATCGGCTTCAATAGGCTCATTATGGATTGAGCATCATTGATGTTAAACGCGTCTAAGTCCTTGGGGGTCGGACCGCATTACTAATGTCTGTCGCATTGAAATCTAGATTTTGAATCCCTAGCATGTTTAGCGAGAACGTTAAAAATGTTGATAGGTCCTATCTGCGTGTTAGTTATTGTGTGAATCATGCTCCTTGTAACATTGCTCATTTTCTTGTGTTGATGCATCTAATACACCTTTGAAGGCATTACCAACCCGTGATTGTGCGCCAATTCCAAGCTAATAATAAGCCAAAGGTCTTGTTTGGGTTTATGGCTTATGAACTTCTTGACCTTGCAATCCGTGCACACAAAAAAGTCCCGACTTCAGGGCGCATATCCTACTTCTTCATCACTATCATCATTACCTACATGTTTCTCATTTTGTAATGGGTGTCTACTCCTATGACACTCATATAACCGTGAGCATATTTTTCTTATTTTGGTACTTGTTCTAGTTGTCTTGATTCTGAAGCCAAAATCAACCCTTAATGAATACGCTTGAAAATATTCTTTGGCTTCTTCCAATGTTTAAAACATTTGCCCTAGATAAGGGTCACTAGCATCTACTGATGTGTTCGAGCTTGACATAAAATCAGACATTATGAAACAAGACTTACATAGAAATAACTTATTTTTAAGTATCAAGTTGTAACATTTTTTTAGGCATGCAAGTTAAGTTACAAAATTATAACGTCTTAAACATAAAAAATAAAAATTTAAAAATGAGTAGACTAATTTAGCATGCTAAATACAACAAACAAAATCTCAAAATTTTTTATAAACTTCCTCATGCTACCCATTAAGACATATAAACTTCACCATGCTACCCAACAAAAACATAAACTTTTTAAAAAAAAGCTACATATACACCAATAAGCCATTAAGATCACAAACTTCTCTTTCTTGAGTGAAACTTGAAGCTTGGTTGCTTGAAGGTTGAAACTTAAAGGGCTTGAAGGGAGCTGAAGATGGAGGCAAGTGAAGCTCAAGATGTTAAAGAAGGAAGAAGAACTAACAATTAGGGCTTTCTTGAGTATATCTATTCCCTCGTCCGCTGCATAATGTAGAGGACCAGAAGGGAACATAAATGACGTATGACATGTCACCTCAAAAGTTGTCTGCTACATAGTGTAGCGAACGGACAGTGTTCTACATAAAGGACGACCAGGTAGGGCGTTTTGGACAAAATGATCGTCTGCTATATGATGTAGCGGACTACTATTTTTTTTCTTCAAAGAAACTAGATCAAGGAGGGACAGACGGCCAGATGGCGCAGGCATATATATATATATATATATATATATATATATATATATATATATATATATATATATATATATATATATATATATATATGTATGAGCTGATTAGTTGCTCGTGCAATCAACTTTAGCCGAGTTCGCTGCACCATCTGGTCATCTATCCATTAAGGATAGACGGACCAGATCTAGTTTTTTAAGAAAAAAGAAAAAAGTCGACTGTTACATAATGTAGGGGACGAACATTTTGTCCAAAATGCCTCTCGATGCCCGTCCTTTATATGGAACAGTGTGTGTGTTACATGATGTAACGGACGGAACAATGTGTGTTCATTACATGATGCAACATACGACTTTTGATTTGACTTATTGTCAAATCAACACTCCTTCGCTGCATAGCATGGCTAATGTGCACGTGCACTGTGCCTTTGACACATCAAATCTATCCCTTAGTCCACTAGATTATCTGGCAGACGATGGATCAGATATATCCCAAAACCCTAATTGTCATGTATATGGACGCCTCCAGTGACGAATGGTTGTGCGTCTTCGGCAGCGGTGGTGGAGGTTGCTTCATGGTGGTAGTGGTGCGGTTGCAGCTTTTGGCCTTTCTACTGGCCGAAGAATAATTAGGCAATAACGTTGTTGACGGCTAACAGCCTAGCAAGATCGCCACCGGCGACCTGTGGTATTGGTGGTCACAATCTTGGTGCCGCTGTCAGTTTACACAAGCTGATAGTCATAAAGAATCGGACGAGACCGGACGAGCATTGGACGGGACCAGACGAGCACACGAGCAAACTTGCGAAGCACAACACGAGCAAATGATGACTCGTCAAATACCCCTAGGGGGGCTTCAACGGGCAACCTCCGATGCTTAAGGCAGAACTTATATGAGATAAGGTTCTATATATAGAGAGAGAAAGCACGTATAGAGTAAAAGTTGTTAGGCGGGGTACTTAGAGGGAGTTAGAAGAGGTTTTATTCTCTTAGGGAGGCAATTGCCTTAGAGGTAATTATCATGAGAGATTATATTCCTTATTGTTCGAGGATTGTACTTCTATTTAAGCGTGGAGTCTATAGTCCTCTAGAAAACATAAGATACTTAAAAAAAACATTTAGTCAACGCTTGGCTGGATGTGAAAAGAACGTGTTAGTCATCCAATAATGGTGTACTTTTTCCATGTTAGATAGGATTATGTAAACTGCTATGTCTTGTGTGCCATTGACGAAAAAATATAATACAAATTAAAAACTAAGCAAAAGAGGAGAAAGGGGGATAAGGGAGACGAGAAATGGGAGGAGACGTAAGGGCGATAATTTTTATTTTTTTTCATTCTCAAGATAATTTTTATCTAACTCATGACAAGTCGCATTTTCTTCAATTGTTCGTTTTAGGACCCGATTATTCTTACAGCGTGCAACTAGATAGAAAGAAATGGTGAAACATATTCATAAATATTTGTCTGGGATATGATATAACACACAAAAGGACAAAGAAATAGCTATAATAGGAAGTTCACTTGTTTTGAAAGTATTGTTAAGTGGCAAATATTAGAAATCTTGCATATTTCTTGATGCTCTTTTTGATATATATATTGTATATTAAAACTGTCCCGTCTTTGACAAGCGGAAACCGATTCTGTCTAACTGCTTTTCGAAATAAATACTGCTTATATGATTGAATCTAACGGCGGCAGAGGGTCTCCTTCCCGAGCTGGCCGCTTCTTTTCACAGCCAAACATTTACTTTTAACGCTGAGATGATGCTGTACAGAATTTGCTGTCACACCCAGAAGCTACTCGAGAGGGTCCGAAATCTGATCCTACGGCCAGCAATTCCTCCACCCGATACTTACGCAAGTACCCAAGACCCTTCTAGAACTGTCCATTTCCAACATCTTCCTTCCCCCTCTTCGCTCCTCTCATAATCACCTTTCTCGCACTCCAAACACTGCAGAGCTGCCGCCACGTTGCTTCTCCTAATCAATCCAGACAGTGCTTCACGAGGCTGTTGATCATGGCGTCGCAAGTTCATGTGCTTGGAACCTCTTTGTTCTCCCGAGCACCGAACAGACACGCTTCAACTACTCCGTTCCTAGGGAACAGCGGCAAAATCTTCTTCAAAACGAACACGAAAGCAAGCAGAAGAAGACACGGTCTGGCCGCCGTCAGGCCGTTGAGGGTTGTGAGCGAGAAGGTCGTGGGAATCGACCTGGGCACGACCAACTCGGCGGTGGCGGCGATGGAGGGGGGACAGCCGACGGTGATAACGAACGTCGAGGGGCAGCGGACGACGCCGTCCGTGATGGCGTTCGACAGGAACGGGAACAGGCTGGTCGGCCAGATCGCCAAGCGCCAGGCGGTAGTCAACCCGGAGAACACGTTCCACTCGGTCAAGCGGTTCATAGGCAGGAAGATGCGGGAGGTGGACGAGGAGTCGAAGCAGGTGCCGTACAAGGTGGTGTGCGACGAGAACGGCAACGTTAAGCTCGACTGTCCAGCTGTCGGGAAACAGTTCGCCCCAGAGGAGATATCAGCACAGGTGTTTGCTTCTATCTTTTACTCTCTCTCCGATCTCTCTCTCAATAGAGCCCACTTGTCTTTCAGCGGTTTTAGTACTCACGAATGAAGACTTTATTTGACGGCAGTGCAACCGACAGATAAACCGAGAGAGTAATACACTCCTTCCGTCCGTCTGTCCCACCTAATTTGATTCAACTTAAATGATATATTCTATTTTCTCATTTTATCCTTTAGAAAATGTCAAGAAAGAGAGAGAAAATGGATGATTGAATTAGTGGAGTGGTAAATATGAATAGACGAATGAATAAAAAAGTGGGTAAGGAGAAAGAGAATAAGTTGACGGAGATTTAAACGTGGAGAGAAAAATAGAATAAAAAAGGTAAATAGGTAAGAAGAATTATGTGGAACGGAAGGAGTATAATTTTGACTTTTCATCCGGAGTTTTTGTCGAGTTAGTTTAGATTATGGCCATACGGAATACTCGTAATTGTTTTGAATATATCTACTTAATACCTGTTTGCACTAGGTGATAAAACAAATGACTAGGCCTAGCAAGCTAATTTGTCCCAAGGCATCAACATGCCACGCCTTCGAAGAGCTAGGGATCGGCCTAAGGACAAATCTCCGCATAAGGCTGATTCGTCCGAAACTAAGTTGGTGATTGTTTATTAAACTGTATCAACAATGAATGACATGTGGCAAGTTCTGGACTAAAGAAGGACACATTACCCATTTCCACAGTGAAATGAAGTTTTAACTCAGCAACGTGTCATAAAGGGAAGAGATAAAAAAAACGTGGCAAAGGCTGAATGAAAACTTTAGGCAAGAAGGTAAATGAGGGCCTTTTTACTCTTAACATGTGGTAAGGTTAGATCAAATCAAGGAAGCTTAATGTGAACAGAAGGGTAAAACAGGGACACTTGGACATGTGGAAGCTCGAGATTGGATTGAATTGAAAGTCTAATATAAAAGGCATAAATTTTGTATTAATTAATCCTCTTTAGCACCACACAGAAACTAGCTCCTAGTCTGTGTTAGCACACTTCTGTTTACCCTAGTAGACAGAGTATCTTCGATGAATCAATGCTCTGATTAACTCCCTTAAACAGTCACCAAAGTGTATCCAATCTTTGAATCAAAGCTTTTCCTTACTCAAGAGTGTTACCAGTTCATAGAGCTGTTCTTTGCAAACAACATGAAGCTGAACTGCCTTGTTAAATCTAGTTATATCCTTGGTTTGATTAGAAAATATGAGCAGATTAGGTAGGAGTAGCAGTAACTAAACTGAAAATGTCCTACACATGCCGAAATAACCGAACAACTCTCGTGGCCATTGCAAAACAACTTCAAACTATTTATTCTTGCACACTTCCATATCTGTGTAGACTCTTTCCTCATAGCTCAGCTGCTTCTCTTGGCTTGACAGACACCTGAGAAGGTTCCGACCTCTACGGACTATGGTGGATTGGAAACACTAGCCATACTTTCACCACGAGAAATCACTGGAAAACGTTTGCATGAATAACTTATCAAGAACAGGTTGTTGTTTCCAGAAACCCTTCCTAGCTTTTGGAAGACTTTCACGACCTCATTTCACTTAGAACAACACTTGTTGAAGCCTCTAAAGTAACTACCAAAGTCACCTAAAATTAGCAACTATTATAGGTGTACATGTTGGGAAATTGTAGTGCTAAACCTATCCAATGGATGTGTGAGTGCACCGAAGCTCCACGTGCGTTCCACGGTGCACTTTGCATCCACCAGATGTGTTCCTTCATTGGTGCAAGAAGATATGTTGCTTTTTACTCCCTCTTTCCTTTAGACGACCTGGCATCAGCCAAGGTGCTTATCCTTGCTATATATTATTTGAAGAAGTTGGTTATATTATATCGGCGTACCTCTAATTTTTTCTAGGAACATTGCTTCCTTGTATCATTTTGGTTTTAGTGTCTCCTCTCATGATTTCCCAGGACGAGACTCCTTCCAGGTTTCTCCCTTTTAGAAGATTTTCTTTTATACATACGTGCATGCCTCGACTAGTTTCATTCGTATGCTAAGCGGAGTTGAGTTGCTTTGATTGGGATGTACGCAATTTTATAATAGGGGTCGAGAAGAATGATAATTTTTAACTGCTTGCTGCTAGGTAAGTGGCTGCGCTGTTGTGTTAGAGACAGGGGCCTCTTTGGAGGAGGGTAGTGATGCTAATATTGTGCTGGTGTTGACAAGTGGGGACCGAAGGAAACTGGAATTGCATATGGTTCAATCTTGGGAAAGACATTTAAATGGGGTGGGATTTGTTTATCCTCTATATCCGTTAAATTGGCAGATGATTCTAGGGTGAGTTTTGGCTTGCAAAGAGTAGTAATTCTCTTGTTAAGCGAAGGAAATGCCTCCAAGATTGGGAGCTCAAGCCCTTGACAAGGCTCTTGGAATTCTGCTGATGTTGATTTTATCTTACTCTCTCTGTGTGCTAAAATTAGAGCCCACTTGACTTTTAGCAATTTTATGTACTTAAGAAGTCAATAAGTCGAAAGAAACTTCACTGTTAACGGTCATAATGATAACAGGGTGTAAGGAAATTCCTCCATGTCGTTGGATCCCGCCTGTCCATTAAACCACGTCGTTCTACCTGTCACTCTGAAAATTTTCTCAAATAAGTCAAACAAGGAAATTAGATCCCCCTTGACTTTTTGCGATCTTTAAGTAATTAAGCCTTACATAGGTTACTTCTCTAGTTAAACACGAGAAGATAGTTGACGTTCCGGTGTCTCAAGGCAAGCTTTCAAAAGTCAAGTGAGACTAACTCGGGGGAGGACATATTTTTGTTCCTTTATGGGTGCTTTTAATTGCCTTTGATCTTTTGTGCACTAATGACTTGGGTTAGTGTCTATTTTTGTTTGTTATGTTGCCTTATCTGCTGTTGTTTAAATTGTTATCGTCATTTTACACTACAATGTGCCTTGTACAACTTTGATTCTTAACTACCACGATGCCGTTAGTTGCTATTTTGCTGAGCCTTTTTCAAAGCAGCATAATGGGCAATTAAGTACTTAGAAAGTTATCGCGGATCACTGGCCAAGACCAGAAAAGTAAAGAACCGTCTTTGAGTACTCGTATTTAGCAGGAAAGTCAAAACTTCCACAAGCTTTCAATAGAAAGACAACTAGATGATGAGAGAAAGCGGGTCTGCAGTGACTTGAGTATTGTTTTTGTTCTACATTGTTCACTACTCAACGTTCTCGTTTCAAATTACACTGTGCATGGTGCTGATGGTTATTAGACGCTGGTGATGCTTTAGGGATACCTTGATTGAAAATGACATCTGCTCTGGTCCAAGATGGCTAAGCTGTTGCCTAAGAAAGTCGTGACTGTAAGTACTCTACAGGTAACATTGAATTTTGAGAGTTAGGACGGGGGCATAATTTGAAGTTAAATTAGCTAAGCCAAGAAAAGGATTTGGACAAAGACAGAGAGGATATAAATAGGGAGATAACGGCTTATAGGAAAAGCTACTATGTGGTTAACTTTAGTAACAGGAGACTGGATTACCCATGTACTGAGAACCCCGAGAGCTTTGTATAATAAGTTAGACCCTCACATGGAAAACACACCGTATCTAATAATCCCTCTTGTACACATATTTAGTTTCAACATGGTTTCCATGAAGTTTGATATCAAACTAAACCTAGACAAGAAGTTAACCTAAATCAAATATAACCAAATGAGCAAGAGTATTGCAAAGGATCATCACCAAAATGCGTATCAGATCCACTTAACGATCACTGTAGTGACACTACGCATGCCAGTGTCCGTGAAGAGCTCTTACAGGCATCACAAAGCAATGTCAAACTATACCTTCTTGCATGCTTCCTACTCCGCTCAGACGGACCTTTATTCACAATACAGCTGCTTCCTGACAGACACCTGAAAAGGCTCCGACCACACGGTAGTGAGGAAGAAGTACGAGCCCACCATCTTAAACACAATCAATCACCGAAAAACCTTTGCGCAATTAATTCATCAAGAAACCATATTGTTTCTGAAGCTCTTCCTGGGTTTTGAAGACTTACTAGACCTTATTGGACTTTAAATAGGTCTTCGTTGAAGCCTCTGAAGTACTAGCGAAGTCACCTAAAATTGCAAATACCATATGTTGATATATTAGAGCTAGACCTGCTTCATAGGCGTGTTCTTGCATAGAAGCTCTTAATATGTTCCACGCTGCACTTCTGTATCCATCAGATGTCTTCCTTCCTTGGTGCGAGAAGTTCTCTCTCTTTCCAACGCCCTCCAAGGTGCTTGATCCTTAATTAATATTTCTTGATGCAGCTGTTTATATCTAATTGGCGTGCCTATGCTTTTTCGTAACGACATTGCTTGCTCGTATCAATTGCTTTTGGTCTCTCCTTTCACGTGCCAATGACGAGATCGTAGAAGGGTAAATTTTATGCCAATCACAAATTGTCATGCATTATTTATTTGTCTTTAGAATTTATATTTATTGTCAAATAGGAAGGTGACACTTGTATGCTAACAGATAACTTCAACAACAAAATAATGTTTAAATTAGTCTTTTAGTCATTGCAGTACTTTAGGATACAGGTTTTGCTATTTGTCAACACATATTTATTCCAAAGACAAAAAAATAAAACGAGGAAATTTGTGATTACCATAAAATCTACCCTTAGACAGAGATTCTCTTCAAATTTCCTTAGAAGATTTTCGGATATAAATCTGCGTATGCTGCAACTAGTATGGTACAGAGGCTAAGTTGAGTTGAGTTAAATGTGCATATATACAGTTGTATCATAGGGGATTGAGAAGATTGATAGCTTTAACTGTTCTCTGCTAAATAAGTGGCTGTGGATTTACGTGAGAAAGGGAGGACCTCTTTGGAGGAGGCTAGTGATTGTAATATGGTGGTGGTGGTGTGGAAGAGCAGGATGGAATGAGATTAAATTTGCGTAGGGGGGTCAGTCTTGAGGAAGGCATTCAAATGGGGGTGGGATATGTTTAGCCAGTATATCAGTTTCATCAGCTGATGGGTCTAGGGTGAAGTTTTGGTTTGATAACTTGTGCGTGGAGACTGTTCTTTCAGGCTTGGCGAAGTGCAGTGATGTTCTTGTTAAGTGGACTATTATTTTCGGAAGAGCCTCTGAGATTGGGAGCCTGAGCCATCGACAAGGCTCTTGGAATTATGTGGATGATACGGGGGGCGGGAATAGGACGTTTGGAAGAGGGAAGTCGATAGTTTTGTTATGGTGAAATATTAAACAATGCTTTGTTAGGGTGGGCAAAATGGTTTTCCATGAAATGGGGTTTGGAAGGCCAAGGCTGCAAAGAAGCAGCCTTTCTTCGGGGGACACTTTGGTCTGCTATATTAACGGGTTATAACTCGAGGAAAAGGACGTTGTGTTATATGGTGTTTCTTGTGCAGGCAAGATGGGAAGGTGGCGGCTATATTTTCCATTACTGTGTGATGGCTCCCAATACTTTTACAGCAGCAATGGAAAGGATGCAAGGTTTAAAGATTGCTTGGGAAGGGTAAAAGGATGCAGTGAGCTTGGAAAGACTGAATGCGTTGATTCTTCAAATGCATCATCGAACTTGCTCTTTTGGCATTAATTGGCTAATGCTACATATTGTGCCAGAGCTTCTTCTGAGCTGGTCATTGTATAAATACCGAAGGGAGAAAGATGCGATATAGGATATAGCAGAGCTCCTGAGGATTAGGAATGTCTACAATGTCGTAAAACTGTCTTAATGTTTTTGTGTGTAAAGGAGTCATGGCATCTCTTCAGAAGCTATTTTTGACGTTTTTATGGTAGATTTACCTTGATGCAACTGTCTTTTTTGACCGAAACTGGCTTTTTAATCTCTTGCTTTTGTAGTTAAGGAATCACTGGCATCTTCATCGGAGGTTTTTTGTGTATACTCCTTGTTTACCCGACCCACTCTGTGGGTCGATTTTTTAACTATCTTTCACGGACTCATCCAAGAGAAAGAAAGACACGTTGTTCCCTATTTTGAATAGTCATGCATTTTTAGATCATTCACTCGTCTTCTTCAAAAAGTTCTGAGCACAAAATTAAGCCGGAGTCTAGAACATTTTGTAGTTAAGAGGAATTTATTGTCGTTTTCACAAAGCTCTGTAGGCATAAGCTGTTCCAGTAAAGTTGGATTGAGGAAAAGAAAAATCTACTAATATTGTACTTAAAGCTACATAGTTTAAATTCTGTACTTAAACTAGGTAGCTTATATTTGTACCTACAAGATGTATTTAACCGTTTTTTTATTTATACCACGAGTTTCCTTCTATTTGTATGCTATGCAAATTTGAATTAGCGATGAGTTTAGACACATCCTTATATTTCAGGTTTTGAGGAAGCTTGTGGACGATGCATCAAAGTTCTTGAGTGATAAAGTTGCTAAAGCAGTGATCACTGTACCGGCATATTTCAATGATTCCCAAAGAACAGCGACAAAGGATGCTGGTCGCATCGCTGGTTTAGATGTTCTTCGCATTATAAATGAGCCTACTGCAGCTTCACTGGCTTATGGTTTTGACAAGAAGAGTAATGAAACCATTTTGGTATTTGACCTCGGAGGTGGTACATTTGATGTTTCAGGTATTGTGGCTATCTTAGGGCCCCGTTTCACAATGCTTTCATTTTCAGTTTTTAGTTTTCAAATAAGCAAGAACCAAAGTTAGTTTTACTTTTCATTTTTCACAAAAATTCAAAACCAAGGGAAGTTTGGTTAAATTATAACTTAGAAGTTTTGCTTTTCTACTTTAACTTATATTCTTTGGAAAAGATGGATCTGTGCAACCGCGCAGACACACTTACCTGTGCAATACTATATGTTTACATGGGTGCTCCTTTTTATTGATCTAATTAGACACTACTACATTGAAAATACCCGATTGGGTGTTTGTCATTCCCAAAATCCTCTTTCTTTGGATTAATGTATATGTTTGTCTTGAGTGGTTGCTAGAAAGACAAACTGACTCTGGCAGTGTCGTCCAACATGAACACTTCACTGGGAACTAGAGTTGTTAGACGTTAGAGCCCTTAACTAGACATGGTTTTCGTGATAAACTTGGGAGTGAGATGAAACTAATGACCACCTCTGCAAAATTCCCAAAACAAGCCCTTGGAGATTGCGTCAAGCCATAAAGGGATTTCTTCGGATTTCAAACCGTACCAGACCCTGGGCAACAAACCCCCGACAAACATATTTGTTAGTTAACCTCCTTAATGGTTACATACCCTGAACTTTTGCTGAATGCTCTGTACACTTCCTTGCAAGTGTTATACTCATTTTGCCTTTTTTTTTTTTTACACAAAATGCAGTTCTTGAGGTGGGAGATGGAGTATTTGAGGTGCTTTCAACCTCAGGTGATACCCACTTAGGGGGCGATGACTTCGACAAGGTTAAAGCTGTTTGATAACTAGTTCCAACTGTTTATTATTTGCAACTGGTAAAATTGTGAACTTCTACAAGTTCTTTAATGTTACAGAGAATCGTTGATTGGCTTGCCGGGAATTTCAAGAATGAGGAAGGCATAGACCTTCTGAAAGACAAACAAGCTCTTCAACGGCTAATGGAGGCCGCCGAGAAAGCGAAGATGGAACTGTCTTCTTTAACTCAAACAACCATTAGGTATGCTTATTTTCACACTTTTCCTTGTTTCTTCTTTTGTAGTTGCTCATAATAGGGAGGGCCACAGGGAGATGGTGGGGGTGGTTTTTATAAGTGTCTATGTTTTTGTTCATCGGCTATACTTGCTTTTTTCCCAGCTTGCCATTTATTACTGCGACAGCAGATGGACCAAAACACGTTGATACCACACTAACTAGGGCCAAGTTTGAAGATTTGTGTTCAGACTTGATAGACAGGTATGATATTTTTGGCATTCGAAACTTTGACTTTTGTTATTGCACTCATCAAGAGCTTTTTACTTCCTGGAGGATATTCTACAGGTTAAACTAACGTCTTCATTTTTTATGTTTTTTATGGGGGTCAATTGTCTTGTCTACTTGCTGCATTCTTTTTTGTATTTCTGCCTTGTCGCTTTAACATGACTTTCCTCATAGGCTTCAAACACCTGCTGAAAATGCCATTAAAGATGCAAAGCTCTCCTTCAAGAATATAGATGAAGTGGTTCTTGTCGGCGGTTCAACTCGTATGCCTGCCGTTCAAGAGCTTGTCAAAAATATGACTGGGAAAGTACCCAATGTCACAGTCAATCCTGATGAGGTTGTTGCTCTTGGAGCTGCAGTTCAGGTGTGTCTGCTTCTTGGCTCCTTTTCTTTCTCTTTTCTACCTCTCAGCCCAACTTATATAGCGGAGAAAGTTGACCCACTATGGTGGATCCTTGAGAACATTTTCCTAATCACATGCTAATTATCCTGCATTTGGTCTTAAATTGCAGGCTGGTGTCTTAGCTGGAGATGTCAGTAACATTGTGCTTTTGGATGTGACACCACTGTCCCTGGGATTGGAAACCTTGGGTGGTGTAATGACGAAGATCATTCCAAGAAACACTACCCTACCAACTTCCAAATCAGAAGTCTTTTCTACTGCAGCAGATGGGCAGACCAGTGTTGAGATAAAGGTTCTGCAAGGCGAGAGAGAGTTTGTGAAGGACAACAAATCTCTAGGAAGCTTTAGGCTGGATGGTATCCTGCCAGCGCCACGTGGTGTTCCCCAGATAGAAGTCAAATTCGATATTGATGCGAATGGTATACTCTCTGTCACAGCTGTTGACAAGGGTACTGGAAAGAAGCAGGACATCATCATAACTGGTGCTAGCACCTTGCCAACGGACGAGGTACATTTTTCACGATTTTATCACAGGATTCGGAATCTCTATCAAAGACAGAAACATAACTGTTTTTCAATATTGACAATCTGATTTGCACGAAATCAGGCTGCCTAAAAACCTGCCGCTTGTGACCAATCAGTAATTTCTTTCAAATGGAATCCTGAACTTCCCTTGCACATAATACTGTTTAACATTTTCAGCATCAACTACACAAGCTAAGCTGTCACTGATAGCCAAACACTAGATCAAAACTAACTTTGGGACAGTAAAAATTGAACGTAGTAATATAGAAGTGCAAACAATGTTAGTCTTTTAGTGCCTTTGTATCTGTTGGGTATTACCGTATCTTTAATGGAGTAATATAGAAGTGCAAACAATGTTAGTCTTTTAGTGCCTTTAGTGCAAATAATGGAGTAGACGATAAACCCGGTAGCTTGAAAAGCTAAAATGCTGGAAATGTTGCAGGTGGATAGGATGGTTAAGGAAGCTGAAAAGTTCGCAAAGGAGGACAAGGAGAGGAGGGAAGCCATCGACACGAAGAATCAGGGAGAGTCAGCTGTGTACCAAACTGAAAAGCAGCTGAAGGAATTGGGAGACAAGGTCCCTGCTTCCGTCAAGGATAAGGTGGAAGCTAAACTGCGGGAGCTTAAGGATGCCCTTTCTGGCGGTTCAACCCAAACCATCAAGGATGCAATGGCTGCCCTTAACCAAGAAGTAATGCAGCTAGGGCAATCTGTATATAACCAGCCAGGTGCTGCGGGTGCTGGTTCTCCTGGACCCTCGGACACGGGTGCATCTTCAGCAAGCCAAACATCCAATGATGCTGGAGATGGTGATGTAATTGACGCGGATTTCAGCGAAAGCAAGTGATTGAGGCATATAGGAGAGTTCTTAGCCGCGCTTTCTGTTCATTTGTGCATATCCGCAGGAAGTTGCAATTTTGCTAGTAGTTAACTTACTTAAAAAAGTGGTTATCATGTAGATAAATGATGGTGCATATAGGGGTGAATGATTTATCAATCCAGCTGAAAGTAGTATGTTCGAGGAATTCTAAGGAATCTGCAGTTCTAGTGCCATACTGGCAGTCGGTGGTCTGGAACTGGAAAGTTGCTCCCATTGCGGCGTTGTGTAATTTTTATCTTCCTTGCCTTGATATGGGTTAAAATCAAAATACCAGGGTACCATCAGTGATATTGTACGGCAGACCATTCCATACCATAATATGAACAGAAAGCACATAAATTTAAACCCCTGGGATCCGTCCATTCCAGGAACATCAGAATGAGACTATTATTAAGAGATTGTGTGATCCTGTCAACTTGCTTTACAGAATCGAGCGGCAGTGGCCTGTGTCTTGCTTGTAGTACAAATCAAAGAGGCAAGCGAGTCATAACGTACTTAGATTAGCAATCCCTGTCAACTTTGTCCAAAAAGAAATATTATTAAGAGATAATATTACTTATATCCTTCAGTTTAAGGATAAATTACAGTCAAAGACGTATCTAAAATATAAAAATTTGGTATCAGGTAAATCTACTGTAAGGATTATGTGATCCTGACTAATGATTTTTATAGATGTGGCATTACCGTATATTAAAAATGCCAATACTACCCTCTTCTCCTTTCCATGTCGTCTATCCTCTCTCAGCACCACCCCAACATTATCAATCACAACCACAATTACTGCACAACCCAGTCTATTTGTCCCAAAAATCCTACCATAAAATCATAGCTGCACAGAGATTCACAAACACACACAGCCTCCGTCCCGCTGCTATCTCCATACCCCGACAACCCAATCTGTCATCCCCACCCTGCTGCTCCACCAAAATCATAGTGTGACAAGTAGTGGTTTTCAGAAAGATTAGATCCACCACCACCACTCCTACCAAACTCACCACCATGGCAGCACCGGTCACCAAACCAATCACACCCCTTGATAAAACGCACCGGCGTCTTCAAATAATCAAACCACCATCACGGCACCTTACCCAGATCTCCATCCTTACCTGCTGCCATCATCACGAATAAAAATCCATCACGGCTGCTAACAATCTCCACCATACCCAGAAATGGGTATGGTGCCAAATGCCAATGCTGAGAGCACAAAAAATGAAATGAAAAAACATGGTTCATTGCCAAATTGAAACCATAACTTTGCTCCCTTTTATGGTTCTTGCCAATAGAGTGAAATTCATCACACATTTGAATGAGACAGATGGATCGGAGTTTGCTATGTCTGATCAAATACAGTGAGCATAAAAACGTTACGAAGAAGCACACCAAGCCACCGTCCCCTGTTCTCAAGGCTAAAAATTTCTCCGAAGGCCAGAGATTATTGGAGGTAAGCTTCCGGGGGAGGGGGAGGGGGAGGGGGTCATCGATCCTGACACCACCGATTCACCAAGCGATAAGGAGGACGATTTTCCAAATGGTGGTGATTTTTGAGAGAGATGTGATGCTTTTCCATATGGTGGTGATCCTGGTTATTGGATGTAGAAGTGGGTTTGAGAGGGTGGTAGAAGGTGAATAACATTGGTGGTTCGATGGGGTTGAGAAGGGATAGAAAAAGAGAATGGAAAGAGAGCAGAGTGGTTTGTTCTAGAGGCAATTTTGTCATTTTACACGAAAATTTAACACCGTACGCATTCTGTGTGGTCAACGGACATAACTGATATAAACGCAAACCTATGTCCTCGACTGTAATTTATCCATAAATCGAGAGATATAAATGATATTATCCCTATCATTAATGATAATTGAATAAAGAATGTATTATGGTCTCTTGGAAATTGGGACTTTATGAGCCAATATAATGGAGGCGATTGAATAGTAATGAACAATTAAATAAATCCCCAATGTACCCTTTAGATATGTTTCCACACCCAACCAACAAAAGTTCTTCTGGAAACCCCTAACCTTGATGTTGTGACAGCTGAAAATCTCTTATGAATCGAGGCATTGAGACTTTGAACATGACCTATCTTAACAAAAAATAGACTGCGACAAAACCACCAGATATCTGTGTGGCCAGAAAAGCACCACAATATATGTTCCATAACTAAAGGCCAAAACAAGGTCTTCCTAAGTTCGTTAAGGTTTTAGAAGCCACTGATAGCCAGTTAAAAAGGTCAGAATGTGGAGCTTAAGCGCATTCCTAAGCATTCTCCAAACTAGAGCATTGTCATAGCATCGCATTATAGGAAAAGATGTGATGCAATTTCCTTTAAGAAAGAAATAATGGATAAGTGTTTGGGCATGCTATCAACCATAACCGTCGTAAAATGATTTGAACACTTAGCCTTTAGCTTTCTATCTGCCTTTAGGACTTTTGGGAGACTTGAGACATGATTGTTTGGTCCTATTTCCTTGCGATCACCCATCATGCAAAGATTGAGCGTAAGAGTATCGATGTTACCAACCGAGCTGCGTTCTTAACTAAAATATTGTTAATCTTCTAGAGGTGTATCTTGAAAATCAAGGATGTTTTGATTAAAAGCCAAAATTTTATGGGTGTTTAAAATAATTAAAAGATAAAAAAATAAAATTGGTAGGACTAATTAAATAGTAAAAAGTAAGAGTACTATACAATATTGTTTAGCCAAATTATGTCGAATAATAATTAAAGAATGCTTCTAATAGAGAGGGTTAGTATTTAGTAACAAATAAGAATGCACATGAAAGCTTATAGATAGGATAGAGTTGTGAATTGTAATTGAAGTGTAAAAAATGTGAAGAGAATAAATAGATTTACAGATTTTTCAAGCGTCACAAAAAGACTAAAATATCCATAAACTAGTTGTTTGTAGTTGTTGGGAAGGTAAATATGTAAAAATATACAAAAAGGTTGTTGGAATAAGGTTGGATGAGAATGCCTTTCAAACTAGTCATTATATAGCTGTTGGAGGGGTAAAAATACAAAATTTGAAAATAGGGGGGGGGGGGGAAGAAGGACATTTAAAATTATTAATTCCGGCAAGCCAGGCTAGATTGGGCTGGGCCGGGCCTAGGCTTAATAAAGGTCAGTAAGGGGTTATTGGGAGAAAAAAGAGCCCAGCTTCGGTTTAGGCCTCAGGCCTATGTAGCTCGGCTTTTTCGGGCTGGCCAATGGGCCCAGGCCTAACCAACATATTTACAAAAGGTCACTGACTTTATTTTCTACTCTCACAAACTAGGTAGGAGGCGAAGGTAAGGATATAGAGAGAATACACATATACCACTTACTTTCATCTCTCGATACCTTACAAAATGACTATACATAATAGCTTTTCATAGTTGTTCTGAGTAACTCATAAATATGTAATTAAACTACCCCTAATTAATTACTTTGACGACTTATTATTGACAGATATCGCTAGCACATAAAACTCGTAACTCACACCAACATGCACCATTAACACACCAAATTAATGGCCAACTCTCGTATTACGAATCACCACCCTAAAAATACATAAGCATAAACAAGTTTATTATCCCACAGGGAATACTCTCTTATTGTTTGTTTTGTTTCCAAATGAAAATAGGTGCGTGCATGCTCTTCCAAGGATTATTTATTTATTGTGGGGACAAGGGTCCAATATGCTATCTTGACTATCAATAACCTTAGAAGGTGAGGTAAAATATTCAACAGTGGGTGCTAATTTTTCTAACAAGGATGGTGAATCTAATATTGGGATACCGATGTTAGTCTATGACCATAGGTTATGTCGGAATAGGACTTGCTGTAATACCCCAAAACCTTGAAATACTCTTAATAAAATTAAATAGGTATAATTAGCGACAAAATTAATTTTTAGCAATGAAATACTTTTTAGTGACAATTAAAATACTTTTTAGTGACAATTAAAATACTTTTAGCATTGAAGTACTAAGTAACGACTTCTAATGACAGTTAGTGTAGATGGTATTTTAAGAGTTATTAGCGATGAATTTCTTATAGTAGCATTTTTTTTTTGAAATTTTAGCGACATAAAGAAGGAGAAGGGTTTAGCGACAAAAGGGTGAGAAGGGTTTGCGTATAAATATAAAGCATTATCTGGGGCAGCCGTCCAAGGCTCTCCCCTTCTAGCCGTCAGCCCCACTTCGAGAAGGAGATAGAGAGATACCGAGAGAGCGAGAGAGAGGGATTTCTCCGCGAATCTTTCCGGTAAGTCTCCTTTTTGTTTTCATCTTCTGTTTTGTTTTAGAAATTCGGTTGAAGGGAAGCATGAGAGGAACGTGAAAAAAAAAAGTTGTATATTAGGACTGCCGTAATTCGTAGAATTAAAATCAAAGTATAGTGTATATATTTAGTGTGAGATCATGGCCGAATATAGATGGATTTGTGGTACTTTGAGTAGATCACAGAGAATAACCTGCATCACTGAGAAACCTTGGCCTTGCGTCTGTGTGAGATATGGGTATATATATATATATATATATATATATATATATATATATATATATATATGTGACCGTGATATGTAGGTGTGTGCGTGTGTATGGGCAAGGGAGAGAGAGAGCACTGCAGCGAGGCAGTGTGTGTTGTCTGTGTGTTTTGTGTGCAACTGGGTGGATGAGAAGTATGTGTGGTGTGTGTGTGAAGTGAAACAGGGTTGCAAATAGCCCATATGTACATATTGTGCCAGTGTTTTGTACGCGTGATGTGGTGTGCGATTGGTGAGTGCTTGGTGTGTATGTATATAAGTGTGTGTATGTGGGTTTAGAGGAAGAGAAGGTAGAGAGAGAGGGAGTGAACTGAAATGGGTTTTGTGTGTATTTAAGATGCATGAAATACATGTATTATGCGTATAAGGGTGGCTGCCGTGATGTTGTGTGGGAAGGGAACTCACTGCCGGGTTTGTACATGTTTTGAGTGGATCTGTGTATTATGAGTTGGTGGGTACAAGGAAGAATGAAAACCATATATGTGAGCGTGCTCGGTTTTCTGAATATAGGGATGTGTGAGTGAATTGGTGGTTGAAAGGGAGCAAGACCCACTGCCTCATGGCAGTGGGCATGGGAGAAGGATATGTAATATTGGTGTGCATGTCACATGTGTGAGGTTGTGTGCTGTGTATTCTGTGTGTTTCCATGGTGTATTGCATGATGCATATATGGTATGGTGGTGTTGGGTTCTGCAGTTGTGAGGGAGTGTAGGTAAATGGGAAATTGAGAGTTTATGGGTACATTTAGGCGGGAATGGAGGGCCTCACATGAGTGTGTGTAGTGCTGTGTATATAGTGTGTGTGCGTGAGAGTGCTGTGAGGTGGGTTGAATGCGTTTTGGGTGACTTTGAATCAGAAGGAAGGAGCTACTACCGTGAGGCAGTAGCTGTGTTTGATTGTGTGTGTTGTTGTTTTTTTTTTTTTTTTTTCAGCTGTAGGTTGCGCATATGTGTGGGTACGGATTTAACGTTAGTGCGGCGTGAACATAGAATAGTGTACGGTAATTTGTAGCACATGAAAATTTAAATTATAACACCATAGTTTATAATAGAATTTCTGGTAAAGTTTTATATTTTTCTGACAATGTATGTATTTTTAATATTTTTTTAAAATTCAGATTTATAAAATCTTTTTGGAGCCTTTAAACCCAGAAAATGTTCTGGAAAAAATTATAGTAATGTCCTTATGGTATAAATAAGACTCAGTAAAAGTTTGATAATTTTTAGAGTTGTTTTATTATTATTTTTCATATCGCATGGAATTTAGCAAAACAAAAAATAAAGAAATAGTTTTAGCACATTTTAAATCCTGATTCTTATCTCTATAATTTTTATACATATATTAAGGTTTGTATAAAAATTTTGAGTCTTTATTTCTAGCTGGAAGTAATTATGACAATTTATAGGTTCTTAGTGTATTTAAGGAAATTATTTTTAATTCGAAAAAAAAATTTCAAAAATTATATTTTTACCCCATATGATACATTAAACTATAAATAATGTTTAATGAATGATTAAAACATTTCTGGGATATTTTTGAGTCTTGGGGAGTGACGAATTTCGGGGTAGGTTGGCTGTGTGGGAAACCGCTCCGAGTTTCATCATGTCCGGGTAGAGAAATGGGTACGCTATAGATAATTATATTTAGATTTTAATGTAGTGGTATGAATAAATATTCTGATAAATGACTCTGCCAACCTAGGTTAATCTCGAGGAATTTGGTTGAAAGCGTCTTTAGCTTTAGTGCTTGGATTGAGGTAAGGGATTTCTTTCGAAACCCTATTCATCTATTGATATCATAATATTCTCTCTAGTTTGTTATTAACGTTTTCATTGGACTCACTTATAATTGTGATGATATTGCATCGATTGCCATTAATACCCCGCTTTGAGCCTTATATGTTTATTGAATTTCCTTTTCGATGCTGTGTATTTATTTCTCATTATGCATTGAATTTATCATTGATTTATCGGTTATTGCACTCTGAATATTGACATGAGTTAGTGTATTGAGGAGTTATAAGGATGGTCTGTATCGGGGGTGATATAAGGATGGTCTGTTATTGTCAGGAGATGCTAGTACCCTAAGGTCTAGCTAGTGTTCATATGCATATGCAACCTTATTGTTAGTGAGCACTGCCTGTGTGGCTTTGCTAAGTGTTACCCTGCACTGCCTTTGTGGCTTTGCGTCATACTCATGTTCAATATTATCCGCATTGCTTCAGTGAAATTGAAAGTGTATTTATTGAATTTTGAATTGAGAATATTTTTCTCCATTTTATCATTGATATTAAATTTTCCCAAAAAAAAATCGTTTGTACTCTTATTTGAGTTTTGAGTGACCTTACTGAGCTCTCAAAAGCTCACTCCCTTTTCTGTTCCCTTCTGCAGGAAATAACCGTCAGTAAGATTTCGGGATGGACGAGCTTAAATCTTAGAGTAGATTGTGTTTTTACAATATTGTTATTTGAGTCTTGTTAGAGAACCGTTATGTAATTTGATAATTTAAGTACTTTATCATTGTTTTGAGACGGTTTGTTAAGTTAGTTGATGGACTGTAGTGCTCTGATTTAAATGTTGTTGGGTTATCATTAGTAGTACTGAATTATTTGGGCAAATTGAGGATTTGATGGATTGATCGGATAATGCTCCGGAAATTTCGGGGCGTTACACTTGCATACCAAGGATGTTTAAGGAAAAGATGGAGGTAAGTGTCACTTTGTATTTTGTGCACCATTTGGGTGAAATGGAATAGCCACATTTTCAAACTTCCACCTTTTGCTTTACATGCTCCTTTTGAATTCATGTTTTTTCATGGCTTAAGAAAAGTGTCTGAGGCCTTTTCATAGTTCCTATTTTTCTGGCATTAAAAATAGTACTATTGTTAAGGTTAACGATGGGCTTTGTTAGTATAATAGTCCATCAATCTCGGAAAAATCCAATCCACGTGTATACAGAGTTCTCTTTCCATCTCTATTGAATGTAGACGTGCTATTGGACATTATATGGAAACCTTGGTTTGAGTCATAAGAGTTGGGGAGGCGGCACATCCTGTGAATAAAGATGTGTAATGACGACATTGTCTTAGGAAGTTTGGATTTTGGTTACCAGATAGAGTAAGTTACAAGTTGTGCACAACTTTAGAAGGACTTTTACATCGTCGGCAGAGGTATCTACCGGTTTAAACAAGTGAGGAGGCAATTTTGCTCAGCCTTCAAGCTCTTTCTTCTATGGCTCATTCGGGACAATGAGAGTTGGTTTTAGCCTGAAATCTTTGTTTATACTTCTTGAATAGAGTTGAGTTTTGAGTATGATTCCCGATAATGCTTTTTTACAGGAAAGCAGGTTGGAAATGTCCATTGCACATGGAGGTGCTGATTTTTGTGATAGCTTGGCACACAAGGAGCCTTCACCCAGAAGGGTCGTTTTTTAGCATGTCTCATGCGGAGCCTTTGAGAGAGTGGCCCAGAGGGACAAAGTGGGTAGAATTAGAATCTGTTGAGGCATTTTGCACATAAGGTGCATTCTTCACTTGAGTTAGAGAGGTCTTCGCTGAAGGTAGTGGTGTAACTGTTAACATGATACTTACTCGAGTTCAGACTTGGGTATTTAGGAGTGGGCAATTTGCTGTGGGGCAAAGTTGCAACCGATCAAGAAGAGTCATGTTCCACGAATGTAGGGGTGTTTTCAGAGCAAGTCAATAGTTGTCGGTCAATGAGGGCATGGACATATCAAGTGGGGGAGATATATATATATATATATATATATATATATATGTGTGTGTGTGTGTGTGTGTGTGTGTGTGTGTGTGTGTGAGCTGATCCGTTGAGAGCGCTAGAAAAATATGATAAGTTGCTAGCGCGATCTGGCCGTCCAAATCTGTGACGGTCCAGATCTTTTTTTTTTTGCATTTTTAAGTCCGTCTGCTACATTATGTAGCGGACAATTTTGGGACAAAAATACACTCCAACTCCATCTGCTACATTGTGTAGCAGACGAGTTGACATTACTTTTTCTCTCATTCTCTCTTCTTTCAGTCATTATTTTTCTGACATGTTTGTCTCTCTCTCTCTCTCTCTCTCTCTCCCCCCCCTTTCTGTCATCAATGCTCATTGCATCCGCTACATTATGTAGCGGACAAATTGCCATAACCAAATTAACTGGGTTCTGTACGTGTTAGATGTGTTAGATTTTTTGGGTTCTCTGTATTTTCAGTCACGCAATGTCTTTTATCTTTGCAATATGCAGATCCAAAACAATGTCTTTTGCCATCAACAAACCCACAACTGCCACCATCGCTAAAGAACCACCGTGCCACTCTAGCCGTAAATGTTGAAATGAGTAGATAGATCCAAAACAATGTCTTTTGCCATCAACAAACCCACAAATGTTGAAGTGAGTAGACGAACCCAAATTTGCAAAAAATGTGGCTACCCTAAATGGTTACTTTTAACATGACATAGACTCAAGTTACTTATAGATAGTCGTGAGGAACTGTCAAGATACGCATTCCAGCGCAAGTCCATTGCAAAGCTCAGATTTAGATTGCAACTTCTCCAGCTTTGCCGCCGTAACCAAAACCCTAATTTACGCCATTGATATCTGTAAAGACCTGGTTCCAAAGATCTGGCAGTATGAACAAGGAAAAATCCATTCGCCGCCTTAAATATCCGCAAAAGAACCAAACTTGCAGCCGTCAATAGCCAAAAAACCGATTTCCGGCAAAAAAACAACCACATTAAAAAGCTAGTAAATCAAAAAACGCTTTCAATACATGTTTCTCCGATTCAAACTCCGTTTCGGCTCAGATCTTACGGCAGACAAGATCGCCGGCAAAGAGGATAAATAAAGAGAGATGAAAGTGAGAGAAATTAGAGAAGAGGAGAAATGGGGAGAGAGGGAGTCAGAAAATTGATGGGAGAAAGAGTGTGTGTGTGTGTGTCAGAACATCAAATAAAGAAAGGACAGAGAAAAAGAGGAAAAAAGTCAGAAAAGTAGTGCCTCAATAGTCTGCTACATTATGTAGCGGATGAGCACTACCTCAAACTAGAGGATATTTTTGTCCAAAAATTGTCCGTTACATAATGTAGCGGATGGACTTAAAAAAATGCACAAAAAAAAAAAAGATCTGGACCGCCCACAGATTGTGTTAGCAATTTATCCTATTTTGCTAGTGCTCTCAACTGATCAGTTCCATATATATATATATATATATATATATATATATATATATATATATATATATATATATATATATATATATATGAAACTGAGAGAAAGTTGTTACATCAATGCTTATATGAATACTCTCTCAGCTTGCCACGTGGACTTTTCTTTGATAACTTTTTCAATTTTAATCTTGAATGTCTTCTCTCTCTAGAGACAAGCCTACACTATAACAACCTAAATTTTAGCTGTTATTAACTTCAAACCTGAAAGATCTAATCTTATTGAGGAAAAGATTTAAATCTAAGTAATTATCTTCTTAGTTAATTTTTTTTAAATATCTCTTTATATGTTTAATAATATATCCTTTCCTTTTTTAAAATTTTGTTATGGCAATCTGACTTCAAAATGGATTCTAAAATTTTTAAACTCAAAGATCCTATATTTAAAATTCCAAAATTATCTCTCATAATAAAATAATAAGTTGACTTTCTGCTCCCTTTATTTGATAAAATCACTTTTTATAAATTCTAAATTTGGGAAATATATTTTTAAAAATTTTAAATCTACTAATCCTACTTAAGTTCAAAAAATATATCTCACAATATAATAATAAGTTGACCATACCCTCCCTTGAGATAATTTCATTTTATGAAATTTAGGCTCTGTTTGACACTTTTTTTTTCCAATTTTGAAAACTAGAAAAAAAAGTTGCGTTTGGTAACCATTTTCCTTTTTTTTTTTCCTTCAGTTTAAAAACTCAGTTTTTAAATCAAGGCTGATTTTAAAAACTCCAAAAACTGATTTTTTTTCAATGTTGGTTTTTTTTTTCTTAGACCACCACCACCCTCCCATCGCCGGTAGCCACTGCCGGCCGCTGGCAACCACCGCCGGCGACAGCCACCAACCACCGTTGGCCACCGCCACCGTAAACCATAAAAAAAAACTAAGATGTCAAACACCAAAAAAAACTCAAAAAAAAAAAAACTGGGTTATTAAACAACCACTTGTTTTTGTAAAATTCTTTTTAACTACTCTTTAAATTTATTTTTTTGGAAACTGAAAACCAAAAAAAAAAAAGTTTTGTCAAACGAAGCCTTAAAGTTTGACAATATCTCAATGTTGAATCTCTCTCTCTCTCTCTCTATATATATATATATATATATATATATATATATATTACAAATCACTTTATCTCTTGTACTGCTTTACTTCTATTTTATTCATCTAACCATCATATTTTGTTATCTTCGCATATCAATGCTTATTTTGTGACTTAAATGACCAGCTCTACGCTTCCATTCCTCTATTGTGTTGATATTTTTTTATCGATAGATTTGATTGCGATGTTCATAGTTCTTCAATTGAATATTTCATAATAGGATGCGAGATTTTTTACCATTGTTTTATCACTTTTAGTTAGTTTTTCCGTTAAGTTTCAATATTAGATGTTTATTTTAGATGATCATTATATGGATTCTATCACTTTTTGTTCTATTCTTTGTCAAAAATTTTAATATCGTGCTTTTATTATTTTATTTACATAATTTATTGACTATAGTCGCTCACATATGCAACGTACGTGATCAAAACTAGTATTATAGGTTGGCTATGCTTGCGACAAAAAGTGAGAGTTTGCCCACTCCTAAGGGTGCTAACGAATCAAGTAGGGGAGTATGTCATGGGATGCTTTTGGCATAGGCCAGTTACACATGGCTTGGGGCGAGGCCTCAACGATTGGTGACAAGAGAAGAGAGTAAATGTGTGCTTCTTGGACAAAACCTACGTGCAGTGGTTGTTTCAGTCAAAGGAAAATGACTTTTGACAAGATTCTTTTGTGCATGTGTCACGTGGACTTAGACATAACAGAAAGATTGTAGTATGGATCACTAAGAGTATATAACATGCAATTCTGGTGCTATCAGAATCCTCAAAGCGGTCGTTATGACTCATCAAGCAATACAAAAAAAACAACTTTTAGCGAAAGATTTTTTCATCGCTAAAAGTGATATTTCCGTTGCTAAAAGTCTATTGGCAAGAACCCTGTTGCTAAAGGATTAGCGATGAAAATACTGAATCCGTCGGTAAAAGTTGTACCTTTACCGACGGATTAAATTATTTTTAGCGACGGAGTATTCCGTCGCTAAAAGTATTTTAGGTAATTCTCATTTCTTTGTATTTTCTCAAAAAAATTAATTAAAAGACTTTTAGTGACAGTATATCCGTCGCTAAAAGTCTGCTTGTTAAAATATAACATTTTGTTAAACAAAATTTAAAAATTTTAATATCCAAACCTACTTCTTATAATTCAACTCAGACAAACATTCTAATCAACACAAAAAGCCCATTTTAAAAAAAAACTATTTTCAGCATTTCAATTCAATCAAATAATCCACATTAATAAATTAACCCAAATCATCGTACAAATGTCGCACACCTTCTATATAATACAACCTAACTTATAAAATGAATTACAAGGCACAAATTATACATGTTAAGCGAGTGTAGAGAAGCCTCAAGTGATAACGTTGCATAGCTGAACTTCTATTTTTGTCAAGTTCCACATCGAAAGAACATCCACAGCTATGCTTGACAGTTATGGCCAGTCCATCTACCAGTAACAAACCTGGGAAGAATTAACAAATAAACAACCATACTTAATAGGTAATGCGATATTAAACAAAATTCATTTGCAATATCACTTGAAATCTATAAGAAAAATTCAGCTCTTAACAAAGTGAACTGTTGAAAGTATAATCTCAACAACCTAAAACTATGACTATTTACTATGAAATCTATGTAATAGCCCCAAAAATCCGGAGCTCCGCCGCCCCGAACTCCCGGGACGTTAACCTACCGGATCACATCAAACCTGTCAAATCCTGTTCACTAACACATACTTCCAAAATAGTTAATCCGATATCAACTCAAACTCTTCACATTAAGTATTACAAAACTGCTCAAACTTGAACTATTAAGATTTAGGTTCTTTACAAACTCAAGTTCTTATAGAACGAGTTGACAAAACTGACCCACGCAGGGTCTCCCTACAAGTAGTGATGGGCTCATCGGAATCTCACACAGACTCTAACCCATTCCCGAACTTGCTACATTTGATCATCACCTGCAGAAGGGAGCCAAACGAAGGGTGAGCTTTTGAGAGCTCAGTAAGGTCGTACAAGGACTAACAACAGCATTACAAAGCGTCCAAAGAATACAACTGACGAAACTTTCTAAAATGCTTCAGATGGTTAAAAGACTCAATGATTTTCAAAAAGATCAAAAACTCATCAGAAATAGATACCAAAATGAACCCGAACAAACACGACGGATTTCAAAACAATCAATAATAGATCATTTCTAGAGTCATCATTTCCAAAATATAATGAAGATTTTTCAAAGGATTTCAACAGAAGCACAAATCATTTCAGATAATACTTTTCAGACATTTTCGTAACAGTCACGCCAGTATACATAGCAGATAAAATAAAAAATCAACGTTGATCCTGGGTAATAGCAATGTCATTCCGGCAAGCTAACAGAGTGTACACGTGCATGATCTACCAGAATAATTACTTGTCCACTTGGGTACTAGCCTGCATTCCATGCAGGATTCAGACCAGCCTTATAACGCCTGCCTCAGAACAGAACAGATTCCCAGGTCAACACAGAAAAATCAACAATAACGATGAGCTTTAACATTAGCTCAAATCTCCAAAATCAATTCGGATTCCAATAACAATAATCATGATAAAAGTCAGCATTCTGAATTTTTAGAAGAAATCAGAATTTTCAAAAGAAATCAGAATTTTCAAAAGAAAAACCACAAATAAACAACAAACATGATTGCGAATAATTATCGAATTTGAGCACAACACTTCAGAAGAACAGATACAAACAATTATCAAATTTGCTCGGCATGTAATAACAAGCAAGCATCACAAGATTTCCAAACAATCGATTTAGGTTCAGTATTGAGATTTTCTTGACAATAACATGCTGATATCAGTACATAATTCAGAGTTCGACATTAGTCGTAAATAAATCAAAGGAGTACTTACGAGTACGAGTTATCAAAATAAGGGTTCAGATGAAAGTCCTTACCTAGGGTTCAGACGAAAGTCCTTACCCAGGGTTCAGATAGAATTCCTTACCTGGATCCGCAGCTAAATTATCCTAACCGAAAGATCTTTAAGTCTTAACCTAAACGGAATAATCGAATCATTAGAATACAGCCTATAGAAAAAAATTATAACTTGATACGAACTCATACATACTCCCAAAATGAACCTCTCCTTACCGGGTATGTAAAATTACTGAAACGTCTCTAGGGTGTAAAATTATCAAAATGCCCCTCTCGGACTTAAATTACCAAAATGGTCTTCCCATAAGTAGAATCACTGAAATAAACTTCTCATATATAAATTTACTCAAAAATTCCTTTCTTAGGTCAAATTACCAAAATACCCCTTTCGGGTGTCAAATTACCAAAATACCCCCCGTTACACTTAAATCATCAAAATGATCTTTTTGTAAGCCAAATCACTAAAATATCCTTGTCATATGTAAATTTACTAAAAAAATAACCTTTATTGGTAAAATTATCAAAATACCCCTCAGGGTGGCAAATTACCAAAATGTCCTTAGGGTTTCGGGCACCAAAACAATTTTCAAAATATCTTAAAATTCTATTTTGAGCTTCCTGATATCATTTCTGGACTAAAAAGTATTTTAGAGAATTTTCACCCGAAAATCTCGAAGCTGATGTCCGGACCGAGCGCTAAAAGGTTAGTTTTGCGAAAAATACCTATTGACCTCAGAATGGCCCGAAATTTTACATAATGAATCATATCTATAAAATAGGGCTTCCATAAAATTTTTAGATTAAAATAACATGGTTTGCTATGCTAAATAAATCAATAATCATAGTTACTCGATACCCTCCTTCTTCGCGGACTCCAAAAATTTCCAAAATTTTTCAGAGTGTATATCTCGTAAATTATTAGAGGTTACTGTTTTTAATTTTGTCTAATTTTGGCTCTAGATATTTATGAAAATTCGTGGAAAACTGCTTGAATAATGCCCCCTTTTAGCGACAAAAACAAACACTGTTTGGATTCAGCACTTACTAATTCACCTTCACCACACAGTTTCTCTCCCACTTCCCCTTATTTCTGTCGAGGCACTCCAAGGCACAAACACCATTTTTCACCAAACTTTTTTCATACATACGGCCACTCCCAAAACCCTCAAACACTTACATATATATATATATATATATATATATAATTACACTTAAAAACATAAAACTACTACACAATTACTCACTTACATACATAAAAACACACACTCACACACTCGAAGAATACACATACACACACACACACTGTCACTATGAACCCAACCGTTACCCTTCACCATTTTAAGCACACTTATTAATTTTCGACACCAACATGCACTAAATTCGCAGACCTACACCCACTATACCCGTGTGCTTACCTATTGATACACAATCTTCACTCTGCCATGAACACACACACACACACACACACACACACACACCTTGAGCCCACTACACACAACCATAAACACACCGAATTAATGCATTAAAGGGCGAAGAAGTTACCCTAATTCCATTTCGTTTTCCTTCGGTTTCATTTCCCTTCCCCCAAGCCCTGTTTTGCTTCTCTTCTCCCTGTTTTCACTCTGTTTCTTCTTCCTTCTTTCTTTTCTATTTGTTCTTGTTCTTCTTCCTGTTTCTTTTGTTCCTTTCCCAAAATGGAAAGATTATCTTTCCTTCTTCTTTTGTTTTTGTTTTTGTTCCATTTAGGATAAAACCAATTGAACTAAAAAAAAAGCATTAGCTTAGTTACCAGCCAAAAATAGCAAGAGGTGGAATCAAGTTATGCTTCTCTTCCTTAAAATTTGACACCTAGGAATACTTTCAAGAATTTATGAATTGACCCCTAAAATTTTTATATTTGTAAAATAACCCCCAAACTTTAATTAATTACCTTTTGGCCTCGAATAAATTATGATCTCATTAAATATCACTAAAACACAAACTATCACCCATTTTATTACTTTTCGTCACAAAGAGATCAATTTAGAGTTATGCCCCTGAAGTTTTCTAAAATTACAAAAATGCCTCCAAAATTTTGAAAATTACATTTTTGCCCCAAATTTTTTTAAGCCCCAATACTCTACTAACACTCGAGCGTTGCTCAAAATTATCATCCGTCTATTTTTTGAAGCCCAGATGGTTATTTTTAACCGGCCCCCAAAAGTGCGGGATATTACAATCTACAAGGAAGAACAGGTCCAAACCTATGCATAACCTATGAACACTTCACCAACTTAACCAAGACAGACTACGAATCCATTACAAAAGCCAAAGTGATACTTTGCCCCTTCAACCACATTAACACACGAGATGCTCAAGTATAACCAGCACTGACTTCTCCTTTCTTTCCAGGATTCCACAATTACATATAGAAAAAATACAGCTAAAAGGCACAAAAGACTAACCAAAATATAATCTCGATCAAGTATTTGTCTGAGGTTACCTGCCACTAAAGCTGCAAGATAGGGATTGGCTCTGAGACTTGGATTTAAGCCAGGGGAACGAGTAATGGTACCTGCCACTATCTTATGAGTTATTAATAGTGAAAGTCATTGTGAGTTCTTATATTTTGATTCATGCTTAATGTTGACATTTGGGAGCATTGTGACATGCATTATTTGAATTCATGTAGCAGCCTTTTTGTTTCTTGATGCATTTATTGCATTTCTATGAATCTCCATAAAATGCAATACTGTGGCAAGTTACTCAAAGAAGAAAATTTTACTGCATTATAACTTGTTTGTAGTTTTACCCCTGATCATTTGTGATTCTGTGCTCAGATGATAACGTATGGTCAAAAGCATATTTCAATTTCACAAGCAAGTCATTCTGCGCTCATACAAATTCCATAAGCAGATTTAAGATCAGAGCTAGAAACATGCTTAGATGATAAATGCAATTTGTGAACACTAGCTACAATACACATGTGGATGCGCGACCAAAATGCAAAAGCATATTTTACCATCTAAGAAAGCAGGTTAATGACATTGGTGTAAAATTATACTTTAGACCATCAAACGATATGAACACCCTGATCTGACTTCTCATGAGGGAAATGACAGAGAGATGTAGAAGTTAAGGATTTTCTAGAATCACCTACTAAAATCCGTGGCCAGAGGCAGTGGCTTGCGATGGCCTGAAACAATAGAGTCGCGCGGTATAGCGGCGATGCGGCAGAGGGGGTGGGTGCTTAGGGGTTGTGGCAGCGTGCAACAGAGGGGTTGGGGATGGTTATGAGGGCGCAAGAGGTGGGCGCTAGGGATGAGCTGGAAAGCGGCATAGACGACCGGGTAGGAGTGGGGGTGTGGTAAGGGGCGTGGATTGGGGGTGAAGGGGAATTGGGGGCAGAGAGAAAGAGATAAAAATGAGGGGGAATTGGGGGCAGAAAGAAAGAGAGAAAAATAAGGGGGAAGGGTGTGAGCGGCGGGGAGAAAAGAAAGAGAAGGGTAGGGTTTTCTTCAGTTTAATAACTTTTAGCGACGAAAATGCCATCTTTAAAAGATTCGTTGCTAAAAGCCATTAAACTGAAGAAAAATAGACTTTTAGCTACTAAAAACGCCGTCGATATAAGTTTGTTGGTAAGGTCCATCGGTAAAGGTCATTATCGACGGATTATTCTGTCGGCAAATGGTTTTTCCTGACGGACGGGACTTATTTCCATCGCTAAAAGTCACTTTTAACGACGGAAATAAGTCCGTCAGGAAAAATACTTTTTCTTGTAGTGAAGTTATGGTGTATCTACTAGTATCACTTTGGATTTGTCTCGTAAGGTTAGTATAAAACAGAGCATGGTAGTGCACATGCACTTACTCCACCACCCCATGTGCCTTCAATGGTGACATGTTTAGTGGTAGCATGCAGTACTATATACAGGTTGACAAGTACTGTAGTTGGCATAATGCTAAGGTTAACTAGACTATTCTTGATGGTGACCACATTTAGACAAGTGAAACAAGGCTTGGATCCAAGAGCTTTGCATGAAGGGCATGGCGTTGGGCACGCTAGCAGTCGTTGCACTATGTTGGCACATTGTTGTGCATTCTAGCATGCTGGTTGTGCACATTGACATATGTCTAATACACTGAGACACGAGAAATGACTGTTTGTGCAGAGTGTGGCTTTGCACACTGCTCACTGAGCACGACGAAGGGCACGTAAGTGCACTGGGTGCGAAGCATTGTGGCATTTGGTGCTGTGGGCAAGTGTATGTGGGAATCTTGATAAGGTCAATACATTGATCTCGTGAAATTGAATTGGGATGCTGCTATTCATCTAAGGTTATCAGCGAACTTGAGCATGGTATTATGCAAGGCAAATGGTTGGTCATGACATGATTTGCAAGTTAGTCGCGTCTATCATCAAGTCTTATAGTCACTGCAGTATAGCACGAAAATGTGCTGATATCGACCACCTCTAAATCACTACAGGTTTATCCTTCTTATCAAAGGGCTTCCTCATTCTAATTACATTGGGGGGGGGGGGGGTGCATTGATTCACCACCACACCTTCACTTTATGGAACCAATCTCATCATGCAAAGCAAAGAATTCTAATTTTTGAATCTCAAAGTCGGGGAACAAAGATATGCTATTTGAGACTACACCAACAAATCTAAAATGACTTGCGGGTATAATCTAGTGTCCACCTAATTTCTAAAGATTTCGATGGTGAATTATGGCAATATAGTGAGTGACCTTCCCGTCAATGGAGCTCCACTTTACATACTAGTTTTGTACATTAGAAAAAAAAATTGGTATATCGTAAACTACACAATACATATACGTATATGTGTACCTCCTTAAGGAAAATGAAAAAAAAAGGGGTTTTGCAAAGGCAAGGCCAAACCGGTCATTTGCTTAAAAAACCATTACTGTGTGTGTAGGGTCCCTCGTGGTTTTGGGGATTTCCAGTATTATGTTTTAGGGCTCTGGACGACCCGAATCACAGACGAACAAAAAAGACTGAAATAAACCTCTCTCCGCCGTGCAATCTTTCCTAGCGACACGTTCATCCACCGCACAACATCGCCGCCGTCAAACAAGCATAAACAATCACACCAGCCGTCGACTTTGGATCTGCTAATGCATTCGTTACACTCCGCACCAACCCATTTCACCTCAGGTAACTCTCTCCCTCCCTCCTCTCTCTCTCTCTCGCTGCTGCAATGTGTGTGCGTGTGGGTTTTTTTTTTCTTTTTTGATTTCCATCTCTGTAAGAAAAAGAAACGGGCTTTTGACCGACATTCATGCCACTAACTCACTGAGCTCACTCACTGAACTACGCTGAATTACACATCTGTATTTTTATTGCAGCAAATTGACACCCTCATTGTACCTTTCCGTATTGGCCTCTTGTTATGTGTTATGAGTATGCCCTGATGGCGTGACGGGTCGGGCTTGAACAACCGGTAGAAGTGCATTGGTTGGGTATATTGTTTATGGCCGAGCAATCCTTGGAGCGGTCGTTACCTTTGGTGCCCGATTCATCTTACGATTGGGCAGCACAGTCTTTAGCTATCGGGCAAGAGTTCCCAGATGTAGAAACTTGCAGAAGAACCTTAAAGGATATTGCTATTGCATTGCACTTTGACCTTAGGATTGTTAAATCAGACAGAAGCAGGTTTATTGCCAAGTGTTCCAAGGAAGGTTGCCCTTGGCGTGTCCATGTGGCGAAATGTCCGGGTGTTCCCACCTTCTCAATTAGAACCCTTCAAGGAGAACACACCTGTGAGGGGGTTCGGAACCTACATCATCAGCAGGCATCGGTAGGTTGGGTTGCGAGGTCCGTAGAAGCGCGGATTCGAGATAACCCGCAGTACAAGCCCAAGGAGATTTTGCAAGATATTCGCGATCAGCATGGCGTTGCTGTATCTTATATGCAGGCTTGGCGTGGTAAAGAGCGCAGCATGGCTGCACTACATGGAACTTTTGAGGAAGGGTATCGGCTTCTTCCTGGGTATTGTGAACAGATAAGGAAAAGCAATCCAGGAAGCATGGCTTCTGTTTTTGCTACCGGACAAGACAACTGCTTTCAGCGCCTCTTTATATCTTACCGTGCATCAATTTTTGGGTTTTTAAATGCTTGTAGGCCACTTTTGGAACTTGACAGAGCACATTTAAAAGGCAAGTATTTGGGTACGTTACTTTGCGCTGCAGCTATTGATGCTGAAGATGCCTTGTTTCCGTTGGCAATTGCTGTTGTTGATGTGGAAAGTGATGAGAACTGGATGTGGTTCATGTCAGAACTGCGAAAGCTTCTTGGAGTTAATACTGATAGCATGCCTAGACTTACAATACTATCTGAAAGGCAAGGAGGCATGGTGGAGGCAGTTGAGACACATTTTCCAAATGCTTTCCATGGTTTTTGCCTGCGGCATGTGAGCGAGAACTTTCGTGATACATTTAAGAACTCAAAGTTAGTGAACATCTTCTGGAATGCAGTTTATGCGCTAACAGCTGCTGAATTTGAAAGCAAGATTTCTGAGATGGTGGACATTTCGCAAGATGTTATACCATGGTTTCAGCAATATCCCCCTAGACTATGGGCAGTAGCATATTTTGAAGGGGTAAGGTATGGACATTTCACGCTGGGGGTCACCGAATTGTTGTACAACTGGGCGCTGGAAGGTCACGAGCTTCCAATCGTGCAAATGATGGAGCACATCCGCCATCAGTTGACAACATGGTTTAACGAGCGCCGTAATGTGGGCATGAGCTTGAGCTCAGTTCTTGTACCATCTGCAGAGAAGCGGATTCTAGAAGCTATTTCAGATGCTCGTTGCTATCAAGTACTCCGTGCAAATGAAGTTGAATTTGAGATAGTCTCAACTGAGCGCACAAACATTGTGGATATAAGAAGTCGAGTGTGTTCTTGTCGCCGCTGGCAACTCTACGGAATGCCATGCGCCCATGCTGCCGCTGCTCTTATTTCTTGTGGGCAGAATGCCCATTTATTTGCTGAACACTGTTTCACGGTAGACAGTTACCGTGAGACTTATTCACAGATGATATATCCAATCCCAGAAAGAATCACGTGGAAGGAGCCTGGTGAGGGAGCTGAGGGTGGAGGTGCAAAAGTTGATACCTCAATACGCCCACCCAAGACTCGCCGGCCTCCTGGCAGGCCCAAAAAGAAGGTTCTTCGCATAGAGAGTTTAAAGCGTCCAAAGAGAGTTGTTCAATGCGGTCGTTGTCATATGTTAGGACATTCTCAAAAGAAATGCACACTGCCAATTTGATTATTTATTGGTTATCGCTTTATTTTAGCCTTCCTTTTTTGATGTTCTGCAATTGGCATAGACGTCTGTGTTGTAACTCTTGGCTTTGCTCTTAACTTCTCAGTAGCAAAATAAGTACATTGCCCCTCGTGGCGTAGTCTTCTTTGTCTATTGTACATTGTAACAGCATGTGGTCTCTCTTTTGGTTCCACTTATATCACAATCTATTTTTCTTCTTGTTCAAGCTAGATAAACTTCCTCTGTTTTTTCTTTTTTAATAATCCCTATTTCTATTTTTTATGATACTTTACGTATCATTTTTCAATACCTTACTCTGTTGTTAAACAATGGTAGTAGAGATCCTGTGTTAGTTGTCATTCTTTTTGTCCTCGTCTTTATCTAGCAGCATATTCTAAGAAAGGCATTCACTTCAATTTTCATTGCAAGAGATCTTTCTTGTTTTTCCTCGTTGAGGAAAAGAGCCATTCTTAATAATCTTCTTGGCCAGTGGTATTTTCTGTAGAATATAATTCTTTCACGTGGTTTTTGTCATGCTTCTGCCAATGGAGGTATTGAATAGAATATCTGACTCATCTGTTTACCAGGTGCAAGGGAGAGCAGATACTTTTCACTTTTTTTGCTTGTTTATTAATGTAGAAAAGGTGATGTAGGATGCCATGGAGAAATAACCTAGGAAATCAATGGGCGCAAGGTTAAGAACTTTTCTTCAGCTTCTTTGCTCATTGTCAACGTCTTAACCTTTTTACCTTTTTGGCAGTCATTGATCCATAACTGCAATGTATGACTTCCGGAACAGGGTTTGGTACTGTAAAGGAAGACTTTTTCGTTGATAAACAATGTACTTGGATGGGATTTGTGTAAGTTTGTTCCTTTCTTGCCTATTGTTATTATCTGATTTGAAGTGTTTGATTATTACATTTCAGCATATTCCATTGGCCCGTGCTTAATATGTATGACTCGAAAGTCAGAAGACTGAACAAGTGTACTGTTTGCGGGTTCCATTGTGCAGTTCCTTAATATACTCTAGTTCCCTCTTGTGTCATGGTTTGATGTTGAGAAGCAGAGTGAGTGACTACCAGGGAAGGAATCTGGTGGGTCAACCGAGATGTCTGGCACCGTGGCCACTACCAACTCAATCTGTTAGTCTGTGAGTTGTTAGGGAGAGTTATATTTTTTAGACAGAGATGAGCTCTCTTACAATTTACCCTGGAATGTTTGGTCACCAGTACAACACCAAGAAAAGCAGCAATTATTAGTAACTTAGTTGCACATAGCATGGGTCTGAGAAGGTGCAAGGTTCTGGGGGAGGGAGCGCCATGAGTGCAGAAGTTTGTGAAATGGTAGCTGTGAGGGGCTCCAGAGATTCTGGGGAAGGAGCGTCACTTGATTTGGAGAATCCTGCACCTAGGGATCACATAGTTTGCGTGTATTTATTATTTGTTTTCTGGAAATAAATGTGCATATTGTGGCCCTACATCAAAGGTAAAACTTTCCCAAATTCCAATTTGTGCAAGACCCGTTCTTGTGAAACAGGAATTTTGAGACGATAGCCAAAAAGTTGCAGACTTTGGGAATCTAAGTGCCATTCGCTCTTTTTTTCACTTGCAAGGTTAAAAAGTATGCTTCCAACAATTATAAGCTGAAATTAGCATTCGTCCTCCTGCTTTACTGTTAGTTTGCCACACCAATAAAGATGTAAGCATAGTCCGCCTCTTTTTGCAAATGTCTAGGATCTTTGGGTCAAATCGTTGAACATTAGGGCCAAGAGTAGATAACTATCTCAACCATTGTTAACTTGTTTAGCAGCTGCAATGTGTGTCTGTGTGTATAGCTGATCCACATATACTAGTGGAGAAGTCAATATTTCTCTGACTGATCTCTAGCCGTCCACGTCACAACATGGATGTCTAGGACCTTATTTTCCTTTTAAAGTCCCATCGTCTAACCGCTGAAAAGAGGGGCGGTCATTGGGTGATGACTTTGTTGCCCCTCATGTCCTTCGTTCTCTCTCTTTTTCTGGGTCTACACGCTCTTCTTCCTTCCTGTTTTCTCAAGAATCCAAGGTTTCCTTTTTTGTCAAGGATTCGAGCTCCGCATTGAGTAGGAATGCAACCCGAAGCCAACACCACAGTCCAACCCAACAACACCACCAATTACCTGCCAGCATCACCGCATCCTCCTGCCAACAGCACCCATAACCCCCTACCCACCCACAGCACTGTAAGCCAACAACAACTCCCCCACTACACCACTGCGACCCACCAGCAACCCCGCCGCCACCACCACTGTTCGGACCCCCAAACATAACACACTGCCCATCGTCAACACCAGTAAGCTAGTCCAATAACACCATCGTCGATAGCCACCCACACCACCGTAACCCGCACAACACCCAACCAACACTACCGTAACAACCCACCTGCCAATACCAAAGTAACCACCGATCCAATGCCAACATCACCGTACGTCCAATAACACCATCCTGGCACTCACCTACACCACCGTAATCGGCCCAACAACGCTCCACCAACACCACAATAACCATCCACCTACCAAAACTGGCAATAACCACCAAACAGAACAGCGATATACATCCCAACACCTCATTAACCACCCAACAACACCATTGCCGACACCCACCAACAGTGTTGGCGAGCATCAAACTGTTCAAACCGATCCGAACCGCTCAAACCGATCAAACCAAACCAATCCAATCCGAACCGTTCAAAGATCTTAACGGTTTGGTTTTTCATTTTCCAAACCGACCTTGGTTCGGTTTGGTTCACGGTTCACATTTTTGAAACCGATTCCAAACCGAACCGAACCGAACCGATGTATGACATGTTAATCTATTTTTGCTAATAATCCATTGATAATTACACATATAGGGTATTAAGCAAATCCAAAGAAACAAATCTTGAAAGCTGAAAGAAACGAAAATATTAACACCTATAACACAAAAAGTTTGTGACCAATATTTGGTTTATATTTACTCATTCTTTTTCATTCAACAATGAGAATTTATATACCGAATGAAACAAAATTATATGCAATCTAAAAAAAATATAGTAGTGTGCAAAGGAACGACGTCTTTAAGTGGGCAAACCGATCCAAACGGAACCTTTTAAACCAACCAAATCGAACTGTCCAAACTGATGGTGTTTGGTTTGGTTCATAATTTTTCAAATCGAAGGGTAATGGTTCGATTTGCGGTTTGACCCCCAAACCGAATCAAACCGAACCGTGCTCACCCCTAACCAACACCACCATAAACAAATTCATCATTGCCATCTCCTAATTTTTTTCCTATGCAGTCGGTGGGCTCAACATTAAAATTTTCACAATTATCATCAATTTCGAGAGTAAGAAGAATTCAGACGGAGGCACATATATATATGTGTGTGTGTGTGAAGCGAGAGAGAGAGAGAGAGAAATGGACGAGAGATGAGAGAGAAGAGACTGAACTCTGTTTTCTTTTTGTTATGAGGGCATATTTGGGAAAAAGATAAAAAAATGCTAACCGCTAAAGTGCAGCGGTAAGCGAAATGCAAAATCAAAAAGTCATATGAGCTGTTCGATTTGTGATGTGGATGGCTAGAGATCAGTGGGAAAAATAGTAACTTCTCCACCGGTAGATGTGGATCGACCCCCTATATATATGTATGTATATAGGGAGCTAATCAATTGACAGCGCTAGCAACTTAAAGTTAAGTTACCAGCTCGATCTGGCCGTTCATTCATCGTGGATGGACGACCCAGATTTGGTTTTTTCTTAAGTAAACTTCACTGTCCGCTACGTTGTGTAGCGGACAGTGAAGCTTACCACCTGCCCCACCCGTTTGCCTGCGATTCCTTCCACTCATTAAATCCCTTCGAGGCATTTCGGTCAAAATTCCCCTCTTTGACTTTTTACCTTTTTGCCCCTCTAGTTATGGTAAAAAAAAGAAAGAAATTTTAATACCCCATCTACCCCATAATTGGATGGACAGAGATATCATCAAAGTTGCTTCCACAGTTTTCTTATTTATTATTGCTCTCTTCCTCTTCTTCCCCCCACCCCACCCCCACCCTACCTCCCACACACACCCATCCACCAACACTGCAAGACACATACACGAAAGACATAGTGACGCGCACACGACAGATACGGTCACTCAAGACACATGGCACACTATTCACCAAATGCTGCTTCCACCACCGTCGGCAGCCTACGCCTTTGCCACTCTATCATCGCCCACACCCTCTACATGCCGTAACCGCATGATTGTGTGAGTCCGTGACTGTCTGTCGTTTCTGTGTGTTTCATGCTTGTGTGATTGTGTGCGCGTGCCGTTTCTGTGCGTATGGTTGTGTCTGTGGCTGGGTGGGGGTGTGTGTGGAAGGTGGGCTCACGGTGGTCACATGGGGTGGGGGAAAGAAGAGAGCAAGAAAAAGGAAAACTTGTGGAAGAAATTTTGATAAAATCACCGTGCGTCCCATTATAGGGCAGATTGGAGATATTAAAATTTCTTTTTTACCGCAAGTAGAGGGGTAAAAGGTCACGTCCGGCCATTATAGGGCGGACGGTTTTAAAATCTCGCGAAAAAAAAATCTGACAGTCCACCGATTGCGTACAGATGGCCAAATCAGAGCATCAGCTCCCTGTACATGTATAGGAAGCTGATCCACTGCCCACTGTTGGCAACTTGTCTGTCCGTCCATCCATGGCGGATGGATGTCCGCACGGACAGAAATCACTATCCGCTTCATAATGGGTCGGACATCCGCTACATAATAGGGTGGATGACGAAGGCAAGGATGGTTGGAAATATAAAAACTATGATTTGCTGGTCTAGTTTCTGTTGGTTTCTTATGGGTATGTTTAAGCTTTCTCGTGCTATTCTAAATTGAGCATTGAACTTCCCTGATTTGAAGTTTAGTTTACTAGCCATAGGTGCCGGAGAATATAATTTAGTCAGTAAAAATTTTACATTGTGGGGTCTAGCTGGGGAGGATTGATGTACTTGGCCTTACTGCTACTATTGGGGAGAGATTATTGCCATCTCTCAAACCCTTGACCTCCAGGTCAATGTGGAGCAACCTTTCCTTCTTTGGTGAATGGAAACAAGCAAAAGAATACACGCTTCGTCAGGTTCTGGATAGTGAATATATAATTTCTTCCTTAGCAAATGTCCTCCATTTGTTTTTGGGCATTATTTTACGTCAGAAAGAGTTAGCTGTCTCATGGTAACTGGAAGTGCAGATTGTTTCTCTATAACATGGTTACATGCAAGTCATGCAATTTTTGGATCATGTTGCATGCTTCTGGGTAGTTGGCCATAAGTGTAATTGCATTTACCCTGCTATAACTTTGCTGGCTGGAAGTTTCCTAATATGGCATTTCAATGTGTACTAATTACAAATCTTTCGTGCATGACAGCTCTTCACTTTAGGGTGTCAGGATACCACCTCTTCGGTGATTCAGGATACCACCACTTTAGGGAGTGGGCTTGTCAAACCGATGGGTTAGACTGATGAAGAAATTTCAGCTGGGAAATGTTGTTGACCCTAAGGAAGGGAGGAAAATGGAAAGAGTGGCTTCTCTCCTTTGTTGTAAGTTGCCATGTTTGTAGCTAGAAAGCACATTATAAGATTGATAGTCGGCTTGCCATTGTTTTTGGGCTATAAAGCATCTTTGTTAAATGTAAGAAAGGTGCTTGCCTGAAGTGACTGGCGAGGCGAGGCAAATTCAACGAGGCTGGTACTTATTTTGCTGAGGCACAAGGCATGGCGGGGCATGGAAAGAGTAAGAGACGCTGTGCTTGAGCAACAATTAAGGAAAATGAAGGAGGAAGTGAAGAAGATAATTACTGAAGATGCAAGGAGATCAAAAGATGAGATTGAAAGTTTGAATGTGCATATCTGCTGTGATGTTGGTATCAATCGAGCATCAAGTATGCTCTTTTCTGTATAGTGGATGCAATATTTCTCTGTATAGAAAAGCATCAAGGTATGCTCTCTTTCTATAGTGGATGCAATATCTGTGTGTAAAAAAGAAATTATGTTTAGCATCTATTTTTCTTTTCCTTCTTTCGTTTGTGTAACTTAGGTCTTGTCCAGTCCAAGAGTTTATGAGGCTGCCTGGTTGTCTTTGTTTTGTTTTCTGTCAGTCTCCTGTTTAAAATGACGCTTTGATCCATGACCAACCACAACTCTACTAAGGTCGGTCACTTTCTGAACTCAACTCAATCGAACATCCGGATGATACTTTCTTTAAGATTGTTTCAAAAAATCGACTTCCTTGGAGTTATATGCTATAGGTACTCCAATGGAGAATTAACTTTTTTTTTGTAAACAATGGCATGATGTGTTGCGCTCGAACAACCACTAGAAGCTCATTTTTTCTGATGTATATATATGTATTTGTGTGTATATATATGGATATGTGTGTGTGTGTGGGGAATATCGAATATACTGCTTGCCTTAGGCTAGACAATTAAACTACGTAGTTTTGGCATAGTATTTCTGTTTCTGTAGTTATCTCTCCCCGTCAATTTCTCTCTCTCATCAGAGAACACAGCAGCTCATCGCCGGTTGTCGGCCTCCCTCTCCCCGTCAATTTCTCTCTCTGATTTTCAGAGAACACCGGCAGCCCACCGCACCTTGCTCAATCACTTCCTCCCACCGCAACATTGAGCAGCCAATAGGCCAACCACCATCTGCCATCACTGCCAGGCCTCTCTTCTCCTGCGAGATCAGCTACTGCTGCCCAATCGCCACCGTACAGAACCACGCTTTTGGCCCTCTCTCTATGGCCACATCACAGAATCAGCCACTGCCACCCGATCGCCGGTCTCTTTCGCCGGTGACACACCACCAACAGCTGCCGTAGACCATATATCATTCTTGTTGCAGCTGCACTGGAGAACCTTGAGATATTTGAGAACAGCGGAAATGGAGACTCTTCAGGGTAACGTTGCCTTTATTATTATGTTGATTTTAAAGTTAATGATGTCAACATTAGTCTGAGGTGCTTTATATCATTCTTTGAAGGACATTGTATGCTCAGTTGAACCACTGTGTTACAGCATTTGGAAAGAGGTTGCTTAAAACATGGATTGCATGACCGCTATATCATTTGGGGCTGATTAGGGAACGACAGGATGTTATAGCAGGTCTAAAGGTATATTAGAAATTTAGCTACCTGGTTTTGAAATGTTGCTTCTTGATCCATTTCTTTGTCCTTAGCAAAAAAAAAAGGAAAATATGGCATTTTGTGGACTGGTTAGGAGGACGAATTCCTGGAAATTGTTTATGGAATCCTAGCAGTTTGAGATCATTGGGTTCAGTGGCTTTTTTGTGTCTTTTCTTTAGCCCTTCATTTGTTTGGAATGTGACTAGATGCTTCTCAGTTCTCACTGTGAAGTCAAAAATAAATCTGAAGCTTAGTTGCAGGAAACTCCTAATATGGTGACGTTTCTCTCTCGGAAACTCGCTTTTGCGATCCCAAGTTAGGAACTCCATGGGATCTCGTCCCAAGCTAAGATGGGAACTCGATTCCGCTAGTTGGATAGAGATGCATGGAACAAGTGATAGAATACATGAAAATCAAGCTCTTTTCAACTCAATTCCTTGTTTCTCTTCCTTAAAGTCCTTAAAGTCTCCTTGTCTGTTGTTGCTATCTATGTAAACTATGCTAAACAAATGATAATACTCTTTACGCATTTATTTATTCAAGCCGCTCCCAACCTCAGATTCTTCTTGGTGCTTACGCTTCCCCGTCCCTGCCCCCGCCCCCGCCCCCGCTCCCGCTTTGTGCAACTAAGATCTGAAGTATTTTAGTTTCCGACACTTCAACTTTTGGAGAAGGAAGCATTAGGATTATTGTCTTAATTGGGGTATGTGCGTAGCTGGCACAAAAGGCCCACCTAAGCTCCTCAGATGGGTAGTATGAAATTATTGCTTTAGGAGGGTCCAGCATTTTTATGCATAGGAGAATCCTTCTGTTAGGAACTGTAATTGTGTAATATTTTGGCTTGATAAGTACTTCAGCTAGTGTAGAAGCGTACAAGTAGCTAGATAAATGTTCACTAATGCAATTGGCTCGAATGTTGAACCACTTTCCATAAAGCAGAAAGAGATGCAAAAGTTTCATGTTGAAATGTTTAAAATTCTAGGCTAGAAGATGATTGATACCTGCAAAGAGTCCTGCTTTAGAATCTCAGTATTTGCTTAACTGGAGGCAGTGGATGTTGCTTACAATAACGTCAAAATACAAGTAGCACCATCAGAAAGAAAGTCTGAAGCAACAGATGCTGCTGCATAAGAAAGAAAACGTCTCCTATTCCTAGTACTGAGAACGAGGAGAACTGGATCTTCTTGTTGGGCATATCAGTAATGGCATCAAAGAACCATTTCAGGTTTCTAGAACATTTCCTCTTTCTTGTTGATTTTCTCAGCTGAAATTTGATCTGTACTTTCCTTTCTGCTTGATGGTCTAACATCTTAAGGCATGAGCGAGTAAGAGAGTCTGGGTTTTGGTATTGGAACTTCTATAAGTAGTTAGCAGATAATCAACAGATCATAGTTTGATTGAATTGTTAAGAGAAGGTCTCAGAACCTTTCATATCTGACTCTATCTCAGAAGAAACTTGCATTTGTGAAATTTTCAGGAGTGATATTGTACAAGCTTCCTTCTTCCCTCCATTTGGCTAGATATGCAAGTGATTTGCTTACTTTTTGGCCTTTGCTTCCACTGTAGGATCTAATTAAATATGTACTGCTTACTGATTTTGATGGTTATTAGGCCATTGAGACTAACTTTTTTCTAATTGACATACCTGCCAATGTTGATGTGGCTGCTACTGCTGCTACCACTACTGCCAGTACTTCCACCATTGTTACTTGTTACGCCACTTTCACTGTCCACCTTTCTCACCATCACTAGATAGTGTTTCTTCCATGGCTTGAGTTTGATTTCAAAGATCAGTTTGAATCTTTGCTTGAAATTCAGCACGTAAGTGGTTTTAACCAACTTAGGACAGGATTCATCAGAGTTTTGGAATAATTGTGTCTTTCATTTTATTTTGCTGATAGTGGTTCTCTTTGTATATAAACTTATTATGGTATTTGTCAAGCAGGTTCACAGAGATATGGCAACGGAAGCGGCGAGGAAATTGCTTGTGCTGTTGAAGAATGGGGAGAATGCAGACAACCCTTTACTATCATTCCCCAAGAAGGGAGCTGTTTGTACCTTAGCTTCCCACTTTCCCAGTTCGTAAAGCATGGAGTTCTCCCCATGTTATAAATACCTCAAGATATAGGGAATGTGCAGATACATGGAAGAGTTCAAGTATGCTGGGAGGTTAAGGAAGCTATTGCACCGACGGAACAAGGGGGCATGCAAAGATACAGAGAAGAGTTCAAGTATGCTATGTTGGGGGGAATGTGTGTTTTTGAGTGATGAAGCATTGGTTCCATTTGCTCTAGGAGGCCATACTATTTACTAGTCTTTTGGGGCTCGAGTATAGGGGTTTTGTAGAACAATTAGAACACATAGGGGATGATAATGGTGTATTGCCGAGTTCATTTTTCTTCACCTGCGGCATTTATGTCAACAATGTAATTATGTATTTGAGTGATATATATTAATACAATCTTTTGTCTTACAGTAGTTTAAATCTGAGACAAGTTGGTCTTTCTTGTGACTATATTTTGTCAAATGTAATGTGTTTGTATACTTAGGACAAGATTGCATCTTACTTATCCCAAAAATTTGGAATTGGTATTTCAGGTCTCTTGCACCTCTAATCTATCAAAAGTACAAAAAAACTAATCAGCTATTTTGTGTTATACTGTGAAGTCTTTTTTAAGTTTCTAAGTAATGAAACAGTACTGAACATGCATCAACCAATCAAAGACATAACTTGACAATAATTGCAATGGAGAGTTGCTCGTGAAAACAAAAATTCAAGTTTAAAGATTTCAAAATTCTACTATGTACATTGAAGATTCCAAAACTAAGCTTGGTTCCTCAACATAAATCCCTAGCAGTAGTCTCTGCACGTTCATAGTGCTTACTCATTATGTACTCAAACTCCCTTGCGGTAGTGTTCCTCAAGAGTAATCAATTAGTGTCGATATCCAAAATTCATAGATAACAAGAAAATAACAAGGTTATAACAAATCTTAAGCAAAATCTGCAACTATTGAAATCAAATGCCTTCTCCTTCATCCCTCTAAAAGAATTCAAGTAAGCCATGAATCAACCTCACATATTTCTGAAGGAGAATTTCCTGCATTTTCAATTGCCTTTTAAAACTTTGCTCAAACTGACCACAAAGTTAAAAGGCTGACTCCCTTTTCAGTTGAATATCTACTAATCTTGTCTGTTTGATCGCCAACATCCCCTACCTTGTATCGAGCGTTAATTGTCCATCTAGGCAGAATGTAGTACTCATGAAGATCAATTATTTTATTCTTATTAAAAATATAAAGCATGTGCTTGCATAATATTCCCGCCGTGTCAAACTTAGCACATGAACAAATAGCTTTAACATCATCCGATGAATAATAGTAAAATCTTCGCCATTTCTCCTTGACAACATTTATCAAACCCACTCTGTATTTTGTAACGTTAGGTTCCTTACTCCATGTTATTTGTGAACAACTAATAGTAGCATTTCATTCTTTCTTAAAGATCTCAAACAAACTACGAGTATAGCTATTTTCGGCTTTTTGTTCAATCGGATGATTAGAGGATAAGACTGCTTTTGAAGTCATGGTCTTGAAGTCCTCGTCTTCCTCGGCATGCCTCCGATTATCAACTGCTTTCTCATATATCACAACAAACTCATTCAACATGGTATTAGAATTTACATATCTATCAAAAAATAAATGTATGCTTTCACTTCGTCCACTCATCGTCATGCCAGCAAAAAAAGTATTGTTGAGAAACGACTTTGCCCAATGTGCATGTAAGTACATGTTTTTGGATCCAAAAATTTCCTTTTACGTCAAACTTCACATTCAAATCTACCCACCTCGCCTCGAAATCTTCAATAGTCTGACTTTTTGGTCCAGTTGGTATAGGCTTAATGAAAGTAATTGTAACGAGATCACAGGGGTTGTAGATACTCCATAGTGTGCTTCTTGATGTGCCATGCGCAAAAACGATATCGAGTATTTTAAAACACTTTTGCAATTGCATTTCTCATAGCTCCATCTTGCTCAATGATGATTGTGGTCAGGGGCGTGTCAAACATGCAACGGAAAAAAATGTTCAAACAACCACATAAATGTTGCCTCTGTCTCATCCTCTAACAATGTAACTCCAAATAGTATAGACTGCCGATGGTCATTTACTCCAACAAATGGAGCAAATGGCATCCTAAATTTGTTCATCATGTAAGTCACATCAAATATAACAACATCACCAAATTGTGCATATGATGCTCTTGACCTTCTGTCAGCCCAAAAAACACTTCTGAGAGAACTATCTCTAGCTAAATCCACAACAAAGTAATAGATATCATCCAACATGGCCTTCTCTTGGAAATGTTTAATAATCCCGCAGCATTCTTTCACGACATTATTTTTTCTTTCAACGCGTATAATACTAGAACATTGTCTTGGAGTTACGTCATTTTCTTTCTTGGGCTTGATCACATTCACAACTCTGGTAATTTGATAAGGTTTTAAGCCCTCATTAAGGTCAACCACAAGAGACTTACATACATTTCTACGATGGTACTTACTATGAGAGCGATGCTTGATTACTTTTGATGGAGTAGTAGTGAGAGGATGGTTGTGAACATCTTGAAACTTGTCAACAACCCACATTCCAAGCTTCTTTGACAATGTAACCTATATCATTGCCTCACAACCGATTCTCAAGTACCTACGCTTTTTTTTCATTCCCATTCAGTCTCTTATCATCCATTTTCTTGAAACCCTGCTTATTGCACACAAATTGCCTCCGAAAAATTGCACAAGTGGCCATAATCTTATTTGCATTGTGTTTCCCAGTCCCAAACCATTTAAAAAGGGCATATCGATTGTAGAACTCATATGTTGCTTCTTGTGTATCAAATGTTTTTCCATTTATATGTTCACTGTTAAAATCCTCAAACTTCCATTAGCTTTGTTCTATTTACGCGTCATAACCTCATGATCGCAATGTGAAAGACCCCAAACATCACAATCACCGTTCTCAAGTTCATCATGGACATGCATATGAAGGATATCATGATCCGTTAAGCAATTATTCGCATCAATTTGTTCAATCTACTAAAAATTGTATGAAGCCATATGTGTCCTTCCCGTGTTGGCCATGTAATGCACAGTGATTCTGATTTATTCTTTTGAAATTAGGGTGGCAGTAAGTTCTGTGATGTGGCAGGGGAGAGAGTGCCAATAGTGAAGGTTTGTGCATTGTGGCGATGATTTGAGATGATGCAGTAGTGATGGTATTGTGTCACTAACGAAGGAGGCTGGCCTGCAAAGAAGGGCTGTGAATGGGCAAGCTGGTGGTGACTAATTCTGTGATGTGGTGGGCAAAGAGAGCAACGACAGTCTGGATCAAATACCGATGGTCCTATAAAGCAGCTGTGAATATACCTTTGACATTGTGGTGGCCTGTGGCAGCGGTGGGTGTGTCTCGCTAGCAAGATGGGAAATTGAAAGAGGTGAGAAATTCGGTGAGGGGGTAGTTGTCGTTTCACCGAGGCGAAAAAAAGGCCGGTAGATGGTGACCTTTACGCTGAGCGTTGACAGACGATGATTGTTGCGGTGGGCGATTTTGTGGAGGCTGACGGCCGGCAGTGGGCTGGAGGCTGACACCAAGAGATGATGGTTGGTCTATTGGCTACTCATTGTTGCCGTAGGAGGAAAAAGCGCTGGCGATTGGGCGAGGTGCAGGGGCTGCTGTGTTATCTGAAAATCAGAGAGAGAAATTGATGAGGAGAGGGAGGCCGACGTTCGGTGATGGGCTGCTGCGTTCTCTGATATGAGTGAGAGTGTGTGTGTGTGTGAGAGAGAGATATAGAGAGAGAGAGAGCTTGACGGGGAGATAACTGCATAAACAAAAATATTATGCTCGGAGGCCGTTTGTGATTGATTTTTAAAAATAGATTTTGATTAAATCAGAATCAATTTTTAAAATCAGCTTTAATCTATTTTAAGTACAATAGATTAAAAATTATTAAAGGTGTTTGAATAAAAAATGATTAAAGTATATTTAGAGTGACAAAATTACTATATAGTGTTGTCAAGTTGAAAAGGAGCATTTAATGTCTGTTTCTATTGAGGATATTTTAGTAATTCTCTTGGTCAAACCTGATTCTTCAAAACTAATTAAATTTTAATCCAAGAAAATGAGAATTATGAATTTAATCAGTTTTGAGCATATATGAGCAGATTTAATCAATTTACTTTTTTTTTGCCAAACACTTCAAACCTAATTTAATTTAGATTTAATCAGGTTTGATAATTTTAGAATCAATCCCAAACACTTTCTAAAATTATGTAGTTTAATTGTCTAGCCTTAAAGCAGGTTGCCTAAGGCTAGCAGTATCTTAAAAGTCTTTGGAAAGATTGAGCTAAAGCTTTGAAAGGGGCTTCATGGTGCTAAATGTTAACTATGCATAAGTGTAATAAAAAAAATACATTTTCGTACAAGTTGCTTCAAATATATGCTATTTTCGATATGTAAAGACCGGCATCACATGCTCAATAATGAATAAATTTTGACTCCTACCTGGGTTGTAGGAATTTTTTTCAAATCCTGTGTATAGTGACAATTAATAGTCACTAAATGTTTGCAGTGACTTTTCTTCTAACACTTTCAGTGACAATTATTAGCAGCACTTTTTTAGCGTCACTAAATAAAAGTCACTATATACATTTAGAGACGATTAATTGTTGCTATATAGGGGTACGAGAAAGATTCTTCTAACTGGGGTAACAGCCAAAATTTTTTCCTCAATAATAACAGGTCATTGATACAGCAAACTAAAGTATTGTCTTTTACGTTTAATATTGATTATCAACAACATGTATCCCAGCGTGCTTCATATATTAAAAGGACATGGTGGTTTGTTCGACTTGAGCGTCGATGGTCAGCAATAATTTCTATTTACTCCCATTTCCAACAATGGAGTGCAAGAATCCAAAGCTCCCCAGTTCATTTGATGCCATGCTAACCCAGCTTCCCAAAGCAATCCCACGTTTCTATTTATCTTTTCTTTTTTTTTTGGTTTAAACTCTTTATTTAGTATGTTAATTAATACTTAAGTACTCTTGTCCTCGTATAATTGATAATTACAATAATAATAATTATATATATAATATATATAATATAATATATATACATACAAGTACATATAAGCTTCTTTCGTCCAATATTAGTAAATTATTGTTAACTAACCTTACGAAGTTAAATCAATTAATATAAATAGTGAACATATAGGACTAAATGAATTATGTTTTAATTAAACTTGAACATTCTGATTTTTTTTTATGCTAGTCATTAATTTTTCTTAATAACTTTTTGGCCCTGCGATCAGATTATTTGGATCCGTTCCTGGATATTGATTTTCTACAATGGGAATCCCAGCGTGCTTCATATATAAAAATGCCATGTTGCTTTCATCGACTTGAGCGTCGATGGTCAGCAATAGTTTTAGGATAACATTGAATTTTCCTTCTTTGAATGTCCTTTCTGGTTTAGAACTGAACGGAAGCCATAGTTGTTGGACCTGCAATCAGCTTCATGCCAGTTATACAAAACTGCATGGCAATTGCCTACATTTTGATCATCAACACTACACTATGGTCAAGCCTTTTTTTTTTTTATCTTTTTAACTTTTATCTATGCTTTACATTAACATATTATTTTTTTAAATGGTACTTCCTTCGTCTCACATAAATTGGTCACTTTTTTTTTTGCATGTAGATTAAGAATTTTAATCATATATTGTGTGCTTTTCATGTTATTCTCTAGAAAGAGGAGGAGAAGAAAGTGGGACAAGAGAGAAAAAATGTGTTAGTGGAGTCTTAAACGTGCAGAAAGAAAATAGAAAAAAAGGTGTATCAAAGTGGGGCAGAAGACAGAAAATAAGTTGGTGGAGAATTAAATTTGGACAGAGAAACAGAATAAAAAATATAAAAAGGGTAAATATATAAAAATAACTAGAGAATCTTTCTTAATTTGGGAAGTGAGCAATTTTTGTAAGACGACTCATAAAGGAAGATGATCAATTTATGTAGGACGGAGGGAATATTAAACTTAAACTACATATTACCATGTCAACAAAAAAAAAAAAAAACCCCCCATGTTCTAAACATCTCTTACACACAAACCCACATTCGGAACATCTCTCCTTCTTCATTGGCTACAATAACAAAGGATTTTAGAAAAAGAAAAACCGATCAGTTGAAAATAAAATTTTCCAATCAACTCCTCGTCCGCTTAATTTTCTACGCTGTTTAATTTTCACGCATAACTGTTATATGCACATACGTTGCGGTTGCCTTGCAACACTTAATAGGGAACATAGGAATTCTTTCCACAAAACATATTAATTTTGTTCTGCACCTCAAAAAGAGTGGCGAAGCCTCATATGGCCCAAGGTGGCGAAGGATTGACCAAATCCCGTTTCAAAAGGGCAAAAACTGATTCTTTATGCCTAAAGAGGAAAGAGTTTGGCTGAAACGCACACATACACACATTATATATATATATATATATATATGATCCATTGATAGCGCTAGCAAATGGAGTTAAGTTGCTAGCGCGATCTGACCGTCCATCCTGAAAGATGGACGGTCCAGATCGCGCCTTTTTCCAAAACTAGTTCCCGTCCGCCATACTGTCTCGCGGACGGGAACTTTACCTTTTTGCCCTCCTCCCATGTCCGCGAGACTGTCTCGCGGACGCCTTTCTGTTCCTGACATGTGTCAGGAAAAAGGCGTCCGCCATACTGTATGGCGGACGATCTCTAGGCTGACACATGTCAGGGCCTGTCCCCTCGGTCGCCTATAAAGTCTCGGGCGTGAGCCCCGAGAACTGTCCCCTTGGTATCCTAGAATCTATCCCTACTCGGCTCTTTCAGCAAAATTTTTGCGGGGCTTTCAGATTCACTTGCTTCCATTTTCAGCACCCTTCAAGCTTTTCTTGGATTAACACACTTTTGGTTCAAGCATCACTCAAGCAAGGTAAAGTTTGTGATCTTGCTACCGTTTATCTTAGTAATTTTAATTTGTTATGTTCAGTAAATATATAATTAGCAAAATAGGAGACACTTTTGAGATTATGTATATGGTATCCTAAATCGGTCTAATCGTCAAGATAATTTTGAGATAATAAGCGTATTCTATTTCTACATAGGTCTTTTTCACAATGTCTGATTTCGTATCGAGCTCCAGCACCCCCGTAGATGCTAGTGATCCGTATCTAGGACGAACCTTTCAAACGTTGGAAGAAGCTGGAGAATGTTTTCGAGCTTATTCATTGAGGGTTGGTTTTGGCATTAGAATAAAAACTACAAGAACAAGCAGCGTATCGAAAAGGATATGCTCTCGCTTATACGAGTGTCATAGGGGCAGAAACCCAGTGCAAAATGAGACACGCGTAGGCAACGATGACAGTGATGATGACGAAATAGGGTATGCGCGGAGAAGACGGGATTGCTTTGCGCGCACGAATTGCCAGGTCAAGATGTTCGTAAGCTATAAAGCCAAACAAGATCATTGGCTTATTACCAGCCTGGAACTGGCACACAATCACCCGTTAGTAACCCCTTCTAAGGTGAGTCAGATGCATCAACACAAGAAGGTGGGTAAGGTCGCGAGGAGCCTAATTCACACAATGAGCGATGCGCGGCTAGGACCTACCGACATGATTAATGTTCTTGCTGAACAGGCTGGGGGAATTCAAAATTTAAACTTTAACACGACAGACGTTCGGAACGCGGTCCGAACCCATAGACGAGCCGCGTATGACCTCAATGATGCGCAAGCGACAATGAGCCTATTGAAACGGATGCAGATGGAGGACCCGCAGTTTACCTTCGACTATAAACTTGACGACGAGCATCGAGTTAGCACAATTTTTTGGGTCGACGGTCGTTCGAGGCTAGCTTATAAGCATTTTGGGGATGTCGTGACTTTCGACACCACATACCGTACCAACAAGTACTCGATGCCGTTCGCTCCTTTCACGGGCGTCAATCATCATTATCACTCCATCCTGTTCGGGTTCGCCTTGTTAAGGGACGAGAGCGAGAGTTCTTTTGAATGGTTGTTTAGGGTGTGGCTGGAAGCAATGAACTTCAAAGCACCGACTGTTATCATCACCGATCAAGATTTGGCAATGAAGAAGGCTATTGCTACCGTCTTCCCAGATACTCGACACAACTTGTGCACTTGGCACATAAGCAACAAATACCCTGAACGTCTGCATCACATGTACGCAAGGTATCCAGACTTTAAACAGGATTTTGACAAATGCGTCCTCAAGTCATTAACGATTGAGGAATTCGAGGAGAGGTGGGAAAAGCTTGTTCGGGATTACTCATTGCAAGACAACGAGTGGCTCCAGCACTTGTACGGGCTCAAAGAGCAATGGATTGGTGTTTACACGAGAAGTCATTTTTCTGCGGGCATGAAAACGACGGGCAGGAGTGAATCTATGAATGCCACGTTCGATAATTATGTGGGTACAGCTACCAATTTGAAGAGTTTCGTCACATCAGCACAAAAAGCGGTTGCGTCGTTGTTCGTGAAAGAAAGGGCTGCAGACTTTGCAACCACGTACAAGCAAAGGAGAAGGTTGCTTGAGACCCCGCTGGAGCTGAACGGTGCCAAAGTCTATACGAAGGAGATCTTCCTGCTATACCAAGTAGAGCTGCAAAAATCGGGCCGATACAGTATATATAAGGTGGCAGAAAAGTCGTCGCGTGAGTACAAGGTTTATTCGCTCGTGAATGACCTCGTCCCTGAGAAGCTGCGCAGAATTTATACGGTGACCCACGACACATTGACGGACTCGGTGACATGTGTTTGTAAGAAGTTTGAGTTCCATGGCATCCTGTGTAGACACATTCTGCGGTTTTTCACACAGAAGAATATCAGGACAATCCCCGATAAATACGTCCTGCCACGTTGGACGAAAGGTGCAAACAGGTTGCACGGTACCATTTCCTTTCCGGAGCACCCGTATACTGACTTTGAAGAATCAGAGACGTTGCGGTATAATCATCTGGTGACGATGTTCACCCGTTTGTCCGTAAAGGGTGCTGCTACAATGGTCGGATATAAACATCTCCTCGAGGTAGCTCAGCAGCAAGAGCCCATCGTCGACCAATTGGAAGCAGCTTCAGTCAGCAATGCGGTTGACACCGAGCCTACGACGGGATCAGAAGATGACGAGCCGGGGGAGGGAGCCGACAATGATATCCGGCCTTCGGATCCAATTATATCGCAAACGAAAGGCCGCAAGAGATCTACGCGGATGAAAAGCTCTATTGAGACGGCAAGTCAACCAAAAAAGCTAAGAAGGTGTGCATTGTGCAACAAAATGACAGACCACGACAAGCGGAACCATTACAAGGCACTGGGGATAAGTCCAGTGCCTTTGCAAGACGGGGAAGAAGATGATGCCGAGGATGAGGACGAACAAGCTGCAGTGGAACTTTAGTGTACTGAATATTTTGTAATAATCTTTTATGAGCCATCAAAAGTGTCGGACATTTTGTAATAATATTTTAGTAATGACTCGTTTGTAATAACCTTTACAATCATTTTTTTATACGTGATTTCTTACACTGTCCGCTACACTGCGCAGCACAACATTAGAAACCTAAGGTATTAAAGAATACCCCCCCTACAACACTTAGTTTTTTTTTGGTTTTGGTTCACTTCTCTGCGTCTGCTATACTATATAGCGGACGGCCCCGCAGAATACCCAGTTAGTTTTTTGGTTTTGGTTCACTTCTCTGCGTCCGCTATACTATGTAGCGGACAGCCCCGCAGAATACCCCCCCTACAACACTTAGTTTTATTTTTGGTTTTGGATCGCTTCTCTGCGTCCGCTATACTATGTAGCGGACGGCCCCGCAGAATACCCCCCTTACAACACTTAGTTTTTTTTTGGTTTTGGTTCACTTCTCTGCGTCCGCTATACTATGTAGCGGACGGCCCCGCAGAATACCCCCCTACAACACTTAGTTTTTTTTTGGTTTTGGTTCACTTCTCTGCGTCCGCTATACTATGTAGCGGACGGCCCCGCAGAATACCCCCCTACAACACTTAGTTTTTTTTTGGTTTTGGTTCACTTCTCTGCGTCCGCTATACTATATAGCGGACGGCCCCGCAGAATACCCCCCTATAACACTTAGTTTTTTTTTGGTTTTGGTTCACTTTTCTGCGTCCGCTATACTATGTAGCGGACGGCCCCGCAGATACACATATTATCGATCACTTTGTTATTTTTTGAACACTTGCCCTGCAGATAGACAGATATCCAACACTTGGTTTCCCACCGTTAAATCACATTGGTCAATAAAATCAATCGCATTCAATAAATTTTTTGGGTTAAAAAAGTGTTGTAACGTTACAATGTGAATTGGGGAACATCATCTCTCGCAGGAATTATGTTCCTTACACGGATTTACAATAAACCTAATAGCTCTAGGCCGGCCATTTATAATTTGCCAAGCAATCCTATACCTAAAGTCTTGTATGCATTCTTCGCTCCAGACAGTCTTCTTGAGGCTCTCAGACCGGCAAATGTAATCCATGTACATGCAGAGGAAGACGCCGCAGTCCGAGGAATTATGTTGCTTGGGCCTACTCCTCTTTAATCGGAAAATGAGGACCGGCCTGCGCGATACCTTCTCCCGACGCCTACCATTGACCAGGGCAGCAAAAAGATTCTGCGAGAACCATAATAAGCATTAAACATAGCTAGCAAAATAAGATTAATCAGTTTTATAATATGCAAGTTACAACAAGAAGGAAACAGGATCTTACCATGGCATCCAACTGGCCTATGCCTCGGTACATATCAATCACAGGCATCACGTCGGTATCGTCGTAGAGACTGTCGACGACTGAAACCGTGCTCTGTAATGGTTCGTAGCAAACCAAGTACCAGTGCGCATTCCCTAAAAAGGGGATTAGAAACACGTCGGCAACACTTGCGCTCACTGGACTATCCCTAGCAAGATATGCTTGTAGGTTAGGGGACGGTTTCCACTGGGCCATGCCTCTCCCCTTCCTTGCATTGCCCCAGTCGTGCCACTCTTGTACTAGGAGCTGATGGAAAAAAGCATCCAAGATAAACACGCGCAGACCGATGTCTGGATGCTCCCGACACCTTCGCCTCAGAATTTGCACGTAGTGCGAGATGACACCGCTGTCTAACCAAGATCCCGGCGCCAGCGAGGCGATCTCTGTCCAAGAGGCATTGTAATCCAAGCCCTCGGGGTGATCCACGTCATACGACGCTCCGTCTTGGGGGGCCCCGCTAAAATAACGGGCTCGGATTATATCGCATTTATGCGGCTTTAGGGGCCTGGCTGGATGCCCTTTCGGATATTGCCCTCGGGGGTCGATCGGGGGATATTGGCCTCCAATTCCTTCTTCGGCCGGCTGATATTCCCCTTCGGGGCCGCCAACTGGTCCCGCCCACGGGACAATGGGCAGTGCCTCGGAGAAACCGTAGTTTCCGAAAGGAAAGTCTTGCGTGACTTGAGAGAGGGGTTCCGGGAACAAATTGAAGGAGGGGCCGCTGTAATCGCCCCACGACGCTTGAGCCTGTCCCATCCCCGCTTCAGAGGTACCAACAACTCCCTGACTCACCCCTGAAGCCTGTCCAGAGGGATCACCGTATCCCTGGCTGACGCCCGTATAACCCATTCCCGGGCTTACTCCCGAAGACTGGCCCGATGCTTGGCGCAAAAAATTCCCGCAGCCTAAAGCCAATGTCGCAGCCTGTTGGCAAAGATCCTCGCCCATTGCGCTCACCAGATCCCTCCGCTCACTCAACTTCTGGAAGAATGCAAGCGAGGCATTAACCTACATCCAAAGAGATAAAAAATTAAGTAACTTCAATCAGACATTTATATTCAACTAATTTGGTTCAAGTCAGACTTGTTGGGCAACTTACGAGATTGTATGCCATACGCTCATCGATCTGACCCCTAGGCGCATACCTCTCCCCACGTTCAAAGTTTACAGGGGCTACTCTCCTCCGCGTGATGCGGTAGTACCACTCATCGTACTGATCGATGCTGATAACGGGGTCTGGCTCCGAGACGATGGCCGCCAGTGTGTCCTGCCAAGAAGTCCAAAGCTCTATTTCGGCCGCGCACAATTCGTACGCATTGGCGGTGCCAAACACTCCGACATCCGGTGGGTTCCTGTTAACCCTCATATCCGGGGCATCGACTGGCAAACCCTGCTCCAACTCAAAATGGCGCATTGCTCGGTCGGGCAGCTGCCACTCTGCGAGCTCGAAATGGATCAGGGGTGTGCGCTGCAACCCGGAGAGCGTGAAGACGAACGACTCTCCCACCCGTCGCGCCAAACGTATGTACGGTGCCCAACGCATTTGGCCCGGAGATAGACGGTCGAACTCCCCTCGATAGTACGTAATGTTGTGATGGGGATCGACTCTCCTCTTGTAGTGGCTAGCCCTCCGGCTGTACTCCCAAGCACACAACCGAGGCCAGACTTTGTCGGTTCCATCCCTACGCGTTGGTGCACCGGGAGCAAGGTGTTCGTAAGACCACACCTGAGAACATCAAAAAATTATATTTATATCGTCGATTCAACAAAATTAAAACACAATAACGAAGACATGATTTATATGATATACCTGCAATAGCGAGAGACATGCACATATGGCTTTGGAGTTGGGCCTCGTTGCCTTGTGCAATGCTCGGTACAGATACGAAAGAACCGCTGCACCCCAGGCATAATCCCCAACCTCCGACAGGTTACCCAACAACGGTAAATATTTCACGCTGACCGTGTTCTTCGACGTCGTTGGGAATAAAATTGCTCCCATCACCCACAAGAGGAAGGCCTTTGTGTACACCACAAGCTCACGGCCCGTATAGTTTTCCGGCAAAACCCCGTAGGTATCTACCAACCACTTCAACTTTATACCACCAGTGCTAAATTGATCCTGGGGTATCGAAGTGAAGAAGTCTCGCGCTGTTCTCTTATTCGTTGCGTCTGACGGAGGAGCAATTACCGGCCGCCCCGTCACCGGCAACCCCAAGATGAACCCTACATCTTCTAGGGTAATCGTCATCTCTCCGATCGGGAAGTGAAACGTATTCGTTTCACTTCTCCACCTCTCAACAAGGGCACCTATCAAGGCCCGGTCAAGCTGTTGAAAGATCTGCCCATGCGTGAAAATCCCAAACCCAATTCCACGCAGTATGCTTTTCTGGGAATTGTTCAAGGTCCATCTCGTGAACTCGCGAGATACTTCTACGGTGGTGAGAAGTTCTCTTTCCTACGAATTATTAATAAATACAATTTGAGCAAAATGAACGGTAAAACAACGTTCGTAATAATAAGAAAGTTGATAAATAATGTATCTTACTCCACCATCCCATATGAGCGTACTGATATGGTTGGCTTGGTCGTATAACACGGATGGATCTTCTGGTCCAGGGATAAATTCCATTTTTTGCAACTGAAACTATGGAATCGGATTTTACAAACGCTAGCACATGAACAAATACATACATATATAAATCCTCATCACCGCTAGCACATGCTCAATGCATAATCAAAACCACGCATAAAACGCAATATTGATCACAACTATAGATTAGAAACATGTAAAGGATTGATTTTGTGAACTTACGTGATCTATTAGGGGGGGATTAAAGCTGCTCTTATGAAGAAATTGCGCAGATCTGCTTGCCAACGCCGCTGGGAATATTTGTGAGTAGGAAGAACACGGGGAGAAGAAGAGTGTAGAAGTTATAGGGGGACTTTCTTTTGGGTTTGAATATATATATTTGCTGTCCGCTGGACAATATATATTTGCCGTCCGCTATATAGTATCGCGGGTCTGTTCCTCGTCCGCTATATAGTATCGCGGACACTAGACTTTTGGTAGTTTTCTCTACGTCCGCTATACTATGTAGCGGACGACACAGAAGAATTTTTTTGGTGGTCTTCTCTACGTCCGCTACATAGTATAGCGGACGGCCCCGCAGAATGTTTTTGGTTGTGTTCTCTACGTCCGCTATGCTATGTAGCGGACGGCCCCGCAGAATGTTTTTGGTTGTGTTCTCTACGTCCGCTATACTATGTAGCGGACGGCCCCACAGAAAACCATTACTTAGTTTTTTCTTCTACACTTTGTTCCACCTCTCCAAAACTTCGTTTTTTCTACACTTAGTTTTTTCTTCTACACTTAGTTTTTTCTACACTTAGTTTTTTCTTCTACACTTACTTCCACCTCTCCAACACTTAGTTTTTTCTACACTTAGTCCAAACTGTCCGCTATATAGTATCGCGGATATACTTACCGCAAAAAATGGTTGGCACGGACCAGACATTTAGTTCCCGACCTTCCCGAACCCGGCCTAAGCGGAGGGCCCCTTATATCCGCTATATATATAGAACTATACAATGTGGCGTAATGTAATAAATTGGAATAAATTGGCGCCCGTAATGCAGTTTTAATAAATTGAAATAAATTGGCCCGAAGACTTGTTTTAGCGACATAGTACGTTAATGCTATTTTAATAAACTGACGCCCAAAGACTTGTTTTAGCGACGGAATCAACAATCTCAAATTTTCCAAAAAATAATGTACAATTCATAATCAACGATCTCAATATATCAATATATCGAGGCAACAAAAAAAGGCACAATTAACCAAGAAAAAATTTGAAAACATAATAAACAAGAACATAAATATTTTTATTATAATAAACTATGGTTCACAAATGGGGTACGAAAGCTTTTCACAAGCGCTCCGTTCAAAGATTACAACTTGAAAATCCCACCACCCAAGGTGTTCGAACACTACAAAGTCCCCGAGTTCGAGGCCATGCTGGCGCACGAAGACGTTCCAACCCTCTGCGAATTCCTTTTTTTGGGATCGGCCGGGCTTCAGCTTGATTTCAACCTGCCATGCCCCCTTGCGGCTATATAATCTTGCACTATCATGAATTGTTGTAAATTGATTGGTAAATGCTTCCGGTATGTCCTACCAAACACAAAATACAAAAAATAGGTTAGTTTTGGTTAAGAAAAACAAAAGATCAAACTTTTAACACACGAAAATACAGAGAAAGAGAAAGAGGGATAGCCTACAAGTTCATGCTCAAATCCCGGCATCATGACTTTGAAAAAGTGTTTGCCTACCAGGTGCAAGTTGCCAATATAATCGTAGGCGTAGGTGGTCTCCGATCCAGAAGCCATCGAGATCGTCGTTGAGGTGAGGACGGTGGTGTCGGCGGAGATGTGGGTGACCGGAGATGTGAGTCGCCGTAGATGGGGTAGCGGCTTTAGGTTAGATGTTCGAGAGAGGGGACACCGTCCGCTACAATAATATATATACCCCGATCTGATTAAATATTTATAGCAGGAGAGAGTTGACGAAGGGACGCCGTCCGCTACAGATACCAAGGGACACTGTTGACGCCATACAGATACCAAGGGGATCCAGTTCTCGGGGCTCACGCCCGAGACTTTATAGGCGACCGAGGGGACAGGCCCTGACATGTGTCAGCCTAGAGATCGTCCGCCATACAGTATGGCGGACGCCTTTTTCCTGACACATGTCAGGAACAGAAAGGCGTCCGCGAGACAGTCTCGCGGACATGGGAAGAGGGCAATAAGGTAAAGTTCCCGTCCGCGAGACAGTATGGCGGACGGGAACCAGTTTTGGAAAAGGCGCGATCTGGACCGTCCATCTTTCAGGATGGACGGTCAGATCGCGCTAGCAACTTAACTCCATTTGCTAGCGCTATCAATGGATCAGCTCCCTATATATATATATAAAGCAACCTTATGAGCATCTTTTAGCTTCAGCCATTAAATATTACTAACCATGTTTATGACATTTAATCATCACTATAATGAGTGGGTTATATCCTCA